>CM008280.1:11064654-11455919 GCA_002319775.1 Fagopyrum tataricum
ACGTCTCATACCTCGCTCTAGGACTGCAATAGGATGCTCTACAAACGTGTGGTCCGGCTCAAACACCAAATCCTCATAACTCACAATGTGCCTCGGATCTGGTATGTACTCCCTCAGCTGAGACACATGAAATACAGGGTGAACACCCTCTAATCTCGGAGGAAAAGCTAATCTGTAAGTTGCGCTCCCAACCCGGTCCATAATCTCGAACGGTCCGACATATCAGGGGCTCAACTTCCCCTTAATGCCAAAACGCCTAACACCTCGTGTCGGGGATACTCTCAGCCACACATGGGCTCCAACTCTGAACTCCAGAGGTGTACGCCTCCTATCAGCATACGACTTCTGACGGCTCTGTGCAGTCAGCATACGCTCTCTGATCAATGCTACTCGGGCCATATCATCCTGAATCTGATCAGGTTCTAAACCACTGACACTGCTCTGCTCATCCCAGCATAACGGGGTACGACATCTCTGTCCATACAGTGCCTCATATGGGGCCATCCCAATAGATGCATGCCAGCTGTTGTTGTAGGAGAACTCAACAAGTGGGAGATGATCCGTCCACACTTGTCCTTAATCCAACACACAAGCTCGTAGCATATCCTCCAAGGTCTGAATGGTCCTCTCTGACTGACCATCTGTCTGAGGATGGAACGCAGTCGTGAAGTGTAAACTCGTCCCCAGGGCAGTCTGAATCTGCTGCCAGAATCTCGAGGTAAATCGCCCATCTCTGTCTGAGATGATCGTCCTCGGTACACCATGGAGTCTCACTATCTGCCTAGTGTACTCCTCAGCTAATCTGCTCACCGGCCACGTCTCTCTAATAGGAACGAAACCTACCGTCTTCGTCAATTTATCTACTATGACCCAGATGGCATCAAAACTCCGGCTCAGCCTTAGTCCAGTCACAAAATCCATAGTGACGTCCTCCCACTTCCTCTGTGGAACAGGAAGTGGATGGAGCTCACCTCCAGGTCTGAAATGCTCGATCTTGACCTGCTGGCAGGTCGCACACTGAGCTACAAATCTGGCTACATCGGGCTTCAGCCCTCCCCACCAATATATACGTCTCAAGTCCTGATACATCTTACTCGTACCTAGATGTACAGAGTAAGGTGTATAGTGACCCTCCTGTAAAATCCTCTGCCTCAACTCTGTATCAGCAGGTACACAGACGCGACTGCGGCGCCTCAAAACTCCATCTGCTCCAAGCAGAAACTAGGGTGCCTCATCTCGATACATCCTATCTCTAATCCTCTGTAAAGTCGTGCAGGTCTCTTGTTTCTGTCGGATCTCATCCAACAGATCAGGAAGAACCTCTAAAGTACGTAGCTGGGCATTCGCATCAGAAAACTGGATGTCCAACTCTAACCAGATCAGATCTCTCTGCAACTGATGCTGAACTGTCAGCCTCGCAATCACCTGCTCTCGAGGCATCTTCCTGCTCAGGGCGTCGGCGACAACGTTCGCCTTCCCCGGATGATACAGGATCTCTAGATCAAAATCCTTGATCAGCTCGAGCCACCTACGCTGGCGGTTATTCAATTCCCGCTGCGTGAAAATATACTTTAGACTCTTATGGTCTGTGAAGATATGACATGTAGCACCATACAGGTAATGTCTCCAGATCTTCAGTGCATGAACTACCGCTGCCAACTCCAGATCATGAGTCGGGTAGTTCTCCTCATACGTCTTCAACTGTCGAGACGCATAAGCAGTAACTCTGCCTCGCTGCATCAAAACACATCCCAAGGTTAGCTTGGATGCATCACTGTAAACCACAAAATCCTCAGTACCCTCTGGTTGTGCCAAAATAGGAGCAGAAGTCAAACGCCTCTTCAACTCCTCAAAACTCTGCCTACACTGATCAGACCACACAAATCTGGTAGTCTTCCTCAACAAACTCGTCAGTGGACGGGCAATCACAGAAAAACCCTCCACGAAGCGTTTGTAATAACCGGCTAGGCCAAGGAAACTACGTACTTCCTTGACGTTCGTCGGTGTCGTCCATGCTGCTACTGCCTCAATCTTCGCTGGATCAACCTTGATCCCCTCGGCGGATACAATGTGACTCGGGAATGCTACCTCTGGCATCCAAAACTCGCACTTAGAGAACTTTGCATAAAGTTCTCTATCCCGCAAAACCTGCAATACAATCCTCAGATGTCCTGCATGCTCCTCTCCACTGCGAGAGTATATCAGAATGTCATCAATGAAAACCACCACAAACTGATCCAGGAAGTCAATGAAGATACTGTTCATCAACTCCATAAAGACTGTTGGGGCATTCGTAAGTCCAAATACCATCACTACAAACTTGTAGTGTCCATATCTGGTCCTGAATGTTGTCCTATGCACATCCTGCTCTCTCACCCTCAGCTGATACCCGGAACGCATGTCAATCCTGGAGAACACAGTCGCTCCCTGAAGCTGATCTAACAAGTCATCAATGCGCGGCAGTGGATACTTGTTCTTGATGGTCACCTTGTTCAGCTCTCTGTAATCAATACACAGTCTCAGCGATCCGTCCTTCTTCCGTACGAAGAGGACAGGTGCTCCCCATGGGGACACGCTAGGGCGAATGAAGCCCTTCTTCAGCTCTAGCATCTCGACAGGCGCCATCCGGTATGGGGCCTTCGAGATGGGTCTCGTATCAGGCTCTAACTCGATACTGAAATCCACACTCCTCTGAGGCGACAAACTGGACGGCTCAGCAAAAACATATCTGAACTCACAAACCACTGGGATGTCCTCTACAGTTGGACTCTCCCCCTCCTTCATGGCATAACACCAGAAGGCATCACAACCCTGTGCAATCAACCTAGCTGCTCGTACTGCACTGATAATCGTGCCTGTCTTTCCAAGGTCCCAACCTCGGAAAACCATTATCTGACCTAACTCGGTAGAGAGGGTAACAGTCCTCCTACCTACATCTAAGACCGCAAAATGTCTATCCATCCAATCCATACCTAGTATAACTTCCTCATGCTCTAACGGCATGACAAAGAAGTCAACTAGTAACACACGAGTCCCTACAAAAATGGGACAACCGTGAATCTCACGGGTACCTCTAACCCTACCACCATCGGGCAACCCTATAATAAAGGGCATCCCCTCAACTGTATCTAAACCCAGACGCTCTACACAAGCATCGGAAATAAAAGAGTGCGTAGCACCAGTATCAAATAAAACTCTAACAGGTGAACCATGAATCAGAATGGTACCTGTAGCAGTAGGTGCAGCTGGCTCCTCTGCACTCCTCAGCTCAAAAACACGACCCTGTGGGCCTCTGGTATCAATGGTGCCCCCACCACAGCCTCTGCCTCTACTCGGCCCAAGAGCAGATCCCTGAGTCGTAGGGCGATATGGGACCCTTTGTCCTGACTCTGCTGCTGCTGCTGAGGTGGTCTCTGTCCACCTCCTGCTGCACTAGCAGGAGAAGAATCCTGTTGTGATGAAGCTCTCCCTCGTCTACAGAAGGTAGCTCTATGACCAGGTCGGCCACAAGTGAAACAGGTCACCGGCTGCCTAGTACACTCTGACGTCATATGCCCATACTCACTGCAGTTGAAGCACTGCACTCCCTTATTTGCACCCAGTGCAGATGGAGGACGACTCTGGCGACTCTGGCCTCGCCTTGAACCAGCAGCTCTACCAGTACCACTAGTCTGACCAGTCCTCTGTCTCTTCTCAGACCCTCCGGTCTGAGAAGCTTTCCTCTAACTAGCTCTCTCTCTCTCGTAGTCAGAAGCCCGGTCTTGATAATCGACCAAGGTCTCACAGTGAAAACCCGCCATATAGGTACGGGTAGTATCCCTCAGACGTCGGGAAAACAAATACACGTGCTGATCTACAGAAGGTGCAGCTGGACCCAGCAATGCTAGCTCCTCTTGGAATCTCCTGATGGCCTCTGAGACCGGTACATCCTCGAATCCAGCCTCAACAAAGTCTCGCAGTTTCTCCCTCCTCAACGAGGCAGGGCAGAAACGCTCTCTAATCATCATCTTCATCTGATCATAACTAGTAAACTGGCCCCGTATTGATCTCTACTAGTGTTGTGCCAAGTCCCGGAATAAAGTCTGAACCAGCTCAATCTGTTTGTCAAATGGACAGCGAATAGACTCCAGAGCTGAGTCTACATGCCCGATCCAGAGCTCAATCTCCAACCCCACCTTCCCAGTAAAAGGGGGTACACCCATCTGATGGAATGCCTTCAACCAGGTATTTGGTCTAGGCCCTCTATGCTCCTCTGATGCTCTGGCAATCTCAACAGCAGGTACCTATACAGCTGGTACCTGAGTAACGGTGTGGGACCTCTCAGATGGTCCCTCCTGTGCCTGTAGATCTGGGGCACGTCTACCGGCTCTAGCAGCCTCCTCTACTCGTCTGATATAAGCATGAAACTCTGATCTACCCATAGAGACGCGATCAGAAACACCAGACTGGGCTCTTTGTGCCCCCTGTCTCTCAGCTGTCCCGTTCCCAGTCTCAGGAACGACGCTCTCAGCAACCTCCTCATGTATCTCTCCCGCATGTGAACCGTCAGCAGGAGTCCTACCCCGTCCTCTACCTAGAGGGGGTCTACCTCTACCTCGTATAGTCTGAACCATCTGCAGAAGACGTAAACCTAGCTTAGAAAGCTATATATATGCCATATGTATAGATATATAACAGATCAATCACAGCAGAATATCTATATATATATATCTATACTGTCGAGATCGTCAGAGGGGTGATGGCTCACGTACACGGTATCCCAAAACATTTGTACTCATTTCAAAACCAAAACCTTTTGAAAAGTCAGACCCCTTTTCGGGTTCTGTTTAGTTATCTATTCAACCTTTATCGCAAATTACTAGTGTCATTGTTATCAACCTGGGCTCTAATACCAACTTTGTAACACCCCAAATCCGTAGGACTCGGAGTGCTACTGGGCTAGGATCTCACAATGGATCCTGACCCTAGCCTGACAATAATTTCACTGATCTTACAACAAGGCACCGATAGATTAAAACAAAACATGAAACTGATATATATATATATATATATATATATATATATATATATATATATATATATATATATATATATATATATATATCAAAAGGTAATACAATATACCGCTGAGTACAACCAAAATCATAGTGTACAACAAAAGAACCCATATCCCCGATAACATAACGCCCCAGTGTACGGAGCCCTCAGCGGATCCATAAGTGATCATACGTATATATCAAACTCCTATCATACAAAGGGTCACACCTAGACCCAAGGGATGACACCTAGAGGATAACACGGCCTATACAAGGCATACATATATATCAAACTCCTATCATACAAAGGCATACATATATATATCAAACTCCTATCATACAAAGGGTCACACCTAGACCCAAGGGATCCATAAGGGATCATATCCAACTCGTAAACCTCAAAGGGTCACACCTATCATACAAAGGCAACCCTCAACTCAGTCCACTCCAAACTGGAGGATAACACGGCCTATACAAGACATACATATATATCAAACTCCTATCATACAAAGGGTCACACCTAGACCCAAGGGATCCATAAGGGATCATATCCAACTCGTAAACCTCAAAGCCCTAACCGGAATTTCCGTATCATACTCGTCAACATCCGAATCCTAGCATGGTACTAAGTTCCTCATACAAGAAAGGAAAGGAACTACCTAACTATAGGTAGTCCCGGAACAAGACGCACCTGCGTAAACTAAGGACGCAGGGGCGTAAGAGATCACCCGCAGGCGCGGCAAGTAGAATCCGCAGGGGCGGTGACAAGGCTGCAGGCTAACGCATGCACGACACAGGCGCTGGCGCGATGACACGGTCTCCGCAGGGGTGGTGGTCCAGGCGCGGGGGCGGCGACAGTGCAGAATGCAATCTCGGGGCTTCTCTTCAGCTCTTCACGTGATCAAATCACGTCTACTCTCTTCCAGATTCATACACAAACATAAACATACACATTTCAACATCACCCTATGCTCAATACATCTAATCCTAAGCTAGGGAAGGAAGAAGCAAAGGAAGAAGGAAGAGAAGAAGGAGAAGAAGACTTACCACTGTTGAAGGTCTAGGCAGGCAAAAGCATAAGCACAACTCAGCTGGCTTCACAAGCTCAACAACCACAATACTAGCATCAACAACCACAAAACCACACACAACTCTACCAACTCAAGGGAAAACCAACTCAAGCTCAAGGAGAAAGAAGAAGAAGCAAGGAGGACGTGAAGCTGGATTGGAAATGTGATGAAACCCTTGCTCAGCAAGGTGAAACGGATGAGGTAAAGAAAGGTAAAGTACAAGTCAAAAGAGTCAACAAAACCGGCTGCAGCCGCCGGAAACCGCAGGGGCGGGTTTCTTGGGGGCGGAACAACAGGGGAGCCGCAAGGGCGGCCTCACAGACCCGCGGGGGCGGCTAAGGCCAAAACTAGCTCCCAAAACTAAGGCTCTTACACCTCACCCCCCTAAAAACAAGTTTCGTCCCGAAACTTGTAAAATCCTCAAACCACTCGGACTCACAAGCCGAGGTACAACTCTCTCTATAACCTCAACATAAGCATGGAGGAAACCATCCACTCAAGTAGCAAACTATACTATCCAGGCCTAGAGGGAAACCATCTCACTGGATCAACCCTCAACTCAGTCCACTCCAAACTGGAGGATAACACGGCCTATACAAGGCATGCATATATATCAAACTCCTATCATACAAAGGGTCACACCTAGACCCAAGGGATCCATAAGGGATCATATCCAACTCGTAAACCTCAAAGCCCTTACCGGCATTTCCGTATCATACTCGTCAACATCCGAATCCTAGCATGGTACTAAGTTCCTCATACAAGAAAGGAAAGGAACTACCTAACTATAGGTAGTCCCGGAACAAGACGCACCTGCGTAAACTAAGGACGCAGGGGCGGAAGAGATCACCTGCAGGCGCGGCAAGTAGAATCCGCAGGGGCGGTGACAAGGCTGCAGGCTAACGCATGCACGGCACAGGCGCTGGCGCGGGCACGATGGCACGGTCTCCGCAGGGGCGGCGGTTTCCAGGCGCGGGGGCGGCGACAGTGCAGAATGCAATCTCGCGGCTTCTCTTTAGCTCTTCACGTGATCAAATCACTTCTACTCTCTTCCAGATTCATACACAAACATAAACATACACATTTCAACATCACCCTATGCTCAATACATCTAATCCTAAGCTAGGGAAGGAAGAAGCAAAGGAAGAAGGAAGAGAAGAAGGAAAAGAAGACTTACCACTGCTGAAGGTCTCGGCAGGCAAAAGCATAAGCACAACTCAGCTGGCTTCACAAGCTCAGCAACCACAATACTAGCATCAACAACCACAAAACCACACACAACTCAATGGAAAACCAACTCAAGATCAAGGAGAAAGAAGAAGAATCAAGGAGGACGTGAAGCTGGATTGGAAATGTGATGAAACCCTTGCACAACAAGGTGAAACGGAGGAGGTAAAGAAAGGTAAAGGACAAGTCAAAAGAGTCAACAAAACCGGCTGCAGCCGCCGGAAACCGCAGGGGCGGGTTTCCTGGCCGCAGGGGCGGAACAACAGGGGAGCCGCAGGGGCGGCCTCACAGACCCGCGGGGGCGGCTAAGGCCAAAACTAGCTCCCAAAACTAAGGCTCTTACATGTTGAGCGTTTGAGTCTAGATACGACTGAGGGGATACCCTTTAGTATAGGGTTACCCGATGGTAGTAGGGTCAGAGGTACCCGTGAGATTCGTGACTGTCCCATTTCTGTAGGGACCCGTGTATTGCTTGTTGACTTCTTTGTCATGCCATTAGTGCATGAAGAAGTCATTTTAGGTATGAATTGGATGGATAGACACCAGGCAGTATTAGATGTATGTATGAGGATTGTTACCCTCTCTACCGAGTTAGGTCAGATAGAGGTTTTCCGAGGTTGGGACCTTGGAAAGTCAGGCATGGTTATCAGTGCGATACGGGCAGCGAGATTGATTGCACAGGGATGTGAGGCCTTTTGGTGTTATGCCATGAAAGAGGGGGAGAGTCCGGAATTAGAGGATATCCCAGTGGTTTGCGAGTTTACAAATGTATTTGTGGAGTCGTCCAGTTTTCCGCCTCAGAGGAACGTGGACTTTGGCATTGATTTAGAGCCTTGTACGAGACCTATCTCGAAGGCCCCATATCGGATGGCGCCTGTCGAGATCTTGGAGCTGAAGAAGCAACTCGAGGAGTTGGTTGAGAAGGGTTTTATCCGCCCTAGCGTATCCCCATGGGGAGCACCTGTCCTCTTCGTGCGGAAGAAGGACGGATCGTTGAGAATGTGTATTGATTACAGGGAGCTGAACAAGGTGACCATCAAGAACAAGTATCCATTGCCTCGTACTGATGACTTGTTAGATCAGCTTCAGGGAGCGATTGTGTTCTCCAATATTGACCTGCGTTCAGGGTATCACCAGCTGAGGGTGAGAGAGCAGGATGTGCATAGGACAACCTTCCGGACCAGATATGAACACTACGAGTTTGTAGTGATGCCATTTGGGCTTACGAATGTCCTAACAGTCTTCATGGAGTTGATGAACAACATATTCATCGACTTCCTGGATCAGTTTGTGGTGGTCTTCATAGATGATATTCTGGTGTACTCTCGTAGCAGAGAGGAGCATGCAGGGCAGTTGAGGACTGTGTTGCAGGTTTTACGAGATAGAGAACTTTATGTTAAGTTCTCTAAGTGTGAGTTCTGGATGCCAAAGGTAGCATGGTCATGTTGTTTCCGCCGAGGGGATCAAGGTTGATCCGGCAAAGATCGAGTCAGTAGCAGCATGGACGATACCGACGAACGTCAAGGAAGTACGTAGCTTTCTTGGCCTAGCCGGTTATTACCGACGCTTTGTGGAAGGATTTTCTGTGATTGCCCGTCCACTGACGAATTTGTTGAGGAAGACTACCAGATTTGTATGGTCTGAACAGTGTACACAGAGTTTTGAGGAGCTGAAGATACGTCTGACTTCTGCTCCTATTTTAGCACAGCTAGAGGGTACAAAGGATTTTGTGGTTTACAGTGATGCATCGAAGCTAGGCTTGGGATGTTTGTTGATGTAGAGGGGCAGAGTGATTGCATATGCGTCTAGACAGCTAAAGACGTATGAGGAGAACTACCCGACTCATGATCTGGAGTTGGCAGCGGTAGTTCATGCACTGAAGATCTGGAGACATTACCTATATGGTGCTACATGTCAGATCTTCACAAACCATAAGAGTTTGAAGTACATTTTTACGCAGTGGGAATTGAATAACCGCCAGCGTAGGTGGCTTGAGTTGATCAAGGACTTTGATCTGGATATTATGTACCATCCGGGGAAGGCGAACGTTGTCGCCGACGCCCTGAGCAAGAAGACGCCTCGAGAGTAGGCGATTGCGAAACTGACAGTTAGTCTCAGTTATAGAGAGACCTGGTCTGGTTAGAGTTGAACATCTAGTTTCCTGATGAGGATGCTCAGTTGAGTACCTTAGAGGTTCTTCCTTATTTGTTGAGTGAGATCCAACAGAAGCATGCCCGACCTTGATGAGGATCCGAGAGAGGATGTCTCGAGATGAGGCACCACAGTTCCTTTTAGGAGCTGATGGAGTGTTGAGACGCCGCGGTCGCGTCTGTGTACCCGCTGATGCGGATTTGCGCTAGAGGATATTACAGGATGCTCACTGTACGCCTTATTCAGTACACCCAGGTACGAGTAAGATGTTCCAGGATTTGAGACGTTCATATTGGTGGGGAGGGCTGAAGCCCGACGTGGGCAGATTTGTGGCACAGTGTGCGACCTGCCAGCAGGTCAAGATTGAGTATTGTAGACCTAGAGGTGAGCTCCATCCACTGCCTGTACCACAGAGGAAGTGGGAGGACGTCGCCATGGATTTTGTGACTGGGCTGAGACCGAGCAGGAGTTTTGATGCCATCTGGGTTATAGTGGACAGACTAACGAAGACGACACGTTTTATCCCTATCCGGGAAACGTGGCCAGTGAGCAGATTAGCAGAGGAGTACACTACGCAGATAGTGAGACTCCATGGTGTACCGAGGACGATCGTCTCAGACAGAGATGGACGATTTACCTTGAAGTTCTGGCAGCAGATTCAGACTGCCCTGGGTACGAGTTTGCATTTCACGACTGCGTTCCATCCTCAGTCAGATGGTCAGTCAGAGAGGACCATTCAAACACTAGAGAATATGATGCGAGCTTGTGTGTTGGATTGGGGACAAGTGTTGACGGATCATCTCCCACTAGTTGAGTTCTCATACAACAACAGTTGGCATGCATCTATTGGGATGGCCCCATATGAGGCATTGTATGGACAGAGATGTCGTACCCCGTTATGTTGGGATGAACAGAGCAGTGTTAGTGATTTGACACCTGATCAGATTCAGGATGATGTGGCTCGTGTAGCACTAATTAGAGAGCGGATGTTGACTACACAGAGAGTCGTCTGAAGTCTTATGCAGATAGGAGGCGTAGACCCCTAGAGTTCAGAGTGGGAGCCCATGTGTGGCTGAGGGTGTCTCCGACACGAGGTGTTAGACGTTTTGGCATTAAGGGGAAGTTGAGCCCCCGATATGTCGGAACGTTCGAGATTCTGGACCGAGTTGGGAGTGCAACATACAGATTAGCTTTGCCTCCGAGATTAGAGGGTGTTCATCCTGTGTTTCACGTGTCTCAGCTGAGGGAGTATATACCAGATCCGAGACATACTGTGAGTTATAATGATTTGGTGGTCGAGCCGGACCACACTTTTGTTGAGCATCCGATTGTAGTCCTAGAACGAGGTATGAGACGCATGCGTTCGAAGGACATTCCTATGCTGAGGATACAGTGGTCGAGACGAGGACCTGATGAGGCTACTTGGGAGACTGAGGATAGTATTCAGAGGAACTATCCAGAGTTCTATGCCGATATAGATGTACCAGTAGGATCGACGAGTAGATTTTAGTACTATTTTGATGAGTGTTATGTTTATGTGCTTATATGCTATGATGTGTTTATTTTCGTACTAGCTATGATGTGATATGCGATCTTAGTAGATCTTGTTGTGCTAGTACGATTGATGTTTCTAGCTGGAGATGGCTCTTTTCTCCATGCTATTGTGATGCGAATAGGATTCAGCTGGAGATGGTTATTCCTCCATGCTATTTTGATGGACATAGTATTGCTGGAGATGTTTTTCCTCCATGCCCTTCTGTTATGTGATGATGATATGGCTAGAGATGTTTTTCCTCTATGCACTTGCGAGATGTTGGTAGTTTGGCTAGAGATGGTTTTCCTCTATTCCTTGGATAGTATAGTGATCTTGTTGCTGGAGATGATGATTTCCTCCATGCTCGTGTTTGAGGTTATAGAGTGATATAGGTTGATACCTTATGAGCGGAGAGGTGATGCCTCCGATAGAGAGAGTTATACCTTGGCTTTTGAGTCTGAGTGTTGTTAGGATTTCTACAAGTTTCGGGACGAAACTTGTTTTTAGGGGGGTGAGATGTAAGAGCCTTGACCTTTAGGAGCTGAGCCAGCTTAGCCGCCCCTGCGGGTCCGTGGAGCCGCCCCTGCGGCTAAGTATGTTTTCCGCCCCTGCGGTTTCTTGCGGCTGCAGCCGACTTTGTTGACCGGTTGACCCGTGCTTTACCTTCTTTTCCTTACCTTTTTCTTACCTTGGGAGCAAGGGTTTCTTCTTCACTTCATTATCCTCACGTCCTTCTTGCTTCTCCCTTTCTTCTCCTTGATCTTGCTTTTGCCTCCCCTTTGGTGTGGAAGTTTTGTTGTGAGTTTGTTGATGTTGATGATGATGGATGTTGTTGTTGAGCTTGGGAGCCAGCTGAGAGTGTGTTGTTCATCCTTCCTTGTTGTCTAGGACCACAAGTGTGGTAAGTCTTCTTCTTCTTTCTTTCTTCCTTGATTCCTCTTCCCTAGCTTAGGATTAGATGTGATTGGATGTATAGTGATGTTTGTATATATATATATATATATATATATATATATATATATATATATATATATATATATATATATATATATATATATATATATATATATGTATGGATGTGGCTGTGGATGGATGAAGACGTGATTTGATCACGTGAAGAGTGGAAGAGAAGTCGGGAGGCTACGTTCTGCACTGTTGCCGCCCCCGTGCCTGGAAGTTGCCTCCCCTGCGGGAGCCTTGTCACCGCACCTGCGCCCGGAAGCCGCAACCCCCGCGGCCACGGCAGCGCCTGCGCCCGCGTCTTTCCGCGCTTGCGCTTGCCTGCGGCCACTGTCACCGCGCCTGCGGCCGAGTGTTGCCGCGCCTGCGTTTGCCTTGCTTCGCCCCTGCGTCCCTCTTGTCACGCAGGTGCGTCTTATTCCTGATCTACCTAGAGTAGTGTAGATCCTTTCCTTTCCTAGTATGAGTGGGTTAGTAGCATGCTATGTATATGTTTGCGGATAGAATGTTGATGAGTATGATATAGTTATATCCAGTTATAGTTTCGAGGTTTATAAGTTGGATATGATCCATATGGATCCCTTGGGTCTAGGTGTGACCCCTTTGATGGATAGGAGTTTGATATCTTGTTATGCCTTGTTGTTAGGCAGTGTTGTTCTCCAGAGTTGGAACTGATCGGGTTTGAGAGTACTTCTGAGGTTGAGGTAAGTCCATAGGACTTACTTAGCTACCATCCTTATATTGGATGTATGCATGAGTGGTGTGTGTTATATGCTTGATAGCATGCGATGCTGTTTATTACCTACCTATGGTTTAGTGACTGCCCATTGTAGGGCCATGACAACTTGTCCTTTCATCCCGCTGGGAGTTTGGAGGTTCTCTGCGGGCAAGCCAGATTTGGATTGTGGGGCGGGCTTTCTCCACTCCCATAGGGTATACGGGGACGGTGACCGTATCACCACTCCAGCTGGCACCATTCCCTAGAGGCAAGGATTATATATTCCTCGTGTCACATATGTTTATATACACTTATTTATACGATTTTAGTGTGGGACCTTATAAAGATAATTAACCGGGTAAATGTGTGATAGCATGATAAGGTGTTTATTGTTCCCTGATATGTGATTGTGCTTTTGCATCTTCTATATATATGTGTATGGTTAGTGACAAGGCTTATTTCCTAAGGTCGTTATTATAAGCTTATCAAGTTAAATCCGAACTTAATACTAACCAATGTATAGTGATTAAGTAAGGGTCGAACCCAAGGGAGTTGAACAAGTTTCTATTCAATTTTAGTTATTGATTTGGTAACAAAGGGGGGGGGGGGAAATTTGGATTGTTTAAAACAAGACAAAGACAATTATAATGTTGGTGAAAACAAGATTGATTTAAGAACTACACTAGGTAGGATCTTAGCATACATATAAATTGGTTGGTTCTTTTTAGAAGTATTCAATATTTGTTCTCATCTTGATCGTATTTATGCATTAAGCCAACCGGCATTAACACAACTTAACTAGTTTATTAATCCGTAAACCTACAAGATTAAACCACTAATTAGCATTCTACCAAAGATAAAGAGATACATAAAAGATAAACAACCCGTTAATCTTATTATGTAGTTAAATTCCTTTCCCTTAAATAATCACAACCAGCTTTTACCTAAGGGTTTGCTACTAGATTAAGGACCCGAACCCGGAATCAATTAATCCTAGCCTTTTGCATGCAATTATACAACTTAGGTGATCAAACTAAGTAGAAAATAAACATGCAAACTAAGTTAAATACAAGGAATATAACACAAAATATATTGAATAAAACTTCTATTTAAAAAGAACTTACAACCACTTTATAATGCAGCTTCAATCCACCCAATGTAGCCAAGGGAGTTTAGAAACTCATTACAAAGAACACTATGAATATAGAGGTTTTTGTGTGGAAAATGAGATTAAAATACCTATAGCCAAGGGCTCTATTTATACTACAAAATGCATTAAAAAGGAGTAAAGAGGTTGTGCTAACAGCCACCATTAAGGGTGAATTAAAGTGGTTGCAGACAGCCACAATAATGTCCTTAAAGTGGTCGAAAACAGCCGAGTAAAAGCCTCTGACGCTAACCCGCACCCGCGGCCAAGGGCGCCGCGGGGGCGGTTTAGGCAAAAACGTTCCAACTTCTTCTTGGCCGCGGGGGCGGCTCGTCATACCCGCGGGGGCGGGTCCTTGAATGCTCTTGAAACGTCTGACTCTTTAACTTCGTAACGCTTCTGGTGAGAATCCGCAGGGGCGGCCCAGAGTTACCGCGGGGGCGGTGACACTGGATCTTCGGCTTCACAAGGCCGCTGGCATGGCCGCAGGCAAGGGCGCTGGGGCGCCGTCTTCGCTTCGTCAGGCTGGGTCACCGCAGGGGCGGACAGGGTTGGC
This sequence comes from Fagopyrum tataricum, assembly GCA_002319775.1. Lineage (NCBI taxonomy): Eukaryota > Viridiplantae > Streptophyta > Magnoliopsida > Caryophyllales > Polygonaceae > Fagopyrum > Fagopyrum tataricum. Next base: position 11,079,054 of record CM008280.1, read on the forward strand.
CGCGGGTGCGGTGACATGTCTCTTCATGGCCGCGGGCGAAGACGCGGCTGCGGCTCTTGGTGGTGGTCTTCATAGTTGACACCGCAGGGGCGGACTGGAGAGCCCGCGGGGGCGGTGACAGGCTTGTCTTGGCCGCGGGCGTTGATGCAGGCAGCGGCACTCATCTGTGTTGTCACTGCGGGGGCGGACAGAGGATGCCGCGGGGGCGGTGTGCACCAGAATCTGAACTTCGATGATTTTCTTCAACTCCTAAGTATTGCTAATACCTTCTTTTGCTTCAATTTGAATCTTTTATCTGGATCACAGTATTAGCAATATAAACTGACTCAAAAACATAAAAACGACTCTAAAAGCTACCTAAAATGATAGTGATTCCATCACCTATCAGTTAGCTAACGGTTTTATACTGTGCTGTAGATCCTTTGCAGGTTAGGAGAGCTGCAGAGTGATCCAGAGTGAGTGATCCGTTGAGGGCTCCGTACACTAGGTTGTTATCGTGGAATATGGGGATTTCATATATGTACAATTACATGTTTACTTTGGTACTCAGCGGTTCTTCTGTAAACCTTTTGATTTATATACATATATATAGTTTGCTGTTTTGTTTTAATCTATTTGTGCCTTGTTGTAAGATCCAGTGAACTTGTTGTCAGGATAGGGTCAGGATCCATTGTGAGATCCTAGCCCAGTAGCGTCTCGAGTCCTACAGATTCGGGGTGTTACATGCACAATGCACCAACACAATTGCAAGAAATCACGCCACATCTTTGCATTTAGCCTTGATATTATCACTAGTTGTATAATAACATTAGTAAATGAATAATTCAAAATAAATATCACGTACAAGATCAACGTACCTTTGTAAACAGATGATGAAAAAATAATGATTCAGTCCACTACACGTTTACACCAACATTGATCACTTGAACCGCTCTTGAGAATTCACTCAAAATAACACCAAAAACATCACTCAATTTCAATAATACTAATTTACAAAGAGTTGAATGGAGAATATCAATTAAAATTGACCTTCAACTATATTTATATAAACTTTTTCTTTATTGAAATTTTACAAAAAAAATAATTATAGAAATCAAGTTCTAACGTTCATTATAGAAAATTTTTCAATTTTTAACATAACCAACAGTTTTAATTGTTGGTTGTCCATCCGTTGAAAATTTACTAACAACTTGATATGTTGGTACTTACGACCGTGGGTAATTTGACAATTTTGACTATTTCCCATAGTTATATCCATCACTAAATACTTATGTTAGTAATTTACCAACAAATGAGGGAACCCACGATCATATACTTTGCATATTACTCAACTGAATATCCGTTGGAAAACATCCGTTGTTATTAACACAATTTCTCGTAGGGCTTGATACGGTAACAACGGATGTGTTGATAACAACGGATGTGTTGAAAACATCCGTTGTTATCAACACAATTTCTCGTAGGGACCCGGTTAATATAGATGAACGTCCAAGATTTATCATTGCGTATGATAATAATTAATTAGAATATTATATTGCCTCTAATAGAATTCTGATAATGTTAAGTGTTTAATAAATTTATACGGTATTGCCCCGTAATAGAATTTAACGATCAATCCTAACAAATTTAACGAGCATTCTTTTCAAATTACAAAATTTAATGACCAATCCTAATAGAATTTAAAGACATGAATATTATATTAACAACTGATATACTATATTTTAACGACCAAATAAAATTTAACGACTGATATAGTGTATTTTAACGACCAATATACTATATTTTAACGACTCTATATTTTTAACGACCAAACAAAATTTAACGACTGATATACTATATTCTAACGATCAAACAAAATTTAACGGCTGATATACTATATTTCAACGATTGATATACAATATTTTAACGACCAAACTAAATTTAACGGTTATATACTATATTTTAACGATCATATGTATTATTTAGAAATAATATGATATTATGGATTATCCATTCATCACACACTATAACAGACACTATATTGAGGATCTTTTGAAGAATATTAAAATCCAAGTACTCCTCAAGCTTATCAAACCCTACACAAGATCAGAATTTCTTTTATATCAAATGTAGTTGCGTATGAGGGCTTTTCTCTTCTTGGCTCATTTTGATCGGAATTGCTTTTAATTATGTTGGCTAGCAATAAACCATTTTAACCCTCGTTACTCTAGGCTTGTTTGATATACCAAATCACTCTAGCTTTGTTTGACCCAAGGATTCGACCTGTGTTATTTAATAATTTATGCAAGAGTTGAATATATGCCAAAAGCAAACGTCGATCAACTTTTGGTTTCACTGCCTGTTTCTACAACCATATGCACATACATATATGTCGAGTTTGATATGATTTCGATTAATCATGTTCAGGCTAGCAAAATCGAATTGAAAAACCAATATGAGTTACAATCACGTAATTTCTCATTCACAAGCACATACACACCTACATATGCATAATAGACCTATAAGTAACTACAAAGCTTTTGCTATCAAAGCTTACATATAGATTTTAAACTTCGTGATCAAATTTATCTGATATAATACTTCTTTTCTGATATAGATAGAAACTCATGTAGCTCATCAAAGTTCCAATACACAATCCACTAATCCACTACAATTGCGTGAAAACACAAAAAAAAAAAAGGGAATAAAGTCTGGGACTAGTACATTAAATCGAACTAGTGGGAATTTGACAACACCATTTCTAAAACCACATTGGAGTGGAGGGTCTAGATCACAACATTTCATGACAAGCAAGCCTAAAAATCCTTGCATACTGACTCAACATATGGCAACAAAAGAACCTTTATACTAATACCAACATAAGCTGCCACATAATATACATCAGGTCTCGCTTACATTAGGATTACATGGACGTGCAAAACTAGTAAATTCAAATGAGACTATTTCACGTCATATTGTCTTCTCACTATTTGACTAGCTTGAAGCCAAATAGACATGGAAATAAAGGCACTCATAGATAAACAATCTTCATCTATGAGCAACATGCAAAAATTAGGCTTAATGGTGAATCATAAGTTGATCTTTATTCTTATGATAATGTAATATTGCAATTTAGATGTGCAAGATAAATTAGATGCTTCTTGGTGAAATAAAAATATATATTCATGCCCAGCGCAAAGAGTAGAGAATGTTAATTGCTTTCAAAATTTGCATTACTAGAGGGGTAGACATCTAAAAATCTCAGTTAGTAACCCACAAAGAAAAATCACAATTTCATAGTAATGGGAGATAATTAGGATTAACTGAGTCAAAAATATGTTGAACTTCACCAAAAGAGAAGACTTATGAAGGAAATGGTTCACCAAAAGAGAAGACTTATGAAGGAAATGGTTCATTTAGGGACTGAATTGATGGTAGGATCAAGGAGGAACCACTAGACTTGACAATCTTAAGCCTAACTAGAGTCTACACGATATAACAATTGAATGCCAATGAGATACTTAACCTTAACCGGAATTGAACTACAATTACAATACCTAATCATCTATGGATCTTCTCTTACGACGACAAGCACCACGACCGTTGCGTTCAAGGTTCGCTTTCTTACTACCATATTCGACGGTTTATGTCCTTCCGGAGTAGCCGTCATCGGTTGGGTGGAATTGCATGAAGTTGCAGACCTTCCTAACACAGTAAGAACAATGGCAGGATTAGGAAAAATTATATGGAGCTAAAGATTGGAATCATAAAACTTTGTTGTTTTATCTGATTTTTTTGTTTTTCTTCGCGAAAGAACAAGTGGAAGTAAAAAGAAGAAGGATAGAAAAATAAGACAAAGAACAAGAAAAGAATGGTGATTTCTTACAAAACAACACACCTTCTTTTTTTGAAAGGGCATGTCTTATAAGCGCATGGAAGCGGATGATCGTTTGTATACTCTTCAAGATGCGTACACTTATTATATGCATTTTAGGATACACATATTTTGGCGTGTCTTAAGTAAAATAATGATGTGTATATGGCTTACGAGTTTTAAAAATCCACCATTGTAGGTGGTCTAGGAGATCCAAATTAAATTAACAAAGATTACAAGAGAAGTTTTATTAATATAAACGATTTTTGATTGTATAAGAGATTTGTTTGACCGGATATAAATCTATTTTAGGTACAATATTTTTTTTTTTGATAATACACGGTAAGCAATTTAGAAGAATCATCTCCTCGAGACTCTTCGTCCTAGGGCATCCTTACGGATGAGCTCCTCAACTCTCGGAACGGACGAGTTGGGCGCCAATCGGTCATCATGACCAACTCGGCTAGCAAATCAGCCACACCGTTGACTTCTCTGAAGACATGTCTGATTTTGACATGAGAAAAACCAGCTAAAATATTAGACACATCCGACAAAAGGAGATCGAGATCCCAGGGTGGTTTCCAAATTCGTTTTACCGAGTTAATAATCGACAGACAATCGCCTTCGATTTTAATATTTTCGATCCCCAAATCATAAGCCTTAACCAGTCCTTCTCTAAGCGCACATGCTTCGGCATGCAGAGCCGATATGTTATCACACCGCCCAAAGCCTAGAGAGACCGTCAAAGCATTGTGATTGCGAAGGATAAAACCATAAGCAGAATCCCCGATTCGTTTTTCGAACCATCAAAGTTGAGTTTAATATAGTCCTTTTCAGGTCTGGTCCATCAAATATTTTTCATTCTTCTTCTTTGTTTATTAGCCTTATCATTCAGCTCCTTAGGTTTTTTATTAACTAGTTGCCATTCTTTGATCTGATTCCGAACCATCAGATCAATGTTTTGGGGTTCTTTCTTACTAAATATTTTTGGTTTCTATTAGTCCAGATATTCCACCATATCATAGTTAAGAAGATAAGATCATTCACCGAAAGGACGCTTCTTAACCAATTGATTTTTTCAATGATCTTAACATTCATAGCACTGGACTCAGTAACTGCACCCTTAATCCTGCGGCAAGCAGTAGAATCCAAGAGGAACTCATAATCTATTTTACGTACAATCTATTAACATACCAGATATAGTGATATAAATATGTTTTACAAAAAGAATAATCTACAAGCTTATTAGTTAATAAAGATTGCGTTACAAGGTAGACATATATCTTCTGAAAACTACATAGACGATATTTTCGAAAATAATATAGGATTTAAACCTTTACTAAACAAGCCCTTAGTTTTAAACTTACCGGGTTTATATATATAAACCCGTTGAACTTTTTCTTCTTGTATTCACAAATTTTTTGATGACATGGATGGAACTAAGTAGCCCCAAAGTTTAAGGGATATATAGATTATTGGCGTATGTACATCAGTATGTGTAATTTCATCCGGTTGTAGAAGGAATGACACATGTATAATTCCATCATATTACGATAGAGAAAACTGTGAATTAACTATTCATTTGAGTAAGGCTCTCTTTTTATATATAAATATTCATTTATAAAAAAAATGTATAAAAAAATAATTGAAAAGTACTTATGACCACATTTAATATTAACTTTATAAAATACTACTAACTAATGTATGGAAGTATTTTTTAATTCAAAAATTATAAAAAGTAAATTTAAATCTAATTTTTATTTTTTGAATAAAATAAAATATAATAATTTTTTAAATACTTTTGAATTAAAATAAAAATCTAGAAAATTAAATTTAAAACTAATTTGAAAAAAAAAACTATTATAATTTTATTGTAAATAAGGGAACATACTTAGTTTAAAATATACTTTTCTAGACTTTTAAAATTAAAAAATATAAATGTAAAACATAAAAATATTTTCAAAATACTTCTATAACATTACTTAGTATTTATACAGTTAATAAGTTTAAAATTTAACGTGGTCATAAGTTTAAAACTAATTATGTAACTTTACTTAAAATAAAAATATAGTAAATTTTTATTTAATTTTTCTGAATTAGTTTTAAATTAAATTTTATATATTTTATTTTATTTTGAAAATAAATAAAATTCATATTTTATTTTAGTTCAAAAAACAAAAATTAGCTTTTAATTTATTTTAGATTTTTAAATTTTAAAAAAAATATAAAATATTTCTATCATAAAATTAATTAATTTAAAACTTAATGAGATCATAATTAGTTTTAACTTTATTTTTCTAATATTTTACTTTATAATTTTTTTTTAATATAATATATTGAGAATAGATATAAATGAAATAAAACCACACGACTAATATCAAGAGGAAAAATTAAAAAAAAATATTATGTGATAAAATTTCGGTAAAACGTACGCATAAATATTTATTTACCATAATCATATTTTTTATTTATTATGTTTTAGGAAAAAAAGATTATATTGTTTAATTTAAATTTAATAAAAATAATACAAGGAGAAAAATTGTGAGAGATAGAATATATATTACTTTGGTTAAGACAGATAGAATATAGATTTTGCTAAAATTAAGTAGTATTTTATATATTTAAAATTTTGGTAACAAATCACATACAAGGCACATTAAACTAGTTTATCTAAACTTGTTTTTATCGTCCTGATAGGTTAGACAGATGACAACACTAGAGCATAGAAGTATAGAATCCGGGCACAGTACTGTAACATTCCTTTATACCCCACGCTTACGGAAGCACTCCAAACAGGCCGCAGTCCCTAAAGACGAAAGGCGACTCCCTTTCTCAACTTCCCTTCTCCATTTTTGCGTCTTCCCCCTTTTTCTCTGATCGTGCGTCTCTCTCCCTCTCACAACTTATGGCGGCTGCTTCTTCTCCATGGCAACCACGGCAAGAAGGCCTTATGGAGATCTGTAACCTTCTCGAACAGCAAATCTCACCCAATTCTACCTCTGACAAGTCTCAGATTCTGCTGCAGCTTCAACACTATTCTCAGTACCCGGATTTCAACAATTATCTTCTTTTCATTCTCTCTCACGCCGATGTATGCTCTCCGTAATCCCTTTTCTTCTTTCTTTCCTTGAATAAATGTTCACTTCTTCAGCTTTCCTCATCTTACCGGTGTTTTTGATCGCTTATTGGAGTGCTTGTATTTCGCTTTGTTTGATTTAGTACAGTTGGTCAAACTCGCTGTTGGTTCACACTTGGATTTCTGTTATCGATGTCCAGTCTATTGTATGATTGTAATCGGACCTAATTGAATCAAATCCAGTTTCTCATCTGATTGTTGCTTTACATCGCCCAGGGAAAATCAGCGGAGATACGACAAGCTGCTGGCTTGCTTTTGAAGAACAATCTTAGAAATGCTTTCAAAAATATGTCCCCAGCAAACCAGCATTATATAAAGTCCGAGTTGTTACCTTGCCTGGGGTCCCCTGATCGGAACATCCGGAGCACCACCGGAACAATCATCAGTGTTATTGTTCAGCTGGATGGTGTTGTTGGGTGGCCTGAGCTGATCCATGCACTTGGTACTTGCCTTGATAGTAACGATCTTAATCACATGGAAGGTGCTATGGATGCTTTGTCTAAGGTATGTTTCTCTCCACCGGGTTTTGTATGTTCTTGCTACCGGCTGTTTTTGATGATGATATCTATTTTAGATTTTAGTCAAGATTAAGTTAATACTTTCTTCAAAGTCATCAGTAGCTGGTAATTGCAAAGCTTATTGAAGAAACTGTCGATCAGCTTAAGGCAAATATGCTGATCACTGTGCTTATCTATGATGTCTTTTAGATCTTCATATAACAGTGATGTTTTTTAAATTAAGATGTATATAACTTCCTATACATTATTGATAATTTTTTCTTATACAATTGTAGGGTCTTGCTTAACCAACAACACATATAGGAGTGATAGGTTTCGGGTTAACTAGGTTATTGGGACAATTAATTTGTTTTCTTCCATTAGTATAAATCTACAGATCATAATGTTTTTCCTTGTAACTTCAAACCACATTGTTGGGATGATTAATGTGTGTTTAGACATATAGCTCTCTTAGTTTTGGACAATCACAAACTACTGTAGGGAGTTTTCTGATTTTTTTTGTTATTAATTTTATTGTTTTCTGAACTATACCTTAGCTTTCTCTCTTTCCTTCCTTGAACATCGCTTGTTCTTTTAGAAAAAATTGTACTCCTATGGTTTCTGTTACTATTTTAGGTAACTGGAAATGAATTAACATACTTGATCTTTAGTACTTACTTATGAAAAACAGTTCTACAAAACCCCTATCTAATGAAAATTATGTCCAGATTGCCTTGCTCTTGCCGTTGCACCATTGCTCTTTAGACCTTTTCTTACTGGTTGATGTAAAGATTTTCGACTTAAAATTTTTTGCAACTTTATGTTCGAGGCATAAGTGAAAAAAATATTGTAAAATGGAGAGAGTATATGTGTTCGAAATCCAAGATCTGTTATCTTTTATAATAGAGGAAGTACACATGTGTTCTGATATCCAAGATCTGCGATCTTTTTTCGCTGTTGTGAAGTTGAAAAGAGGTCTTCTTTTCATAGTGTCTTGCATAAACTTATTTATGTACAAAAGTTTTATGGTTGGTGAATTCACAAAGATCTGTGTAGCTCAGGAGAATCTTTTTTTTGTCCGTTGTATGGAATGTGGTTAAAATTAATGGCTTCGTTAGTTCTGATTTGTGATGATAGCCTTTGACGTGCTTTCTTATTCCTTCCATAATAATTGGAAAACAATCCTTTTCTGTTTCATTCTAAATGAATTATATTTTAGAGTTATTTGTGTTTTTCTGTAAATGAGAAAAAAAAAAGAAGCTCTGAAACATCATTTTGGTGTTGGATACTCCAATATTGAGATTGCCATGAACTTGATCAGTCCAAGAGAACGCATAATTTTCATTTTGCTGAAGTAGCTTTGTTAAAGGTTCTAGGTTCATCCTAGTTTGCTATTGAGGCTCTCTGAATAGTTAATGGAACTATGGTTCATGGACCATATGATGCCAACAGATTTGCGAGGACATACCACAAGTATTGGATGCAGATGTGCCAGGCATGAATGAGCGACCTATCAATCTTTTTCTTCCAAGATTTTTCAAGGTAAAGCATCCTCGCCCCTCTCCCTAAATCAACAATATCGCAATCTGGATTTTTAAGGACCATCATTTTAGCCGTGAGGGCGCTGGTGTGCATTCTAATTTATTTTTGCTTGTACTTGATTATTTTTTTGTTTGTATTTGTTTTTCTACTCTATATCTGGTTTTGGATGAACAGTTTTTCCAATCGCCACATCCCATACTGAGGAAGCTGGCTCTAGGTTCTGTAAACCAATACATAATGTTGATGCCTGCTGTGAGTATTTATTTATTAATTTATAAATTTGTTCTTCTTAGTGCAATATGTTATCCTTGTTTTATGAAAATATCTTTTTATTTCAGTTTTTGTATAGCGCAATGGACCAGTACCTTCAGGGTTTGTTTATGCTTGCCAATGACACTACACCAGAGGTCCAGAAACTGGTAAGTATTTCTTAGTATATATTTGTTACTTCTCGAATGATGGATTTTTCTGAAGTTTTACTGTTTTAGGACCTACTTCAACCTATATTAGGTTCTACAGAATCTTAATCCTGGTTTTCATTAAATCTCTCCTTGTAAAACATTTGTTTGTTCAGTGATAGATGACTAAGAGAGAAATAGCAAGGATTGAGTGAGTTAGATGAAGGGAAGCAGGGAATTTTGGATAAAAGGGCACATAGGACTTATAAAAGTAATATCAACTATGCACGTGGAAGGGTTTACAGTATACAATACTTCATTTACACCCTTATCTTTTGGCTAGAAATAACTGCTAACCGAGGTTCAATATGTCTAGATATCTGCACATGGCTTAGCCTGCATGATTTTGGAGCTTTTCTTTCTGTTTTTGGACACTGCACCAGCATGAAGCTTAACATCCCCTATCATAAGGGAACAAATTGTGCCTCCTTTTTTGTATTTCATTTCATTTTAGTTTTCTTTTTTGCTGCTTAGTTTGTTTTGCATTATGTGAACAGGTTTGTGCCGCTTTTGTTCAGCTTATTGAAGTTCACCCTTCTTTCTTGGAGGTTGGAAACTTTTTTCCGTTTTAAATTATACCTTTCACAATTAAAACTTAAATTACTCATTCAGATGCCCTTTAACATAGTTATGGTCATACTTCTGCACTTTCAATACTGCAGCCTTATCTGAGGAATGTTATAGAGTACATGCTGCAAGTTAATCAGAGTGCTGATGATGAAGTAGCACTTGAAGCCTGTGAATTTTGGTTAGTATTTATGATACGGTCTTATATGGCTTTGGACCAAGATTACAGAACTTTTTCTGTGTCCCCCTAGTGAGAATCCAAAAAATTGGCATATCTGTTTAGACTTTATAGAAATGATATTGCAGTTGTAATTTGGGATGTGACTGAGATGAAAATCAGATTTTTAGGGATTTGTTTGATTTGAAATTAAGTAATATGTTGTGGCATAATTCACTCACAGCTGTGCTCTGGTGTACATCTGGGCATTATGGTTCCATAACTTTCCTCACGTATATCCGGCTTCAGTAAAATAAGCAATTTTCTGGATATAATCACGATGGCTATTTTATTCGCTATATTTTGTTTTATTTAGATTTTGGCCTTTGTTGGCACATTTGGAGGGTGCAGTTTAGTAGCATTGCCTGCCAATGAAGAGAAGAATTGGTGTAGATTTATATTTGGGAAAATTTGTTTGGTGCCCTACTTTGACCTACTTCGTTTGGTACCCAATGTTTCTTGAAATATCTTTTTTTTTTTGAAAATTCTAGATGTTACCCCTCAAGTTTGTCTAGCTTCAGTTGGTACCCTATATTTATTATGTTAAGGATGATATGCTCAATTCCCCTTTAATTTTGTCCAACATAATTTGGTATCCTATTTTACAACCTCTCATTATCAGTATTATTATTTTTCATTTGAAGCATCATATGTTCCCAAATTTAGCATTCATAGTGTGATGTATAGATGGATCATATAAGTACCAAGATGACCGTACAAGTATTTTTTTTTTGTCCTTTTCATAAATGTCCAATCTCTAAAATTATTGTTTATCGATTAGGTAATAACATATTTTTATTTCATTTTGCGGTTTCTCCTCTATCACCAAACGTACCAATGCTAAAAATGAAGATACATTGTCATTTAAGAGAGGTGTTAACGAAATATTACAAACTCATTTTGTGCTTTCTCATCTATCACCAAGCTACTAATGCTATATATGAAGAAACACTGTCAATTAGGGAAGATATCTAACCAAAGATAATACCGGATTAAATTTTAAGTAAAAGTTTGAGTGTACCATTTGGACGACTTATAAATTTGGGCACCAAGCCAATCAATTAAAGTTGGGGTTTCCCAAATAAAACTTTCCACTTCTTTTTCTTTTGCCTTGTCAATGGGGTATCTTGTTCTTTGCTGCACACTGTTTATATTTCACTACGAATCTCTTTATCTTTTCTGTTGGATCTCAAGAGCTTTACAAACCCAACTTGAGGGAAAGTGATGGATTTGTTGTTTTGTATTTTGTTTGTAAGACTGTCCTAGCCTACTTATGACTTGTTGCTTCTGCCATAGGTTCTAGGGTTAATTATTAGACAACTATTACCCTAAATTAGAAGGAGTCATATTTGCTTGGTGCAATCTCTAATTTTAAAATGGCTATCCAAATGTGAACGACTAGTTCCTAATCTGCATCCGAGGAAAATGTCCATGGGTTTGGTACAATCCAATTGATATTTAATAAGGTACTTTATGGAGTTGTGCTGTACTTGCTTCCATTCAGCGTGTAAGTTTCTAAGAAGGAAAATAATCAGGGTTCATGTTGTCACATGTAACTTTGTTGAGTGTATTATCCCTTTTCACTTCAAACAGATGAGAAGTTTCACGGAGTTTTTAACTATGATGTTCATGGGAAATTATGAAATATAGAACGAGTATTTTTTATTCTTCTGTATATTTCAATTTTATTATTGGATTTTGCTGATATGGTAATGTCAACATCTATATTTTAGGGTGATGTAATTATTGGATGTTCTGCTGTTGCAAAAATTTTAAAATGTGTATATTCTGTCCATCATTTGGTAATAAACTATCCAGTTCACTGAAAAGAAGAATATCTTTATTTTGTGCATTTTTATAGGGCTGCATATTCTGATGCTCAATTGCCACCAGAAAACTTGAGAGAATTCCTGCCACGGCTGATTCCTGTATTACAACTATTATTTATGACCTCTAGTTGCATCTCTTTCCTTTTTTGCAAATGATGTGAGATTTATTACTGACTAATTTCTGTTTTAGGTTTTACTATCGAATATGGTCTATGCCGATGATGATGAATCACTTGCTGAAGCAGAGGTTGAGTCTTTATTTGCTCTCTTAGACCCCCTTGAAAATTGCTTTCATGTAAATGACTAAATATTGCCAATGTGGTGTAGGAGGATGAATCTGTGCCTGATAGAGAGCAGGTGGGAGTTTTATATTACCATCATAATTCTTTACCGTCACTTCACTGGGACCTTTTAATTTTTACACTTATCTATACATAAATATATATTCTCTTTTGTTTCTTCTTGCAGGATTTGAAGCCTCGCTTTCACTCATCCCGTTTCCATGGTGCCGATAATGTGGAAGATGATGTATGTCTAGCTTGTGGTTTGCTAACCTGGTTCTTTTAGTTTGTGTTAATCATGACTTGACTATTTTTTAAGTCAGGATTGTACATACCATAAGCTTATGCTGAATGCCATTTGATATCTCTTTTGTTGTTTGCTATGATACAGGATGATGTAGTCAATGTCTGGAATCTACGAAAATGTAGCGCGGCTGGTTTGGATATACTATCAAATGTTTTTGGGGACGATATTCTTCCTACCTTGATGCCCTTAATTGAGGTATTTGACAATTCTTATCAAGTGTAATATAAGGTGTTACCTTTGTCTTGTGTCTTCTTTTCAAGTGGCACAATGCTGCACCATTTTTTTGGATTGGGGATGTGAATTTGGGGCTGTGCATGTCCGATCCGAAGCTCAGATTTCCGATCCAATAATTTATAAAAGGCCGATCCAGATTTGATCCGAGAGTACCCGGATATCCAACAATTTTAGCTGGACTTGATATCCTATTCGTATAGATTGGACATCCGATCAGAGTAAATATTACCGGACTAGTCGGATATATCTGATTCAACTTTACTCTCAAAACCCAGATTTGTATCCGATGATCCGAAAAATCCTCCTGGATCGGATTCGGATCATCAATTAACAGATTTTCCGGACTCGGAAATTTCTAGGATCGGATCTTCGGGGTAGTGGATCGGATTAGTCCGAACGGATATTTTTGCTCACCCCTAGATGTGATAGGCCAAAAACCCACCATACAAACATACAAGATCGATTGTATTAGAACTGTAAGAACACAAGACTATGTGAATATCAATTGCATATTTAAACCGATTATCTTAGCCGTAATAAAAAGTTAAAGTTTTAGTTTATTTAATGTGCACGAAGTAACTAATGCTCAAACAAATTAGGTTTTAATCAGTGGGTTAGGGATTCTAAAATTGTGGGATCACCACAACAATGCTTGAGCACACTGATAAATAGATTATTGCATGAAATCAAATTGGAAATGCACAAAGGTAACTGTCTAATGTCGTCACTACTTCTCAAAGCATAACAAATGTGTGCAAACTCGATTAGCATGGCTTCTCGCGTCTAGGTAATCTGAGTAAACCCTTAGGGTACTTAGAGTCTACACGATAACCTGGTTTAACTCATACTCTTGCATCAAACTAAGTCGATGGAAAACCTAAGGGTTCTATGATATTTATTAATACTAAGAAAACTAACATTAAAATGCCTAAACCGATATAACCAACATTCAAAGTTACTGCTAAATGCATTACCTAAACAATAGACCTGTACAAATCTGGGCCGACCTGTCTGCCTTCCTGGAAAAACATGGGTATAGACAACCAATTTGGCCTGGCCTACACTTAAACGGGGCGGGTATGGATTAATGGTTTGCCCCATGGGCTAGCCCGGCTCGTATATAATTATATTTATATGATAATATATAATAAAAACCCTAAATTTCTATGTAGGCATAATTGGATTGGAAATTTGCGTGTTGTTTCTTGTTAAACTCGTTGGGAATGCACTATGTAGGTATGATTGGATTGAAAATTTTTGTTAAAAGCATTATATTACTTACTTTTTATATGATAAGTTCAGGAAAAATAACAAAACGCACAATTAGTTACATACGGGCCGGCCCGGCCCGCCCACTTTTATTTGTGGGTGGACACTGGCAGAGTTGAGACCCGGACAAGGTGGGCTGGGCCGACTCACACCTTTCTGGTAGAATTTCAAATATGACCCGGCTCAAACCCGGCATGAGCCCGCTTTTGTACCTGTCTACTAAACAACTGTAAACTAGATGTGATCTCGATGAAAGTTAAAGGGAAGAGATCCAACAGTTCATTGTCTTAATTTGTTTTCATACCATCATCACCCCCCAAATTAAGATTTCATTAAATCACCAGAAGTGCAATTTTGTATACCCTTTGGTAAAATGTATCATATATTTAGCTTCATAGGCTGCCTAATTTGCTGAAGAACAAAGCATCATAAAAATGAAATAATTGAAACCCTTAAGGTAATATTTGCGTGAGCTGTTGGCGATCTAAGTAGTGTAATCATTGTTAGTTTTTGTTTGGTAGAATGTAATCATGTGTAGTTGCTTACTCCGACGGTCTAGCCTTCTGTGTTCCATCGACTATTTAAATTATGAGTTAGATTTCTATACCGAATACAATGCAGCAGAAACAGCAACTCAAGGAGGATCTTGAGGGAGAACAAATAAAAGCCTAAGAGCTTTCTTCATCCTGTCTTGTTCTGATTCTAGGAGACAATGCCAATCTGACTACAAGAGAAAGAGCTTAGAAGGGAAACTCAAAGACTAAAAACTAAAGCGATGAAGTAAAGCTTTCTAATAAACTCAAAGTCTTTGATCTATAGCATAACCTAAAACCATAGTAGAAGAATAAAACCTAAATCTAACTGTTTGTACTGCTTGTATCATTAAAGCAGGTTTCATTTGAAACTGGTCGACAACACTTTAGTTCCTATTTGCTCTTCTATTATGTGTTAACTAGTTACGATTATTTGGCTTGTATAGTGGTGATATTATTATTATTAATATTGCTACTGCTACTGCGATTGTGATTATGTTTTATAGATTTAAGTAGAGAAAGGTGGACTGCAGGCTCCAAATGTTCATGTACTCGACTTCTTATCTCATGAATGTAGGAACTATAAAACTGCAAGGACTTGTTGATTTGTCGTAAAATTTTAACTTTCGGTGATATATGATTTTACAGTATTTTGATGATATTAGAACACAACTCTTTTGCAGACCAAACTTTCTGCTACTGATGATCAGTCCTGGAAAGAAAGGGAAGCTGCAGTTTTGGCCATTGGCGCTGTGGCCGAAGGGTGTATTAATGGTTTATACCCTCATCTATCCGAGGTGATATTTTCTCGTCAATTTTTATTTTCATGGGAGATCTCTCTCGTCTGAGAATATTCCAGAGTCCAAATTTGTTGATTTTAAAAATTAATTAAAAAAATAATGTGAAACACCTAACGAAGTATTGACTGTAGATCCATGGCTCAGTACACCACCGCTATATAAATCTTAATATCTTGCTAGGGTAAGAAATTATGGCATAGAACCATACCATTTAAATCTAGTAGCTAACTACGAAGATTAGAAGCTAGAAATACCCAAGAAGTTATATGCTTGGAAACTCTTCTAAAATGCATATTTTGATGGAAAAGATGCATATGCTTAATGTGTGCAATTGCACTAAACAATCAGCTGTGCTACTAATTGTGATTTCCGTGGCTATACGAGAACTGTTATAGTGGCAATGATGATCAATGTATGTGAAGGAAGTAGATTGTTGAAAGACCAAAACATATATATTCTCTGCATAGGATTTGCCGACTTGGGGAACTTATCTTCACCTTAGACATTTGGGTCTTGAATTCCTTTTTAAACCAACGATTATTACCTGGCTTGTAGCTGTACATTCCTGTTCAACTACTGATTAAATGCCCACTTACAAGAAGTCTTTCCCATATCAGACACAAATGCATATTTTGGGAGTTTGCTACTGCATCATTTACTTCCTCTCTAAACTGGTAGAAGAAATCTATCCAGCAACCAGCTTTTGAAAAAAAAAAAAAAAATTTGGTTGACATCTCCAAATATATATTCTTAGATTAAATACACTCTTATTCCTTTTCATGCAGCTAATCTTCCAAAATATCTTCTATTGTCCTATGAATGGAACTTGTGGATATTGTTGTTTGCCTTATGTCCTCTCTCTCTACTCTGAATGAGGGAGGGGCGGGGGAAAGAGGAGGGATTGAAGGAGTCTTATTTAATATACTCTCTCGATGAAAGTCTTGTATTAGTGGTTACAGATGGATTGAAACTGCAGTATTATGGGAAAACTAACTTGTTCTCTTATGCAGATTGTAAGGTGTATAATTCCTTTGTTAGATGATAAATTTCCTCTCATTCGGTGTATCTCCTGTTGGACACTTTCACGGTTTAGTAAATTTATTGTTCAGGTGCGCCCAGACTATTCCTTTTTGGCTTTCGTACATATGAAGTATAAAAAGCAATATTACTTGTATTTTTCATAGGAGATATAGAACATAATGCTAAATCATCATAATCCATACAAAGAAGTAAGATAAAATTTTCAGGGTATTGGCCATCAAAAAGGAAACGAACAGTTTGAGAAAGTTTTGATGGGTCTTCTACGAAGAATACTGGACACCAACAAGCGCGTGCAGGAAGCTGCATGTTCAGCATTTGCAACAGTGGAAGAGGTGCCCACTTTTAATTTTAACCTGGTCATATAATTTTAAAATATTTTTGAGATTTTGATTGTTGGATTATCAGGAAGCTGCTGAAGAGTTAGCACCAAGATTGGAAATAATTTTGCAGCATTTAATGTGTGCATTTGGAAAATATCAGGTTATAAAAGCATATGTTTTGTACTTGTGCTCACTGCAAATTCATGAGAAGATTTGAAGTTTTTGATATTTTGTATTATCTGCTAATGAACTGTCCCTATCATTCCTATTCACATGTTTAAACTTTGTGCAGAGGAAGAATCTAAGAATTCTCTATGATGCTATTGGAACTTTAGCAGATGCTGTCGGTGCAGAGTTAAATAAGGTGAACTATGAATCCTTTATTTTTTCATATATATATTTGTTGCTTATTGTATATGGCACACCAACGACTGAGTTGGCTTGTTGATTCTTCACAGCCTGCATATTTGGAAATCCTCATGCCGCCCTTAATTGCCAAGTGGCAGCAACTTTCAGATTCAGATAAAGATATCTTCCCATTGCTGGAGTGCTTTACTTCTATAGCTCAGGTATCTGTTACAATTTTACTTGCTTGAGGAAAACCAGAGTATTTTTGCAGATTCATTTAGGCAATCCCCATAAAAATTTGCAAATGGAACTTTTTTGAAGTTAATTTTGTTATTAAGATAGGTTTACGTGTTTCTTAAATTATGTTGACTTGGTGTCCAGTCACAATGAAGTGAATCTTGCCCATGCTACTGGTTACATATTCAGTAGTTAGTGGTCTAGTTGACCACATTCAGAACAAGCTCCTCAGCAATGCTATAACTGAGTAACTTATTTCTGAGAGATATTACAAGCCGACTTTGCTTTGAATTGTGTAACATACAAAAGGAGGATATTTCTTATAAGAATACCTTTTGGGATTGATTCATCATTGATACTTTGGGACCTGTCTTAATCCAAGAGAGTATTGCTTGGAGGAGTAAAATACCTTTGATTACTTCAGCCCACTAGAGTAGCATATGAATGTTTCTGGAATTGTGCTGCCAAGGATAAAGGCTTTGTTTGGCAACATTATTGTAGGTAATAAACGAGTTTGGTATGGACATTTGATAAGTATATAGTTAATTTTATTTGTTGACGTTTATTACAACACAAAACCCAATGGATTATGATAGTTTTCTGTGATAAAAATCGAAATCTTTATAATGTGGATTGGTCATATTGTAAATGCATATGAGATCTTTTAGGTACCAATAAAATGCAATGAGAAAGTTATTCTCCATCTGAAAAGGAAAGGTACACATTGATACTAGGGTGGAAACATTGCATTATTCAGAATTTGAATATGTTTTACCGAAGTTACCAAACATCACTATGCTAATTATTGTTCCAGATCTTTGTGAATCTCAATACTAATATGGGGTTCACAGAAAAACCTGCCTATTACTTCTGTCCAGTGGAAATAAGGTGAATCGATTTATATTAGACTTTGTGTACCAATTGATCATTTGGTCAGAAGTAAGAATGCATTGGTTGCTAGGAGAAGTATATACTGTAGTTGGAATTGCCTGAGGAGCTAGTAGTAGTTTCTTATTGTTACTGTACCTATGCCTAGTACAGATCTTAGTTTGAGCAGTATAAATGCTAGTTCTGGGTTTTTGAAGCATACTGTTCTCTAGAAGGGTCTATACAATTACATTTGGAAAATGAATTGACTAGTAGAGCGTATTGTTCAAGAGTTTGTTGTATCTGTGGCCTGGGTCTTTAAGGAATCAGATGTGACTCATGACTAGAAAGTAACAGGTCTAAATTGGGTTTACAAGTGAGATGGACATATAGGTCACTCTTTATTAGTAATTTGGTTTGCTTTTATTGTGTTTAGATGAGCTAGGAGAAGTTGTGAGCCAGAGACTGACTGCTTCTAGTCGATAGTTAACATAAATGATCACCTTGCATATTTGCTTTCCCTATGACGACAAAGTTAGGGAAGAGCCAATACTAACCTTCGACATGGTCTGAAGACCTCAGAGGGTCTTCTAAGGGAGGGAATATCATGGATCTGCGAATCAATAATAAATGCCTGCTTAAACTGAATATATGCTCATTATAAGGAGATCTAAACAACAAACATCAAACATGTAATTTCCAACCTATAAACTACGAGCAAGCTTTAATAAAATGTCCTTGCATTGTACTTCTGCAGCTGATAAGAAATCCTTACTTTTGACAGATGATTGAACTTCATGCTTCCATCGCAGTTCAAAATTTTCTTTGCTTTACTTATATACAGGGAAATAAACATTAAGTGTTAATTCTTAATAATCAGTAGGAACTTGTGTCATTCTCTTGTACCACATGCTCATTGTAGCATTCAATTTCATGCGATGTGACATGCTGTACCTTTCAGGCTTTGGGACCAGGATTTGCTCAGTTCACCGAGCCCGTATTTCAGAGGTGCATGAGTATTATTCAGACTCAACAATTGGCGAAGGTAGACGACAAATCTTTTGTTGCACCTTATAATTTTTTGAGTTCATAAATTCATATGGAAATAATTATGACGATTCTTGTTATGGACCATTGACATAGCATTAGGCAAAGATTTGAACTAGTATCTATCTTACGTTTCATTAGAATGAATCCTCCACTTTCTGATATATGAGTTCTATTGTTGATCCTGATTAAAAAATCTGAAAGTAATATGTTAAATTCTTTGGATACTTGAAATAAATTGGAAGATATTGATCTCTGGGATATTTCATGATGCTATAATCATCTTTAGACCTCAATTTCTTTTTAAAATATGATCTTCTAATGTTTAAGTTCATAATATGGGTTACCTAGCAATTGTTGTGTTGAGTTTCAAAGACTATGTTTCAAATTTAACCCTTGACGAGAACATATATGGGTGTTGCAGTTTGTTCATTTGTTTGTTAAATTTTGCAAGATTTTAAGCATGAAAGCTGATGAAACTCCAAATCTCATTTTTCTAGTCACCGGAGAAGATAAAAAAGATGTTTTGCAAAATTGACTGTGTACTGGAAATTTCCATACCTGCTGTTTTGTGGATCTTGCTGACATTACATTGACATTTTTCTAATCTCAATGTATGTGTATGAAGTATTATTCTGTATAAACCATAATCTTAGATATCTTCTTATTTTTGAAACTAGTGCAAACTGTCTGTTTATATCTGAGAACTGATTACCCAACTCTGTTTGCAGGTTAATCCTGTATCAGCTGGTGCTCAGTATGATAGAGAATTTGTTGTTTGTTCTCTGGACCTGCTATCTGGACTTACAGAAGGTCTTGGTGGAGGAATAGAGAGCTTGGTATTCCTTGTGTTCCCTAACCTTTTGATAGAAGTTTGTGTGTGCGTGTCAGTGCGTCACTTGTGTGTGTGTCGCATGCACATGTTTGTGTGCATGTTTCAAAGTGAAGTTTTTAGAAATAAATGAGGATAAACTTGTCAAAGGTCTTAACATATGTCGTCTGTATAGCGTTTTCTCATTCTTCTTTCTAAAGCTGATAGTGAAAAGCATATCTGTTAGCTCTTTCCTTCCTTTCAGATTAAAAACATGTTTTATGACCAGCTAGCTAGTAGCTAGTAGCTAGCTGATTGAAAAGGATAAAAGCAACATGAATACATTATAAAGTTTAATTGCTTGTATTTTCTTCATAGTTATATATATATTTTAAATATATAGTTTTTCTTAAGTTATTTATTCTAAGAAAAAGTGTTTCAGTAGAAACTTGTGTTAGTCCTACGCAGGGCTTACACATAATGTACTTGCACTACAAATAACAACTTATAGTCTTGCTGCAGGTTTCACAGAGTACACTGAGGGATGTGCTTCTTCAGTGCTGTATGGATGATGCTCCTGATGTCCGTCAAAGTGCCTTTGCACTTCTGGGAGACCTCGCAAGAGTAAGTCGGAGACATCTATCACCTGCTGTCGGAGTATAACTTTTTTTTTTGAGATAAGAGATGTACCCTATATACTTAAGGCATCTATTTGTTTGATTCCTGTATCAACAAGGTTATGATCATTTCATTATGAATTATGGCCTCATTAATGTTTTTTATATAAAAAAAGATATCTCTTTATTGACTAGGTCTGTCCAATACATATCCATCTGCGATTGCAAGAATTCCTTGATATTGCTGCGAAGCAACTGGTATGTGCAGTTGTTTACTTCGATGTGTACTTCTGTTCTTAGAACATATCCCTAATATCTATCATTACAGGATATTTCCAAGCTCAAAGAAACCATTTCAGTGGCAAATAATGCTTGTTGGGCCATTGGTGAATTAGCAGTCAAGGTAAATGATCTCTTTTTTTCATCACTTCTTTTCTCAAGCCATTTTTAATAGTTAGATAGCAACGCGCAAAGTTGGGAGTTCTTCATGGTTTATAATTTTCTTTACATTATCTTATGTTATAATGCATCGAAAGCTTCATAAAACAAAATTGATTATTGTGGAAAAGAAAGTATGTATATGGTTATCTTCTTGGGACACCCAACAGAAAAATAAATTGCTCTCCAAAAATTATTCAGACTCTCTGAACAAGCGGAAGTACCAAGTTCTTATCCACAAATCTATTACTATTAAACTGAAGAAACATGAAGAGAGACGCAAGTAAGAGAAATCTCTTTATCTTTCTCTCGCAATAAGTGCCAAATAACTGCGTCCGACTCAAGTGAATAGGGCTCTGTCTATCATGGTTAGGGCCATAGGGTTGAAAAAGAGTGAAAAATTAAATCCGAAAAGAAGAGTTTCAAATCAGGAGCCTTGAGGATATACCATACTGCGCAACGTTAGAACACGTCTATAGGGTATGGACACGGCAAAGGTTATATTAGTAACTGCCCAGGAGTAGTCCTCCCATTCCCATACAAGGGTTTTTGATGTTGTTTAGTCTATCCAAGTTTATCGATTTTCAGTTTCTCTCTTAGTTTTCGGCTTAAGTGTGTTTGAGAATTCCTTGTACTTGATGTTGCTTTGCCTTCCTTTACATTACCTTCTGATTTTGCAGGTTCAACGAGAGATCTCTCCTGTTGTTTTGAATGTCATATCCTGCTTAGTCCCAGTACTTCAGCATGCAGAGGTGATGCTCATACGTGCTTTCAGTGTGGGCAATAATTTTTATTTTCTTTCTTTCTGTAGAAGATTATATTGATCATAATTAGTGTTGATGTTTAGGGACTCAACAAGTCACTAATGGAAAATAGTGCAATAACTCTTGGCAGACTTGCCTGGGTTTGTCCCGATATTGTAGCACCACATATGGATCACTTTATGCAACCATGGTGTAATGCCTTAGCTAAGTAAGCTGATTCTAATTTGAGATTTTAACTGTACATGGATTCATTATATATAATTTGTCCTTGCCTATGTGTATTTCTGTGTTACATTTGACAAATAGGTGGGCGATGTCTTTGACTTTCGGTTATTAAGGTTTGAGTCTTCATGGCTAGCTAAGATATTTGTATTTTTTCCGTACTATGTATGGAAAATGGGTGTGCGATGTCTTTCATCTTGGATTTTTGGGTTATAATGGATCAGGGTCTTCATTGCTAGCAAGAGTACTTTGTCAATATGTTGCATGAATCTGGACATGGAACCGATAAAATTGTCGCGAACACGTCATATTTGCCGTAGTTTTACATAAAGATTCGTGTTTCCACATTTACGTGCTTCCGATTTCTCTAGGAAATGGAAACAGAAACTCTGCCACTTTGGAGTTTCCATGCTTCATAGCTTCGTTTGGTTTCAATGTAGTGGGAGGTTGACATCTGATTGATGAAGGAAATCATGCAATTGAGGGCCTGTTTGGTATCCATATCTAGATATCAGATATGATTATCGACATAAAAAACTCATACCTAGGTTTGATATACAAGTATATGTATATCAAACTAATATCTTGATATACTCTTAATACACATTTTCTCCTATTTTGATATACTCAAAAAACTAGAGGTATAACATATCTAATTTTGCTCCTCCCTCTTCTATTCTTCTTCTCCGAAACAAAGGTATCAAATATCAATCTCATACCCATACCTTACACCTCATACCCATATCTTGATATCTAGATATGAATACCAAACAGGCCTTGAGAGTAGCTGCCCTTAGATTCTACTATGTATATATATATATATATATGTATGTATGTCAACTTTGGACCTGTATATGTTTTGATGAAGTTATTTATGGCAGAATACGCGACGATATCGAGAAAGAAGATGCTTTCCGTGGTTTATGTGCACTGGTACTCTATCATACACTTTTGGCGTTTTCAAATATCCATTTATTTTTGACACTTCACTCATACTCCTTACATATATTTTGCAGGTTAGGGCAAATCCATCTGGAGCTTTGAGCTCTCTTCCATTCATGTGTAAAGCTATTGCCAGCTGGCATGTAAGATATATTACACTACTTACAAGAGTGGGGATCTGATTGGGTCCTTTTTTTTGTACAAAAAAAATCTTACTCTTGTTTTTACTTCAGGAAATCCGAAGTGAGGATTTACATAAGGAGGTTTGCCAGGTATTACAGGGTTATAAGCAGGTGAGTGGCATTCCAATGCCTAGTTTGGATTTATGCTTTCTTCGTCTAATTTAAATATTTGCTTCCTATACTATAGCTGTGTACTTGTATATATATGAACTGTCTCATTTGTGATAAACAAGATGAGAATTTCCTCCATGTGGAAAAGAGAGGCAAGAGTTAGATTCTGAATTTGGGGTGCTATTTTTAAAAAAAAAATTCTTTTCTTTTCATGAAGTAGCAAGTCGACAACTAGTCAGACTCACAGCCAAATCTGTAGAGATCAATATTAGAGATGAGTAATCATGATTAGTGAAAAATGGACCTTTACTGTCCTAATGTTGTTGCATTTCACTAGCCCATATGGACAGCATTTACTAGAATTTAAGTGTTCGTTTGGAAGCGTTAATGGGTTTGGATCTTGATTAGAGATCTTTTAACACATGAAAGTAATCCAATCATTTCCATTTTCTTTCTTTCTCCTTAACCGATTCCATTCCGTTTTCATTCTACCGCTCCAACCAAACGGACACTAGATGTGTCAGGTTGGAATCAGGAATGGTGTAGGATGTGTTTATGGGTTTGGATCTTGATTATTACAATGAATTGTAGAAGCTCATTTTGAACTGAACCCCTGGAAGTGAATTTCCTTATATTTTTTTGGATTTTTGGTCATTTATCACTTGCTGATTTATTTATGCGAGGAATCTATAAATGGCATGGTTTCTTAATATATAGACTGGTCATTATTCCGTTCAACATGTGCTGTGGATTTCATCAGCGGCCGTGTTTATCTCACCTTGAAAAATTCACTGCAGATGCTAAAAGATGGAGCATGGGAGCAATGCATGTCAACGTTAGATCCTCCAGTGAAAGACAAGTTGTCAAAGTACCAAATCTAGTTCATACTCCGATTTCCTTATGTGTACACCCATCAAAACCACAACATGCCTCAGTCTTTTCGGCGTTGCACATTCATTAATCACTCCATCAATTCTTTGATAGCAAGTACCATGTTGGCTTCATCAGAGACAAATGCTATTCAAGTATGCTCAAAACAATACCTTGGTAGCGCACAAGAGTGCTCAGATTAGTTTACCAGGGACATGTAGCTGGACGCTACATGCTTCGGTTCGTTTTTTATTTAATATTGATTTATTGTGGGGGAGGGGGAGTTTTTTTGTTCCCATTTGTATCATCATTGCAATGGCTTATATATAGTGTACGTCGCCATTAGGAAATTTGTGTGTTTTTATGCCTGTCCAAGCTGGCTGCTTGTTTTTATTTTGCTTCCTTGTTTTGTGATGAAGTGTATCGCAAGATTGCAATTTGTAACAATGGCCGAGTTTGTTTGCATATTCATGTTAGCTGTCGGACAAGTCGGGCATGTTTTGAATCGTGTTTTCTGGATTGGCGTAATTGTTGTATCTATTAAATTTTGAACAGACAATAAGGTTTGTTTTCGATTGCTGTTGCGTTAATTTCTGACAAGATTTAGAAATTAGGAAAAAGAGTTTTCGAGCCTATGAGCCACAATTTGAGAGCAGTGCCATGATTTTCAAAGGATCACGGGCAAAATTTGAAGAAAATTTCCTACGTGAAAGTGTATTTATATTTGTGTAATTCTTTTTTGATGTGTTAGTTTTGAATTTGACGTATGTTTTTTTGCAATTTATAGAATTATTTCGTTTAGTTTAATTATTTGTTGTGTGCAAGTATTTGCATGTTGTTTCGTGTAAATTTTATCAAGTTATTTGGTGTGTTTTAGTTTGTGCATGTAAGTTTTATTTGACTGTGTTAATTTTTCTGTGTAAGTTTTATATTTTTGTCATGCGTTGGGCTAATAACAGCCAATATGAAAACAATTTTTTTACACCGTAAGTCATTGTGAAAATAGTATTTTCACGTTAGTGATCGGCCAACATCAAAAGCCTAATGGTGATAAAATACTAGAAACACTGAATGCTGAATCAGACGTCATACAATATGATTATTAGAATAACGATTGAAATTGTAGTTGTGTAATTATGTGAAGTTCACGGGAGAACACAAACAACATCTTCTAATATTATATATACTGTATATAAAATATGATGAAGGGACAAGAAGAATGAGTTGCCAACAGGCCCGTGAAGCATTCATTAGTAGACCTGTCTGTGTTTCTTTTTGTCATTAATCTACCTACCTTTAGCTTTTGTTTCTATCGTTTGTTTTCCAACTGTTTCTTTTACGGTTACCCGCCTCCCTAATTGAATAGTAGAACTACATGATTAGGATATCTTTTCAAATCCGTGACCGAACCGTCTTCTTCACCCAACTACGCGTGTGGCCCCTACGATGGAACTTCTTCTCAACTCATCTTCTATTTTGTAGTTCGTATGGGAAGTTAATCTTCTATTTTGTACTTCATGTGTGAAACCATCTTTCATTCCGGCTATTATATTCGAAACCAACTTTGATTTTAATGGCCAACTACACTCACAATCGACATATTTTTTAAAAACCAAGATCATAGGTAACAAATAAATTAAAAAACGAAATTACAGTACGTAAAATTTCCTTAACATTTATGACAATATTAATTATTATCATCCTAAATAAGTTAGATTTAACAAAACACGGCATACTATTTCCTATGGATTTTAATGCCTACGTATTTCACTTATCAACAAGTTATTTTCTATGAATTCTATTTATCACGTCGAACCAAATATACACTTAGTTATATTACCAAGGACAGCTTATTAAGAAATCGAAAATTATCAAAAACATATATTTTCTATGAATTCTACTTATCAAGGACATATTATTTCGGATTTTTTGATAGTTTTTGGAAGAGAATGCAATAAATTAATATAACTTATTTAGTACAATCTTTCCTATTTTGGACGTATATCTAATTTACAAATTTTGACAACTATACTATATTAAACAAGTTATATATAAAATCAAGTCACCCTAAAATCTGATCATTAGAGAATAACTTTCCTTGTCGGTCGTCTAAATGTACAATGTACAAAGTTAATTAATTGATAATTCAATTTATATATGCTTTTTTTATGTATATATGAACACATTTTGTAAGGTGTTCTTCTGTGTTATGTAAATTAAAATATGAACACATTTATAAGAATATAAGATTGTGAAGGAGCAGGAAGTTTACTGAATGAACGCATGTGAATTTCTCTTGGTTATTTCCATGTGCTATATGTACAAAAACACACAAGATTCCATTAAAATTTGTTCGATACATATCAATCAATATATACATGTCAATTTATATATGCTTTTTTTATGTATATATGGAAATCTGTTTATAAATGAGCAATTTTTTTCCATGATCATGCTAGTCCAAAATTTCCAACACATAACTGAAAGAAACATTTTATCGTTCTCTCTAATGTCATTATCCTATGTATTGTGTGATCTTATCTTTCACCTATAGTTTTATGTATGTATGTATGCATATAATACACTATTATCAATGACAACAATCAAGTTGAAATTTCTCCTGGATCCATACTATTGCTATTATTGGTATCATGATAGAAATAGTGCGGATCTAGATCGAGGGGAAATTTCAACAGCTCCTTCTTGATTGTTCGTGGTGGATCGAACGGTATAACCTAGTTGATGGAGCCTTAGAATTGGGGAAGCGTGCGATCTATCCGATCAAGATAGATCGGATAAGCACGCAATGGGGTAGATAGTTGATCCTTCAAAGAAAGTGATGCTCAAACCAAGTAAGAACTTTGAGGACTTTGAAAAGAAAGTGATGCTCAAACCAAGTAGGAGGAATTTTCCTTCAAATCAAGTGTCGGAAATTAAATGACGCAATTGAAGTCGAAATTTAAGGTTCCGAAATGAAAGGTCTAAAAATACGAAAGGTCGGAATTTAAGTCCCGAAATTAAAGTTCTAAAATGATAAGTCTATTATTAAATAACCGAAATACAGTAAATTTGTCAAAATCGGGCAAGCTTCATGCCAAGGCATGCCGCTTGCCGGGTCGTCTTAGCCGGAGACACGGATGGCATTGGCATCCGGGGGTGTATCAAGTGAGGGTGTATAATCCACATGAAAAAAAGTTTGATCCAAGGACAGTGTGGATTTTTTTATTGGATATCTTGATAAGTCAAATGGGTATGAATTTTATTGTCTTAACCATAATACGAGAATCATAGAAACTTGCAATGCAAGGTTTATCAAGGATGGTCAAACTATTGGGAGTGGTGATCCATAAGGTTGACATTCAGGAAATTCAGGTTGAAAATCCTTCACTTGTGGTTTCTTCTAAGGTTGTTGTACTAGTTGTCGTATCACAGTTATATGACACATTGGAACAACAAGATGATGTCCAAAATCTATTAGTAAAAAATCAAATAGATGAAACGGTCATAGTACAAGAAGAGATAAATGAACCACGTTATTCTTTAAGGCAATTTGTAAGAGAAAGAAGATCTACTATTCCGGATGATTATGATGTTTATACTCTTGAAAATGAATGTGACTTAAGCATTGATGAAGATCCAGTCTCATTTATGAAAGCCATGCAAAGTGACAATTTTAAATTTTGGTTTATTGCCATGAAAGAAGAAATGCAATCTATGAGTGACAACCAAGTATGAAAACTAGTTGAGTTGCCTAAGGGTTCTAAAACGGTTGGGTCTAAGTGGGTCTTTAAGACCTAATGTGACTCTAAGGGCAACATTAAAAGATATAAAACTAGCTAGATTGTTTGATAAAGGATACGATCAAAAAGATGGTATTGACTATACAAAGACTTTCGCTTCAGTGTCAAAGAAAGACTCTTTAAATTTTGTTTTTGGCTTGGTGACTCATATAACCTTGAGCTTCATCAAATGGACGTAAAGATCGCCTTTCTAAATTGAGATTTAGAGGAGGAAATATATATATGGACCAACCTGAAGGGTTCTTGATTACAAGAAAAGAACACATTGTGTGTAAGTTGAGAAAATCAATATACGGACTAAAACAAGCATCCCGACAATGATATCTTAAGTTTATTGATATCATCACATCTTATGGTTTTGTAGAGATCAATGTTGATTGGTGTATCTACATAAAGGTCAGTGGAGCAAGTTTGTTATTTTGGTCTTATACGTTGATGTTATTTTGCTGGCTGCAAATAATTTAGGCATGTTACATGATATAAATGATAACATGATTTATCGACCTGTTGCAGTCATGCATTTAGTTAGATTTTCCCTTTCCGCATTTATGTTTTAGCCTTAGTTTGTGTCATTTATGCTTGTTTAGTGTTACTTTGCAAGAATAGATGTCTACACACACTATTTGTGGCTTTGTAGGTGATTTGGCACATTTTGGAGCTAAAACGACGTATTTGAGGATCAAGCCTCGAAGTGGACGCATTGGAGCGAGCGTACGTGCACGGGAAAGGGCTAGGAATCAAGCTAAAGGCATGGAGGGAACGACCAAAGAGCATCTTGGTTGAGATCCATCCTGAGATTTTTCCCCTTAGCGTTATATTTTATTTGCGGGTTTTTTTCCTTAAAATTATATTTTATTTGCGGGCTTTTTCCTTTTAGGCCCAATGTCTTTTTAGCTAGATATTTTATTATAAAAGGAAGCCTTGGATTTATTTCAAGATGTGCTGGGAGTCGCCCAGAGTTTACCCTAGAGGGGGGAGCCGTCTCCTTCCCTTCTTCTTCACCATTATTCTTCATAGTTTAGATTAAAGATTTGATACTTTTCCATTCAGTTTTGTTGAGAGATATTGTTGAATTCAAGATTTGAGAAGATTGGAAGTTTTATTCATTGAAAGTGTTATTCCTTTCCCTTTCATTATTTCTTTATTTTGTCTTTGATATGATTATTATTGGCTAGAACCTTGTGGTTCCAAGGTTGACAGGGATTTGTTTATGCCTTGGATTATAATGGAATAGTTTGAGTTTATGTTTGGTTTGTTTAGCCTTGAAATCCTAGTGGTTAGTTTAGACATGAACCTAGTTGGAATCCTTCTAGCTAGTAACCTAAGTTGGAATTGAGACTTACCCGGTGATATATCTTCTTAGATACCTTAGAAATTTGACCATAGGTAATAAAGGTTCATCCTTTATTGGTTGAATGTGTTTAGATTCCTTCCTAAGTAGGGTAATACCTGAGACTTACCCAATGATGGTTTACACTTCCCTTAGTTTGTAATCTGGTTTGTTTAGAATTTCATACCTCTCTCCCTTGAGACTTACCCGGTAATAGGTAGTTTGGTTTGGAACTAGACGGTCTTGAGACTTACCCGGTAATAGACCATCAGCTTAGAAATGTTCATCCCTGTGCTTGCCAATCATAGATGTCTTATGAGTTTTCTTGAGTCCATATGTATAAACAATGATCTTGAACCCTTGGAATCTATTTTCTTCCCTTTAACTTGATTATTTTTGTTTCCCTTTTTGTATGTTTGTTTTGACTTTCAATCAATAGTGACAGTTGATTGTGAATACATAAAAACCTTTTTCAAACCCTTTTTGACTTCTTTCCCTTATCTTTTCCAACCTCTTGTCTTTAATTGAGATTTATTTTATATTTAATCATTGTTGCATATTAATCCTCCCAGTCCCCGAGATTGACCTGGGAATACTTATCCTTATTGTGATTGACCCATACATTGTGGGTTCGCTATAATTTGGGTGTTTATTTCTTGTTTTACAAATTTAAATCATATCGTGGTTTTTACTGGCCTTTGAGCTTTTATCATTATTGATAAAGGTGTATAAGGGTGTAAAAATAGTGAACAATAAACAAATATCTCTCTAAGAACTTTCAAATTAAGGATATGGGTAGGGCATCCTATGTGATTGGAATAAAAATATTTTGGGAGGATTGTTAGGTTTGTCTCAAAAAGATTCTGACAATTAAGTCTTACGAAGATATAGAATGGATAAATGCTTTGTAGGATAGTTCCAATTCAGAAGGAAGATAAATTTAGTAAAATAAAAGGTCCTATAAATGAATTGGAATGAAAGAAAATGAAAAATATTCCTTATTCTTCAGTGGTAATTAGGAGCTTGAATTATCTTCAAACATGTACTCGATCCGACATTAGATTTGTTGTAAGCATGTTTGGTAAATATCAAAGTAATCCTAGAATGAACCATTGTAAGACTGCTAAAAAAGGTTCTCAAGTACTTGCAAGATACCAAAGAGAATATCCTTACATATAGGAGCTCCAATCATCTAGAGGTCAATGGATATTTAGATTTTTTCGGATGTGTAGGTAGTATGAAATCTATGCTCGGATATGTGTTCCTATTAGTGAGATCGAGGAGTTGTTTCTTAGAGGTGGGGGAAGCAGTCTATCGTTGCTACTTCTACTATTGAGGATGAGTTTGTGGCATGCTTTGAGGCCACTAACCATGCATTGTAGATGCGAAATTTTATCTCGGGGTTTGGAATTTATTGTGATAACTCTGCAGCCATGTTCTTTTTGAAGAATGACAAGTACTCTAAGGGTGCTAAGCACATGGAGTTGAAGTACTAATCACCTAAAGATGAAGCGAATAAACATAGGGGGTTTTTTGAGCATATTAGATTGGACTTGATGGTTACATATCTGTTAATTAAGGGTTTACCACCTAAGGCGTTCAATGGCCATGTAGAACGTATGAGTGCCATAGATAAGACCTTGCTTTTATAATTATATTTCACTTATCAAATTAAAACACTTTGAATTCACTTATTGATATATTTTTGCTTTAGAATACGTTGTCATCATTATCGTATTTGTATACAATTATTGTTTTCTAATGACATGTTATTTTGTTTCTTATAGTATGATCGTGTAAGTTTTACCGTAATAAAACTACATCCCCGCAAGGTTACGGGGTCACTTGTTGTACACGGGTTATCGAACTCAAAGATTGTATCTGATTCAGCAAACCTTAGTAATCAGTTAATTCAGTATTACGTAGGCAATGATGAGAAAGTAGAGAAGGAGAACAAAAACAATTCTTTATTTTGGAACAATGATACGCCATCCGTGGGCCCAACTAAGACGACCCGACAAGTGACATGCCTAGTCATGGCTTGAAGCTTACCCACTTAGTATTTTTTTTATCTTTTATTTAATTAGATAATAATTTAAAGGGATAAGTCTTGGTCAAATACCTCCTTTAATGTCTAGAATGTTTGACCATTTTAGTCAAATCCCTTTAATGCTTTTAATATTGCCTTTAAGTTTGTATTTAAGTCTTTTGACTTTTGTCACCATCTTCCCCCATATAATGGATGGTTGGCCTCATTGTAAATCATTTTCAAAATAACTAAGTATTGTGAAGGAAAATTCCTCCTACTTAGTTTGTGCTTTACTTCCCTTTCCATTCTCTCAAATATTCATACTTGGATCTAGTCTTTGATCCAAGCCTTCCATAATCGAGGATCCTTTGAAGGATAAACTATCATATCCACTTCAACGGTTTGATCAATTTACCTTGATCGAATCAACCATTCACTTTCATATCCATCTCAATGCTTCCGCCACCCAAGTTCTATCCTTAGATCCATCAACAACATCGAGAAAGGAGTAGTTGAAGGCTTAGTTCGGTCTAGATCCGGCGTAAACTCTATCATTGGTATCAGAGCAAGGGATCGAAACTAAACATCTATCCTTAGATCCATCAAAGCTTATTATGAGGATACTCATAGAAGTTTTCGCATTTACAGATATTGAACCATTAAACTGACATACATTCCAAGTGGAAGAATGTAAGAATATTTATAAGATACATATTCTATGTGGCAAATGTGTATATGTTTAATATATAAAGTTGAGTCCAAATTATAGGTCATAATTTTAACCTAATTAAAGTCGAGACCGTAATGAATCGGTATCGGTTAAAGACGTTAAAATTACATGATTAATTATAATCCCTCCTTCTTGAACTAATAATTAACTAACATATATCTTTTCACATTAAATTAACTAATTATATATATTGTGGATGGCGGTTACAAAAAAGAAGAGACATAAATGAAACAGTTGGTTCTCACTACACAGTGTGAGTAATCCAACATTCTATTACATAATAAAACACCAATTTCAAGTACGGTACACTTCAAAAAGTGATTAGTGCAATGAAAGTATTAATACTAATCTCATTTATTAGATTAATCAAATGTTAAGGATTAAGGAAGGATAAATCGATTCGTAAGGAAGACTACTATGATCGATACAAGTTAGTCTTCGATCATTATATGTATACTTCGATTGATTTATGTTTAATTCTAAATTTATTAAAATATTTGATTTCGAAACGGAATCGTAAATATGCTAACATGAAAAGGAATCAAAGCTTTATAAAACTTAGTGGACATATTACTGATAAATTGATCTGTTTGTAATATATACATGCATGTATCAAAATCAGCACTTTGATTTTACAAACATCCTTAAATATATATGTAAAAAAATGCAAAACAAAAAAAGAAGCAAAATGAAGGAAAGAAAAAAAAGAAGAGTAATACAGTGATGTATCAACAAAGTCTAGGTGATGATGTAAATAGAGTTGATGAAGGGCTAGTCTTGTGAGTGACAAGCTTTGTCATCTGCCCTTTCATCTCCCTACACAGTTTCTCCAACTCCACCACCCTCCACTGCATCTTCTGTATGTTTAAGCGCATATCTTCATTTTGTTCGGTATACGTTTCCCCATCGGCCTTGTCGTAAACCACGATGCTCTTGCGAGGGGTAGTCTTGGGACTCGCGATCTCGTCGTCGTTGTCCAGTTGTGTTGCTATGTTGGGTTGTTGAGAGGCAAGAGCTTGTACTGCAACTCTAGGGGGTATCCTAGGGTTCTTCGCAAGCTCCTTACATGCTTCTAGGGAGAGTTTTTCGTAGTTTAGGCACCGACATAGACGTGATCTTTCTTCCATTGAAAGTGTTGGATGAGACTGCAATAATAATAATCATATAAATATCTTATGTACCACAAGTTGTTGGGACGTATGAAAGAAGAAGAAACTATTCCACATCGACAATACGAAAACATGTTAACCTAACATGTAAATACTAGGTTACCCCTCCTATTCTCGATTGATTTTAGGATAAAACCCCGAAATTTCGAATGCTTGTGTCCTCCACGTCGTTTGGTCCCGGAACGGATACAGAAAAAAGTTAACATAATTTAATCTATAATTGTTGTTACAAGGATAATGTCGATCCCTTCTTGTATGAAAGCATACCATGTGGTAGTCGCATGATGGACGTAATTAAGGACCACATATCACAATCAAAATGTAAAACCCAGCCCACTTGCGAACTAGGAAAGGGCTGTAAAAGCTGCTACATACCACCAGCTTCAAAGTAAATATAGTAAATATAAAACCTCTCTTTCAATTTTGTATAACACCAATCACTCATATTGAAAGTAACAAACAAACATCAAACATCAATCATCAGACACTGATGACATGGCAGGAAACTTGTTACTTAACTACACTTTCATTAATTAGGGTATAAACTAAAAATATGAAATTATTTTATCAAAGTAGCCAGCTATACAGAGAGGGATGGTAAATTTTAACTTTGCAAATTATCCTAGCTTCACTCGAACACATACATAAGCAAATAAACATAACTGCATAAGTGATCATTTCAGGGAATCAATACTCGACTGGCTGAATATTTGGTATGAGGTAGAAATAATGTGGAGGTTGTATATTTAAATTTATACACGTGTTATTTCATTGTAATCAAGCCAATAAATAAAGAAATAAATAAGTAAAACCGAAAACTTAGAAAGAAAGCAAGGAGCATATGCCCGTGTTTTTTGGTGTTTTCACTTTATGTTAAAAAACTTATATTATACTAACGTAATTAATAAAAAAAAACCTTTGATAAAATTAAAATTTTAAGTTGCTTTTAGCAAAATATAATCACTTTTGTATGTTTGACCTTCTAATCTATTATTTATGGTGTAAGTTATAAAATATTCTAAGAATTAAAAAAAATCTAAACTTCTCATGAAAATTTTTAATTTTAAATATATAATTGGAAAAAGGCGGCATTGTTTGATTAAATTACATTACTTGAGACAACCTTTATTACACAACTTATATGGCTTAGATAGTGTTGTTTTGATTTTTGTTTTATAAAATTTGACATCAAAATAAATAAATAAAGTTGTAATTTTGAATAAATTGAGTTGGGTTAATGAAGAGAATACTTACTTTTCAAATAGTAAAAAATGTGTTAAAATAACAAATAAGAATATTAAATAGTAGTGGAGTCACGGACTGCCTCGTCAAACCATTCAAAATAATTGGATTTTCACAACCAAACATTTTTGTCTTATCCCTTATCTGCGATTCTTTGTATTCACTCGCAAATTGCAAGTGTAGTCAGTGAGAACTTATATTCCCCCACCCAATACTCACCATACGCAAACACATGTTTGTTCATTGATGACAAGATTGAATGAAATGATCTGAGCTAAGAATGTTAATTTATACGAGAATCGCTTCACCACCAAAATCTACCAGGAGGAATAACAAATTTTCATTCATGAATTTAATTATAATTGATACTAAGAACTCAAGACGTACCTCAAGGTAGATGTCAATGGCCCTGTAGACCCCATCAAAGGATTCCCTGGCCATATCAGGCAAGCTTTGAGCTACTCCGATGAACTTTGACACCTTCAGGTTCCGATCAGGTGAAATCTCGGCCAGATACTGATCAATCAACCATCCTACCTTCTTCAACCTCCGAACACAAACTCCATCTCTTTGTACAAAAACTCTTATCAGTCTAACCACAAGTTTCACATCATAAACCCCACCATCAGCGGCCTCACCACCAGAAGAGGAAACTAGAAGATCATCCAATTTAACCTGATCTAGCAATCCCCCGATCAGCCTTTCTAATCCAGTCCTACATTCCCTGCTCAGGCCAAATCCCGAAACTACCCTCAACACCCCAAACAGAGCTCTACAGGAGGAGAATGCGGTGCTTCCCATTAGAACCACACCGTAAACAGCCGTGTCCGCCAAACCACTGCATTCCCCCCTCCGATATCTGCTGCTTATTCTAGACGACGCCGTTTTAAGGTAGTGTAACAGAAACCTTGTGAGAAGCAGACTGTTGTTCTCAGCCCCAAACGCCCCCAAATTCTTGATAACCCTCACTATGGTTTTGGGAGACAACGTGGACAAATCGTCGAACCACCATGCCTTGATCGGAGCCGATGATGAACTCGGTGATGAGGAAGACGAATCCTGTTGCGAGAACGAACCGCCGTTGCTGAGATTGATGAGATCGGTGCTGTTCTGTGCGATTTTAGCGAGAAGTGAACAGATAAGCTTGTCGATTAGGCCGTCGGATTCGGCGTGGGAGTAAAATGACTCGCAACTTTTGAGAGATAGGAGAATCTCGCTCCATGACCAGTAGAATATGCCTTCGAGAAACTCCTCGGTTTGTTGTACAAGGCAGGGCATGGAAAGGAAGGAGGCAGAGCAATGGAGGACAGAGACATTAAAGACAGTGATTGAGATTTCCCCGTCGTTGTACATGAATCTCGTGACCAGCTCGAACGCGTCTGCTCCACCAGGGAAATCCTCGATTTGGACTCCGACAATGGCCGAGCTCGTCGACGTTTTCTTGTTCTTTCTGATGATCTTCTTCAACTTCAATGAGAACGAAGATGCAACTCTCTAGTGCGATGGAAATTAGAAAGACGAAAGTGAGCAATAAATCAATGGACCAAAGAACCAATCAATTGATCAATTATCTCAGGAGATCGAATTCAGCGGAAGATTGCGAGCAACAATACCTGATTCAAGAAGAAGGTATGGTGGCCATCGATGAGGACCTCGAGATCGCAAGAGGGGTCTTCTTGTGCTGCCATGGCGGGTTTCTTTGCATTCGGGGAGAGAAAGAGAGGATCGAGTGGTATGCTGTAAAAGTATATAGGTGTAATGGGACAACTTGTTGATACTCGATCATGTTATGATTTATGAACAAATTATTTAACGTAATTATAACAAATTTCGGTTCGTATATTTTATATTTACGAATAAAACCCGTGCCTTTTGCTGTATTTCAAATGGTCTCCCTAGGGTTTGAAACTTGTTTGGTACATCCCTGAAAATATATTTTGTCAGCAATTTTCCCTATCGTTCATCTCGTTTGAATCTTCAAAAATTTCCCCAAATTCTCTCAATCTTCAATTTTCATTTTTCGGTTCGTTATTTGGTCAATTCGACGATTAAGAGACTCAAACAATGTATACAACTAGTGTATTACCCCGTGCAGTGCACGGGGTGTGATTTAATATTTATTCTAAATATTTGAATAAAACTTATTTTTTTAGAGCATAATATTACTTATTCACTATAAATTTAATTATCTTTTATTATACATATAATACGGTAACAAATTCAATTTATATTTATATAATATAAGACAAATCTTGCCAAAAATTGTAGTTATAATTTAAATAGTGACGGAAAAATTATCAGATTTTATTTATAGATTAACAAACTATTAAAATTTGAATATCAAAATTATTGATCTTTGAAATATCAGATTTTATTTACTGATTAACAAATTATTAAGATTTGAATTTGTAAATATCAAAATTATTAATTTTTAAAAATAAATTTTAAAAATATTTTTGAGAGTTGCGTGAATTGTGGCGTTAACACGTGACAAAAAGATCCCTCCTTTAATACATATAAGATTAAAGAATTACACGTCTCAATGTCAAATTTCTGAAGTCTCAAATGTCAAATTTCTGAAGAAGAAAAAAAAAGTAAGTAAATACATGTTGTTTTGAGATTTAAACATTTTATATACATCGAATGTCTAGTTTTGATGAATTTCGAATTGCTTTTAATGAACTTGAAGCTTGAAATTGAATTCATTTTTGTTAGATTTCGAGTGTGAAAAAGGCTACTTTTGTCCGATCGCGATCGAACACGCTTCCAGCTCAATATCTTCATAAGCCAAGTTTGTGGCCTTTGGGGGATCATCATCCGGATATAAACACTAACAAGAAAACTTAGACAACTAATACAATTTTACCTCCAATGCTCGATTCACATGGATTTAACAAACACATGGAAATTACGTTGTTCAACAAATACATTATGTTACAGGGTGTGAAGAGTCCAACTTTGCATGATGAATTTATGATATTGGTGATTTTTTTTTGATTTGATTGTATTTCTTAATTCATATGTCAGGGTAATTTTTAGTTCATCCAATGCAAGATACGTGAGCGCTAATCATGAATGTTCTTTGATTCTATTTGTGCTTACAAGTATTGTTTGCAAGATGATGAGAGAGCTATTTAAATTTATATTTTAATAACTCACAAGATGTGAGAGTTGTGTAGGTTTATTTTCTTTACATCATAACTATATATAACTATGCATTATTGTGGTTATTTGTATTATTAAATGTATTTATTACTCACCTATATTTGTTGTTGTTTTCCCGGATTTCTATCGTTGTTGTTTTCCCTGCTTTCTATTGGTGATTGTTTATACTGATAACATGATTTATCGACCTAGTTTAGTTGATCATATAGGTAGTTTTTCCCTTTCCGCATGCATGTTTTAGCCATAGTTTGTGTCTTTTATGCTTGTTTAGTGTTACTTTGCAAGTATGGATGTCTACACACGCTTCTGGTTACTTTGTAGGTATTATAGCGTGTTTTGGAGCTAAAACGATACACTTCAGGACTAAGCCTTGGAGTGGACGCATAGGAGTTGTCATACGAACATTGGAAAGGAGATAACTACACTTTTGGAGCAACCGAGACAAGTTGCCCGAGATCAAAGATAATCTCGGCCGAGATCCACCAATCTCGGTCCGAGACGGAAGTGATGGAAGCTACTACAGAGAAATCTTAGTCACCATCTCGGTCCACATCTCGGGTGACCAGACCGAGATCACAAGACGCTGAAGTACGAAGTCGAAATCTCGGCCCCGACGTCGACCAATCTCGGCCGAGATTCTGACCGAGATATTTCCCTGAGCGTCAGAATCTTATTTTATTTCGGACTCTTGGCCCATCCCACGTCTCTCGAGGGTTTTAGGTTATAAAAGTAGAGTTCCGAACTCCAGAAAATGGACGCCCATCGAAGAGAAGAAAGAAGATTGTTTAGGTTTAGGAAAGCGAAGTTCGATTGTTGAGAGGAAATTCTCCTTTGTTTCTTTGTTATTTTTCACCATTGTTGGTTAGTTAGTTAGTTGAGGAAGATCCAGTGTTGGAAGTTTGTTAGAGATTGCAAGTTGGAAGACGGTTGTTTTTCAGTTCAATAAAGCTGGGTACTTTCTTCATTTCTTTTTTCCGTTTCAATTCAGTTGCTTTTCTTTATCATATTGATTTCATGATTCACCGTGAGTTTTAGTGGCTAGAAACCTTTTGTGATTCCAGGGTAGATAGTGATTTGTTTATACCTTGGACTATGATGAATTGAATTTGTTTCTATTTATAGTTTGAGTAAATCACTTTAAATTCTATGGAAAAGTTTGGTTTTTACAGGTTTAGACTCAATCTAAACCATTTTAACTTAAGTAGGAATTGAGTCATAAATGAGATATTCCTATTTAGATACATAAGAGAATATGTTCCTAGGTAATAAAGGTTTAACCTTTATTGTATTGAATGTGCCATTATTCCTTCCTTTGAGGCAATAATTCCTGAGATGTAACTGTAAAGGGTTATTGTGTTTCCTTGATTGAAAGAATAAGGTTTGTTTATGATGTCTCCCTGTATTATCTTGAAAACTATAGATTTAAGGTTGCGGACCTTTGTGTTCTTGATACGTAAATGTGAAAGATCATAGGTTAAGAAACATTCATCCAAAGCGTTTCATTCTCTATATATGTCGCGTGAGTTTTCATTATATCCTGAGTCCAAGTGTATAAATAATGACCTTGAATTCCTGGAATTGCATATTTCTCCCATATGAACTTGTTTTTCTTTGATTTGCTTTTGACTTTCGATCAACAGTGACAATTGATTGCGAGTCCACAAAACCTTCACAAAACCTTTTTGCGACCTTCTTCCCTTATCTTTTCCAACCCTTTCTCACTCTAGATCTTCACTATTCTTGATCAATTGCATAAGTCATTAACTTAGTCCCCCAGATATCGACTCCGGAATACTTAATCTTTGTTGGATCCGATCCATACGTTGTGGGTTCGCTGCATTGAATAGATATTCGGATTATAAATTTAAACCAGGCTCGTCGTTTTGATAGAATTTCTATCACTTTTGATAGGATTTCTATCTCTTTTGATAGGAGTTTATAGGTGTGTTTGAATGTGTTCATGCAAGTCAAGCGTGGTGGGGGTCTCATGCTCATGCATGTATTCTACAACTTGACCAATCTGATATACCTACTTTTGTTTCCTCTCTACTTGTTTATATTGGGATTGATATAGTGGAGGAATTCTTCTTATGCTTTTGGATAGCATGCAGGAGAGGATATAGGGTTGAGCGACACTTGACTGTCGGTCCAAAAAAAAAACTTAACATTTTTTTTACTATTAACCCTTTTTCTGTAGGGGGGCACAAATTGCCTTCATATGTATTGTCCTAGACTCCTTAGTGTGCACCTAGTAAGTAATGACTTGGTGAGTTACAATATAATACGGAGTACTATTGGGTAGTGGTTGGTTTTACTTATTTATTTTTTGGGAAATTCCGGTTGGTACCCTTGTGGTTTGGATTTTTCGGAATTTACCCAACACTTTTTTCAGTTCGGTTTGTGCCCTTATGTTTTTCTCTTTTTCGGATTTTGCCCTATTTTGTTAAAAGAAATGAACGGTGTTGGAGAGCTGTTAGTAAAAAGAAAAAAAAAACGAAGAAGAGAGCGAACAAGAATATAGAAAAGATAGAGAAGAGAAAGAGCGGTAAAATTGGAGGCATCAATCTTGTCCTCAACAAATCCTCTTCTACAACTCTTGGAAACCCAGGGATGGTGCTTCGGTGACACTGATCAAGTCAAATCAATTGCCGCAGTTCAGTCCAACGCCAACCTCGAATCTGAGCTATGCAACTTGGACCTTCGCACCGTCGGCGGAAAATCCCTTCGGATCCTTCTTCTCTCCTTCGGAAGTCCTCATTGTGTTTCCGATCTTGTCTTCTCTAGACCCATTGTGTTTCCAATTTCTGATTTTTAATTTCCGATTTTTGATTTGTATCACAGTTCGTTCTTCTCCATTGACTAGATGTTCGATTCACAAATTGTTGTTATTGTGCTGATTTGCTAGTTTGATTGTTGTTAAATTGGTCAAGATGATGTTATAAACTCGATCTGTATGCTAGTTGAGCTCGATTCAATGGAAATTTTTTCTTCTATAATATTGTATGTTTACAGTATTTGCAGTTGTGTCTTGAATAGATATGTAAACATTGAAGATGAAATTCTGATTTGTATGGTTGGATGACATATTCAATGTAATTGACTAATAAATTGATGAATGAGGCTCACAACGAATGGTTGTGAGCATTTAGTAGTATTTTTTTCAAGATTGTGTGCTTGAAGTTTGGGGCATGTTAATAGCTAGCTAGTTTAATTTTCATTATCTTCATGATTGACATGTACACTTACTTCCAATTGTTTGACAATTATATTAACTAATTCTCAATACTTCTGCTTTGTGTGAAATCTTATAATTTTATGTTGTAATAGCTAGTTTGCAAGATTGTGTGCTTGAAGTTTAGGGCATGTTAATAACTAGTTTGCATTTTCTTCAAGATTGACATGTACACTTGCTTGCACTTTTTTAGTAGTTATATTAACAAATTCTCAATGCTTTTGCTTTGTGTGAAATCTTATAATTTAGGATATGTTGTAATCTTTTGTCTTTGAATAAAATAAGCATGAGCATTTGCAGATTTAAACTCATTGTGGAAAATATTTTATTAGAACCGGATGAATGAAGTATTGTGAAATATAAAGAACAGAGAACATGATGAATGAAGTGTATATAAATGTCAAAACATAAGAGTTTTATAATAAGCATGTGTATATTTAAATCCATTGTGGCCAAGACAAATGAAAGTTCTAGACAATTGAATTGAGCCAACTTCTAATCTACAAATAAAACATGTATCAATAAGAAAATACAATAAACACATCACTAACATTTACCACGATTCAATACTCTTAAAACTAAACACCATCCTGGTGATAATTGAGCATAAATATTAAGCACCACAATGAGCATCTAAGAGTCTCATCTTATTCCGTTTCTTCCTCGAACTGCAAAGAAAACTTCTTCCTCGATTCCTTTTGTACTAGGAGTTTCAGCAGGACTTGAGAATCAAAGTGAACATCTTCTACTAGCTCACTTGTTAGACTGCCGGATATATTATCCTCTTTAGTTCTCCTCGTCAAACAAGAGAAGTCGATTCCAGTTTTTTATATCCAAGCTAGGGTCTTGGAGATGACATTGAGCATCAAATTAAAGAGTCTCATCTTATTCCATTTATGTTGCCTTGTAGTGTTTAGTTAATGTGCTTTTAACAACATACTTGCAATGAGCCGCCTTTCACAAGTAACAACACAATTAGGGTAGCAAATCAACACACCAACAAGAAAAGCACATTACCAGTGGTAAAACATTATGAATAGGGACACCAACTTTCATACATACAAAATAATAATCAATTTTGGCACACTTGTTCTTCATTTACTCCTACTCTTACAAATCAATTTTCTGTTGTTTATGAATAGGGACACCAACTTTCTCTTTCAGTTGTTTAGTTTCTCTTCTTTTTTTCATTATTATTTTTTGTGAACTAGCGGCTCTCCTAATTCCGTTTATTATTTTGACAGAATAGGGCATATTCCGGAAACGATGAAAACTTAAGGGAACTAACTGAACTAGAAAAAAGTGTTGGGTAAATTCCGGAATACCCCAAATCAAAGGGGTACCAACCGGAATCTCCCTTACTTTTTTTGCTCCTTTTCTTTCTTTTGACTAATAGTACGCTCTTGTATTACTTTAGTAGTGACTGCTTTTAATGTCTAAATGAATTTGATTATTGTCTAACTATTTTTCTTATATTGTATCGTTGCGTGTTGACTATTTGTGAGTACACATTAGTGTAAGTTTACACTAATTTAAAACTTATATATATGGCTCGGCCTATAATAGCATGGATTGCACGTAAATTTGGAAGTTTTGGGAATGAACCAATAACCATCAGCATTCTTCGATAGGTCAACCTTGACCGAACTTAACAACATTAGCCTTGAAAATAAATATAAAAAAAGAAGCTCATGACCTCCTACAAGAAATTAAAAAACATCGTGCTCTCAGACATGTTTTCAGAAAAAAATCAACTATATTGCTGACCGATTGACCCACATGGGAATCTCGACCCAATACCAATTTTTCTGATGATCCCAAACTTTGTGCTCTCATCCGCAAGGGTGCTTTAGGCTGGACTACCTTTAGGAGGTAGACCAACCTAGCTGTTTTCCATTATCAAAAAAACAAAAAAAAAAAACATCGGCATTCTTAAGGAAAGATTGCCCTATCTCACATGTTAACACAACTCATATACTTTTTCTCTACCATATTCAGCTCGCTGGAACAAACCACCCGCGGGTTCTATAGAAGCCAATACAAACGCAACTCTGATTGAAAACTGAAAGGATTTTAGCCTCTATTTTTTTTCCCATATATGAGTTGGAAATCCTGGTTGGAGCCATAGTGAAAAGACTAAGGATACAATGTGACCTCTTATAGGATAAATCATGGTTGTCCTTATAGACTTGCAAGAAGCTCAACGCCTTGGCCATTCAACCATCTTTGCGGCATCAGACTCCAAAAACACCACAACTAATTATCGAGTGTACTCCTCTCTTTAGCCTCCTTACTAGGTGACATATTATGCTCATCTTCATCTTTCACATCAGGCTAATTTGCTAATTTCACGAAAAGGCAATATTGTTGCTCATTCCTTGCTAGAACATCTCATGATCCATGTAAAACAAAACGTTTTGGCGTTGAGTTTCTTTTGGACATTATAGCCCTTACTTTATTTCACGAAAAGAAATAACTACATAATGTACTTACATGTTCCTAATATTTATTGATTCCTAAGCTAAAAATACAATGGTTTTAAAAAACCATACCTAATAAATTTGAGATGTCCTAAAGTTTCATACCAAACTCCCCTTGTTGTCTTGTACCCCACTTTTATCATCCTCAAGTCCCTAACTAAACAGAAGGGATCACAATTCATGAAGTAATATTATGTCCGAAAGATTAAGAAAAGATGGAAGAAGTGCATCGCTGTCCTGTCTCCGTAGGGCGTGATTTCCCCCCGGAGCTCAACAACTCAACCATGGCGGACTGACATCTCTTCTGCTCAAGCTAGATGGAGAAGCCCCCTCAGAGGAATCTCTCCGCTCAAGAATGGGAATCTCTCATCGACGATTTCCAGTTCGGCGGCTCACGTCTCCGGCGATGGACCTCTCAGTTCACCCATCTCTCTCATCTCCTTGACCTCTCCCTCTCCTCCCTTCTCAGGAAGGACTTCCCCTCCGCTCTCAAGCTCCACATCCTCGTCTTCCTCCAGGAATTCTCCCTCCACTTCTTCTCCTCCGACGCCGGCGCTGACCCTGCAATCTCCCTCTCCAAACTCATCGAAACCCTAAAGCTAGTGATCCAATCCCCAATCGACGGAGTCTCCGTCTCCTTTGCTCTAAAGGAGCAGATCCTCGTATCTGCCACTACGATAGTGGTTACTTTGAACGATGAAGACGATGTTGACACTACTTTCTGCGGCGTTTTGGCTGAGCTCGAGGGACTTGTGGCGATTTTGATTACGATTGTGAATCGCCCTAATCATGGATTTGACCGCCAAACACGAGCCGTGGCTTGCGAGTGCCTCCGCGTGTTGGAGGAGAGGTTCCCTGGCTTATTGGCGGAGATTGTTGGGCATTTGTGGGCGCTCTGCCACAGCGAGAGGTCCCACGCTTGTCAGAGCTATCTACTGTTGCTTCTCCAGGTAATTCAACATATTGTGGACAGGAAGTTGAATGTCAATTCTATTATTAGCACCTCGGCTCCCCTGGTTCCCTTTAACGCGCCCCATTGGATGAGAACTGGTAATAGTAGTAGCGGTGGTGGTGACGGAGAGCTATCA
Organism: Fagopyrum tataricum; assembly: GCA_002319775.1. Lineage (NCBI taxonomy): Eukaryota > Viridiplantae > Streptophyta > Magnoliopsida > Caryophyllales > Polygonaceae > Fagopyrum > Fagopyrum tataricum. Next base: position 11,123,659 of record CM008280.1, read on the forward strand.
AGTTTGAATTTCAAAGAACTAAGGAGAGTAATGGCGTTTCTGCTGGAATGGACACAGGTGTTCACGCCTTGTGGCGTTGTGGAATTCATGTCTATGGTGATCCCTGTTGCTGTTGCACTTGAATTGCAGGTGTCTCTGTTGAAGGTTCAGTTCTCTGGTTTGCTTTACACCTTCAATCCCTTGCTGCAGCATGTGGTGCTCATGTTGTACCTGAATTTTCCGGGTGCATTTGGCGGGCAAGAGGGTGATATTGTGAAGTGCCTCTTGTTAATATCAAGAGAACGGCAAAGTAGATTGGTGTTTCGGTTGCTTTCTCTTCACTGGTTGTTGGGAATTTTACCAAAGGTGTTGGATAATGAAGGGAAGAGCGGTCTTGTTTCTGGAATTAGTAGATACATCTACCCTGATGTGTTTGATCCTCTTGCCTTGAAATCTTTGAAGCTGGATTTGCTCGCATTGTGCTATTTCTCTCTTGAATCAAGGAGATACATAGGGTCAGGGAAGACTCCACAAGGAGAAAATGACTCTGAACTCTTTGTTAAGTATTTTGAGGATTGTCTTGTCTCTGTATCTGGGTTTCAATGGTTGCCTCCTCATAGCACAGAGACTGCTGTGGCCTTTCGGGCCATCCATAAGTTCATGATTGGTGGATTATATCATTCTTCTGCTGTTTCATCAACATCTGAAATTCTCATGGATTCTAACATCTTTCGTGCTATACAGGTAGCTTCCTTTTTCTCTCATGAAAAATATTTCAGATGAGTTTAACTTCTTAACATAAAGTTTCTTTTATTATATGTTTGTTATGGCATTCCAGCGACTTTCCTGTTTTTGTGAACTGCCTGATTCTCTGTGTTTCAGTTGTCTCTCTATCCTGAGAGACCCTACATTTCTTTCATTTCCAAAATAAATGTAGTGTTTTGATTAAAATTCGTGGTATGCTCAAGTTATATACTATTAATCCCATCAGGGATATCAAAAGCATATGGTGTATAACATAGAGCAAGGGAAAAGGAATATCCTCCAGCAAAATAAGGATTATCTTTTCATCGATTTAATTACAAGTGAAATAGTAAGTCATAGTTAAGTGCTATGTATCTTGGAAACGACCAATGATATGCTGGACTCAGTAGCATGGTTTTTCCATTACATTTGGAGATAGAAATGTGTAATATGTTCTTGATCTCTTTATTGAACCTCTTGCTGAGTGCCTTACATGATGCGGAGTTTGGGGTAAATCTGTGAAAGGAGGTTTGTAGTGGCAGACTGGCAGCATTAAACCGGCAAGCTGTGATACTTCTGGTGGAAAATAAATTTTTCCTTCATCGTGGTCCTCATTTCTTTTTCCTTTTTTCAACAAGTTAAGAAGTAAATGATGGCTAGGGCAAGATAATCAATCTTTATTTTTCAGAAATGGTTCGGGTTTTGTTTAGTGGTATGTAAAATTGTTATACATATATACATGTCTGTCCTCGTGGTCAGTCAAAATACATTGAGGTATCATTGAATGTTAATGAGATATTTCAAAGTTTATAATTACCCGAAAGGTACACTTTTTTCTGTAAGGTGACCAAAATATTCATATTTGGGTAGCTTTTATAATTTTATTTGCCCAACCACACCCTACTCCATGGTAAAACAAAAAAGATTTGAAAAAAATGAGAAGAAAAACATGCCAAATTAATGTGGAAATCCTTTTCATAAAACTTCTCAATGGCTAAATTAAAACAAAAGTGTTCCTGAAATCTGAATAAGTATACTATAACTTATGTAAGGTTACAAATTAATGTTTTGCCAGAGAAATAGGGACCTTTTGTGCTTACTGCTTATTAACACAAGCGATGTTCCTTTTCTTGTTTATGGTTATTACTGTACCAATGAGCTCAGGTCTTGAGATTCAGTTAACTTAAAACTTTATGATACCTTTTACATATTTCTGAATATGATTGTAGATTTGCATGCTGCATATAGCCTTCCATAGGACTGTATGTCCTTCCAAGTGAAGAGACATGCTTACTGGAGTTGGACGAAGAATGGAAAGAAAAATGATCTGTGAACACTACGATATTTATGATAGAGGGGAAATTAGGCATTAGGTTTTGATGTGCTCCTATAGCTCATCTGTTCGAGAACTCTTACTTGCTCTTTTCTATTTTGTTGAAATATTTATACATGTATGATTAATAATTTGCCAGGTAAACATTAATGTCATCTTTCCTGCGTGTTAATTTTATTAAAAGCTCACACCAAAAAGTTACCTTATGGGAATCTTGGTGTATAAGGGATATGAATTTTAGATTCTAGAAACCAGGAGTCTTAAGCTTTTTTTCAGCTTACATGCCTTGTCCCAGTTTCAATACAAATTTTCTAAGTTTTTTGTACCATTTTCCTATGGTATTCATTTAGTCTTATGTTTCCCCATGCAGAGCCTGTTAGTAAGTTTAACATTCGACTTCCAGAAGTTGGTACCTGTAGTTGTTGCTCTGGTCGATCGCTTGCTGCAATGCCGAAGCCACGTCTTTTTGGGTGAAAATCTGCTTCTGACTTTTGATGAGCATTTGCTTCCTAAACTTGCCGTCAATTACAGATTAACTTCATATTTCCCAATAATTGATAGAATTTGCAAAAGTGGTACCATTTCCCCTCACCGCCTGCTAGAGTTGCTCAAGAAGTTTATGGTTTTCCTTGTCAATGAACATGGCCCAGATAGTGGATTAAAATCTTGGTCTCAGGGGAGTAGAGTCCTTGGAGTATGTAGAACAATGTTGATGCACCATCAGAGTTCCAGATTGTTTATTCCTCTTTCTCACCTTCTTGCATTTACTTCTCTTTATTTTCCTGACCTGGAGATCCGAGATAATGCAAGGTAATAATGGGGTTCAGATTATTTAGTCTAATTATTGAATTCTGCATGCTGTTTCTTTGATTGTTTGAGCTCTATTTCTTGAGGATGTGAATCTATTTAGAACAGTTATCCAGGTCAATCAAATTTATGTCCATTAGTTCTTGAATCACACTCACATATCATGTAATTGCCAGGATTTATCTGCGGATGCTAATATGTATCCCTGGGAAGAAGCTAAGGCAGATACTGAACTTTGGGGAACAACTCATGGGCATCTCACCATCGCCACATGCAAGTTCATTTTTCAATGTTCCTTCCCCTAGACATATTCATGATGTGAAGAAATCTAGAAGTATCTCATCATACATTCATCTTGAACGGATGATACCACAACTAGTGAAGCAATCTTGGTCGTTATCACTGCCAGCCTTGGGTTTCCAAGCAGATATATCTGGCCATACTGAAGACATCAAGGAAAGTGATGCTCAAATTGTTGACAAAGACGATGATGGTCATGAAAATCTTGAAGTTGCCCCAGAAGCTAGAAGATTTGAGCGGCAAGTTGAGCCATTGAGAGTGATGGACTCAAAAATCACAAGAATTTTAGAAATACTAAGGCAGCATTTTTCATACATTCCTGATGTCAGACACATGGGAGGATTCAAGATCAAAATACCCTGTACATTGAGGTTCAAATCAGAGCCTTTCAGACGCATCTGGGGAGTTGATATTCCTGGTAGTGACAATGGAGTTGACGCACTTCCTGCTATCTATGCAACAGTGCTCTTGTTTTCATCATCTGCTCCATACGGAACCATTCCCTCTTATCATATTCCATTTCTCTTTGGTGAACCAACTATGAGCACCGGTGATTATTCAAGCAACAAGAAGTTGGATATTGTTCCACTTGAAGCAGTGGATCAAAAGCAACGATACAGAGCATCTGTTACCATCGAGTTAGAACCAAGAGAACCAGTGCCAGGCTTAGTTGATGTTACAATTCAGTCAAATGCAGAAAGTGGTCAGATTATCCAGGGACAGCTCGAGAGTATCTCAGTTGGTATTGAAGACATGTTTCTTAAACCTGTTATCCCACCTACTATCTCACATGATCTAGTCCCTGACTATTGCTCAGGTCTTTTTGACGCTTTGTGGGAGGCCTGTGGTAGCACTTCCAACACTGGACGAGAAGTGTTTACATTAAAAGATGGCAAGGGAGCTGCAACAATATACGGAACCCGATCAGTAAAGCTACTGGAAGTGTCCTCTACTTTTGTAATTCATGCCGTTGAGCAACATCTAGGACCATTTATTGTGAGGGTGATGGGTGAACCTCTCGTGACAATACTGAGAGATAGAGGCATTGTCACGAATGTTACTTGGAAGGAATACATTGAAGATCTTACCCATGAACCTAGCAACACGGTAGCTGAGTACGATGAAAGGCCTCTGTATTTGACCTACTTTGAGGAAGCCGATGATAAGGACAGTCCGAGTAACATGGTGAAGACAAACATGGGTTGGTTCCATGTGTTGGTTTTTCTACCACCAAGGTATCATCTCCTCTTTCAGTTTGAAGTTTCTGATGTTTCCACATTAGTTCGAATTAGAACAGATCATTGGCCATGCCTAGCCTACATTGATGATTATCTTGAAGCTCTCTTCTCTTAATGATGACTGAGTTTTCTTTCCGTGATATGGTAATTTCATATACCCTTTTCCAGACCCATAGGAATTTTGAAATTCACATTCTTTTGCCCTTGGAAAGAGAATCTTTCTGCACAGGAATAAGAGGTGTAAATATCCAGGTGATGAGGAATGTTTACTGTATTAGAAATTTTGGGTTTTTCCCTTTTGTTGTCTACTCAACATTGTGGTTAGGCTGGGCTGCCATGGAAATGTATACATCAGATCATTCTTCACAGGGATGTTGAGAACTTGCATTGCTCTTGATTTTCATTAAGCATTGCAGGCTGCTGATGATGGTGAGGTCAGATCAACACGGATATGTGAATCTGTGTCCAGTGTGTTGGGTCGTTTGTCGCCTGCTTGTTTGCTCAAGTTCTTGTGGTTTTCGGGTTAGTAGATCTAATTTAAGACATTTAAAACTCTACATGGAATTGCAGAATGGCAGGAGAGCTTACCATTTAAATGGATTCTCCTAGGGGTTTTGAAATGAACCACAAACAAGGCTACATGTTTTAGTTTTTCTCGGTTAACTCTTGTATCCAATCCTCTCTTTTCTCTAGTTCATTACTATAAACCCTCTTTCTCTAAGCTAGTTTTTCTTTTCCTTTCCATTCTCCTTCTTGGGAGACTCCTATCCAACCGATAGCTTTTGTGGCCATTTTCTCGCAAGGTCTCTTTTCCCTGACACTTGCCATACTAGGATCAATTTTTTTGAAAGGCTCTCTCTAAAATTTTGATCCTTGTCTTTCTTGTTAAGGAAGTTCCTTACAAAACTCCTCATGAATGCACATCGGTATTTTATATGGGGTGAGTTTTTTTGTTTTTAACGGAAAAATGACGATGATTAATACAAACTATTACATGTGGAAAAAAAATAATACGAACCAAGAAAATTATCAATTCGTATACAAACTATGAATTAATAAACCAATTTTAATACGTTTATTTTTATTCAACCAAACAAAAGTTTTATAGACTACAAACACGATTTACATGAAATTTGAAAAAAAATTGTAATAATAAAAAAACTCTTTTCTTCATTGTGTTCTCTGCCACTTCTACTTTTATTATTGTTTAAAGTTGTTTTCAACTCCAACCAATTGTATTTCAAACAGATTCAACCTTCTCAAAAGAAAACATATCTAATTATTTGCTAATCTAGATGATATACTTTTTGCTGCTCTATGTTGATCATAAATAGAAGAAATGTGAAAATGAGAGGTATTGAGAATTAATCATAAAATCTACATAGTAATATTAATCTAAATAATATATTGTGGTAAGCACGTGATTAGACTCATATTTTTCAACCGATTTCATTCAATTTAACGAAATTTTTTTTTTGATTCAAACCCTCATTTTCGAAAGCAGATTTCAAAACGGTTTTTCTCCAAAATTGCAATAGCAATGGTATTCTAATGAAAGCTTCGTCTATTCATCATCCAAACTAATGAAATCAAATTCGTCATAGGGAAGAACTAGTTCTCTTTCAATTTTTACATTTTTCTTCCACGGTATTTGTAAATAACATTTTAAACCCAGAACTTATTTTCAATTTTGACATTAGAACATTGACTAGAATTTTGAACGAAAATATTGGCCACATCAAAATTGGTTTATTAGTTCATAGTTCATATACGAAATAGTATTTTAAAAGTTCATATTATTTTTTTGGTTCACAAGTGATAGTTTGCATTATCTTCGTCATTTTTCCTTTTTAACTAATCTATATAATTTATGAAATAGAAAAACTGGCCACTAGTTTTTAGGGATTTGGTTTCAAACCACTATATTGATTTATTTTTTTTAAAGAAAAAGTCGCCCCTACCAAATATTCTATAACAGATTGTAAATGTTCATTGATTGTCCCGTGATTTTGACAGTGACACATCGTGGTATATATACACAAGTGCTACCCTTGATCTAGTGACACTTGTCATGATCAAGAGAGTGTATAATAATTCTAGAACCTTCATAAAGAACTACAACAAAAGAAAAAAGAAACACACAAAAATACATCACGGATCCCGAAAGCAAAGAGAATTTCGAGGGAAAGGAAGATGATCCAGTCAATGGGAACCAATGAGCACAACGTTCATCGTTGAAGTAAGTACACAAGTAAGAAGTTTGGGAACAACTGTAGACACCTCAAATATGGACTCGCAGAAGAGCCATCAGGGTTCGATCACAAATCCACTTTGCCTCTGAAACAAACCACTCGAAATGTCACCAAAACAAGCATCAAACTAAGAAGACGACACTGAAAAACACGAGAGTCTTGACATACAAAAGTGTATAACTTTGAGGTTAATTATTATCGATTTATAAGGAGAAAGTTATTTGTGTAATATAAATAATGTTGGTGGTTGTGTTTGTGTTTGTTTTGTATTTTTTTCTAGAGAAGAAAGCACGAACAAAACTTGATAGAAATCCTTATCGTCTTTTAATTGTTTGGCCTTGAAAAAATCAAGCCCAAAATAACATCAAGTCCAAGGGACAAGAAGATAATGGGCTAACTTTATTATTTTGTTTTTTAAACTTCTTTTTATTAGCCGGCGCTTTCTCTAGGGCAAAAGCAAAAGCAAACACAATAAGAAGGAGAGAGGAACGTACGGTCGAGGCAACAACGCCGGCCACCAGGAGAAAAAGCTTCATATGAAAAAAGCTACATATTGTTATTTCATCAAAGTGGGTTCATGTATGTGGAGATACACACGTACTTTAGGTTAGGGTTTTGATTTGGGGTCATTGAAAAGCTTTTAAGTTTGAGCGCATAAGATTAACAACCACACATACTCTAATTTGTCGTGTGAAGGATGAAGCATTGTGGTTCTATAACGAGTCAAGGGAACGGGGGTAGTAGATTGGATGGACCTAGAGAAGATCCAAACTCGTCCTCAAAAACTCATTTTGATCAAGGATAAACTCGGATCTTGACTTTAATAATCTTGTTTGGTATCATATTCATAAATAATCGAACTTTTTTGTTATCGGTGGGAAGAAGACTCTTGTATTGGTTCCTAAAACCATCGTGTTAATGGTGGTGAAGGGCAAGGAACCTCCATTGAAAAAGATAAAGTGATTTTTTTCCTATCTAATTATATTTTTTTCAAACAAATTCAGGGAATTTTTTGTACCGTGTTAATAATAGATGTTGTTCTTAAAAGAAGTTATTTTGATCTAGGGAGGTCTTTCCATACACCATTTACTTTTGAAAGGTCTTTTTGTACAAGTATCGATAGAGAGAAGGTTTTCTCCATTGAGTATCATTAGAGAGAAGGGTTTCCCCATTGAGTCGATCTACAACATTCAAAAACCTTGTGGATTTGCTAGAATTTGGTCTTCACCCTTTAGAATAAAGAAAAGATTAGTTATACCAATATTCAGTTGGTCTAGTGGGATGTGGTGCTAGGCTCCTTATGTGTTTAGCTTGGAGATTCGACTTTCTACCCGATCCGGACGTATAGCGGCTAAGTCGATCGAACCGGGTGGTCTTCGAATTTACCATTTACCAAAAAAAGAAAAGATGAGTTATTTTGGGGGTTTTATCTATGTGTAGTATGGAGTGTTTATATTGTTGTTATTCTTGGTAATTGTCCAAACATATGAGTGTACACAACAACAAATTTTGAAGTATAAAAATATTTTGTTTGAAATTTCAAGCTTTTTCCTACAGTTCATGTTTTTCTCAAAAAAAAAGTTTTTCTTTTTTGTTATAAGTGAATTCACAGGAGGTTGGAAAACCGTTCTAACATACATAATCAAAACATCAAAATTTCAGGAATAAAGGAAATTGTCTTAAACTCATGCTTTGTTCAAAAGTTTAGACAACTTTTCTCAACATAAAGATTGAATATTTCAGTGTTAGTGCCAAGAAAACTGACAAATTTTCAGCTCTATCACTAAAATCGATAGATTTTGGATATAAATTTAAAGGGTTGTTGAAAGGATATTGTTTGCAAGTGGATCAAGGAGAAGAGGGACATCAAATCGGGCGTTTGCATCTACCAAATTCCTCAAATAGTCTTGAGAATATCTAGGGACTCAGGGAGGCACTAGGAAGATAAAGTTTCCCATAACACTCTATTTTAGAACTTTTTTTAATCACCATTCTTATCCATTCCCTACCTTTTTTGGGCTAAATGACATCTTATCGGTCAATTTTCTTCCTATATGTGTTTTGAAGATCTATCGATTGGTTTATGTAGTTACCGGCATTCTAGACATTTTCAAAATACATATGATACACATGTAGCAAAATGACCTCATACACACTAAGGATCCACCTACGGTCAAAGAAGTCAATTTAAGTCGGACACGACTAAGGTCCTAGAGTGGAGTGAAGAACATCAGGGAACGTGCAGAAGTACTCGTGCAATATATTGGTTGCTTGACCTCTCTTCTTCCCTTCTACACGTGACCTCAAAATGACCTCCTTTTAATGCAAGGGATGTCATGGAGTAATTATAGATCATGCCCACAACTTCGCCCCAAGAGGTCGTTCAACCGGGCCGCTCGATGTGCTTGTTTCAACGCCTTTTCTTCTTTCTCTTTTTCCTTTTATTTGGACTAGACTTTTGGCCCATCCAGTTGAACATTTTATCTTTTAATTTTCTATCTTATCTTATTAGAAGATAATACCGAGTAGAACTAGGGTTTTAGGCTATATCCTAACCATGGAGAAGGCATTCCGCCATTAGGTTTTCTCATCTCTTTCTTCTACAATTTCACGAAGTTCCGCCGCCGCTCTTTGGTAGAGATCGCTCGATTGGTACCTAGAGGTCGCTCGACTGACTTCATTTTCATTCATTAATAAAACTTTAGAGTTTGTTTAAGGTATGTTTGGGTAATTCTATCCTTTCTAGGTACTAGTGAGCCCAACTACATTGATCTATGATAATGGATTGAATATATGTATGAGATGTTTTTCTATATGAGTTATGATAGTATTTGGAGTATTCTTTTGCTATATGTTTTCAAGGCGATGATAGCTTCAAGTAATAGTCTAGCTCTACTATTTCCTTGCCGAGTTTGATGAGAAAATAAGGCGTCGTCTTGGGTGCTTGACTATCAATGAGTGACAACATTGATGTATGTCAAGCAAAAACTTGACCACGTGATGATGGAACGACAATGTATTTCACATAATTATGACTTACATTCTATATTGTGGAATTGTCAATTGAGATATATATTATATGCATGTTGTGCTGATCTTGACTTTGAAATTGCTTTATATGATTGTTACCTACCGCTTGCTTTTCACCCTATCTACTATATGATTTCAAGATATACAAACATTCAAACTTTCTCCTTTCTTTATCTCTTATCTTATAAACTGTTTTACGAAGTAGTCTAGCAACATCCTTGAGAGAGATCGGTTGAATGGTCCCCCAAAACTTTGAGCTTTCGCTCCGATTCCGTCTTTGGTTATTTATACATTGAATCTAGTTCAAACTCGCATTTTAACCTAGTTAGCCTGACCATATCGGTCAACCAATGCCCTCGTCTTTCGGGGTTTCTGGTTTCTGTTTGCGCTCTTTATCTCATGTACACACACACACACACACACACACACACATATATATATATATATATATATATATATTCAATTTTATTTCTTTATTTTAGTTTCTTAATTAATTCGTCAAAGCAAGACACCGTCTTCCCCGTATTCGATCAATATTCCTACGCTACAACGGTTCTTGTATTTGTTTGCGAGACTTGAGGTCCACACTTTAACTCCCGTCATATAATGATATTGTAAAAGGAGTATATTCGATTACACTAGATTGGTTGGGAAAAAGATTTTTATACGATATATCCACTCTTATTCCTTTTGTTCTCCACTAGACTCAAATATCGAGTGTTGTTGGATATTTTGCTTTAACAAGTTAGATTGCGGTCAAAATAAAGTTTTGGGAAAAATAAAAGGTTCTAGATTTTAGTTACAATTGTTGATAATGTAATTTAAATTTGAGGAAAATATCAAATAATACCGGAAATTAGAGATACAAGAAAGAAAGTGGAAGGTTATACAAAAGGCTGGTTTGAAAAAACGACTGAAGTGAAACGAGATTGGTGTTGATATATATCCGGTTTAATTAGTAAATATGTTGAATAATAGGGACAATGTAGTCTTTTTGTTTGAAAAACACTACCGAAAAACCACAAACCCACACTTTCATCAGGTTTTTAAAACAGCCAAAATAAACACAAATCACTAGTGTTTTTTACTCCCCAAACAACCGTATTTTAAAAACACGAATAAACACAAACACAGCCAAATCTAAACAGCTATATTTTAAAAAAAAAACTTATGACGATTATAAAATTAAAAAATAAAGAGCGTAGGGTTAATGCGTGAAGGACAACAAGGTGCGGGTGCTATGATAAAATATATTATATATTATATATTATACTCCTATATAACATACGGTAGATTGTGGAAATGTTCCAAAATAGAAGGGTTGAAGTTGGATTCCGCAAAAATTGGGGATTCTATATAAAAATTGAAAAAGTGCAGAAAGGCAATGTAATTTCCCAAACTGAGATAAATAATCTGTTCCGGTCGAATCTCCCCACCTTCCTGCATAACTCCTGCCTCCTGCTCAGTTCTCTCCCTCTCTTTCGCGGCGGCGGAACTGTTGCTTCAGTTCGCTTCAGCCGCCATCTTCCGCGAAATTCATCCTCCCTCTTCTCACTATCCAATTGAACGCTCTTAATTTATTCTCCTTTATCTAATCTCCATATCCCCCTTCGATCCCTCCCAACGCCGGCAACAGTATAATTTTCCGGCTCCGTCCACGTCCTCGTCGGGTAAATTCTGCTAACGTCCATTACCTTTCGTATTGTCTGTTGGAAATAATGTCCACAATCAACGTGGAGGAAGACGAACAACAACGCCGTAGAAAACTCGAAGAAGAAGTTCTTGAAGTCAAATCCCTTCGGCGAATTATTAGTGCATTTCTCAAGTATCCCTTTCTCTCTATATGTTTCTCTTGATTTCATGTTTTCAATTGCTTTGCGGTCTATTTATTGAATTTTCAGTTGTCTAAAAGTTTCTTCTATGTAATTACTTCAAGTTATGTGATCCAGTATGAAATTGCAACATTAACTAAGAGCTCCTTGATTGTATTTTGGGATGAAAATCACTTTCTGGGTTATGAGGTTGTGTCCAAATGATGCTGAAGTAAGCCTTATACCAGTTGTCCACCAACCTAGCAGCCTTTCTACTTGTTTAAACTTATTGTTTTCGTGGCTGTTTTAGGGAGGGGGAGGGTGGTAGAGTTTTGTCCCTGCCTAAAATTTGTGAAGATTCTATCACTGTACAAACGTTATTGGCAATTGACATGCTCTTTCTATTCTTCATCACTTTAAATTATCTTCATATAATGCTTGTCATTTTACACTTAATGTAACAGTATGGTTAAAAATCTTATGTATTTAGAATATGCTCTAAGATCAGTTTATTTTTGCTATTTACTTAACGACCCAAGTGTCCCTCTTGGTGCATGCTATTTTATCAAATTTAAGCAATTTATCTTCAAACCTCGTTTCCAGTTATCCTGATGCTGCGGAAGAAGACGTAAGACGGTATGAAAGGTCTTTTAGAAAGCTTCCACCTGCACACAAGGTATATATAGTTTTGTTAACTGATTGTCACGTATTGAACTATTGATATTAGGAGATGTATGGCAATTATTTTTGTAGATGAAAAGATCCATATTTCAATTCATTAAGGTTATAATAAAAAAAATAATATTTGTCATAAGATTTATCCTCAGAAAGGGGATTTTGTAAGGAAAAATATGGATCTTATAAAAATACGACAAGTTATTGTCTTAGTGGACAATTAAAAACATTACTTGAAGTTAAGTATAATTTGCTTAATGAATTCCTTTTAGATCACTGAAGTTCTGTAACATAGGTCAAGTTTCAGTCATCCAGAATGGCTTTTTCGAATGTTAGTTATTTCTACGTCTAGAATCAAAGATAAACTTTGATTTCTATCAATTCTTTCTTGTTTCTTTTTTTTAATGAGTATAAATAACTATAATGCAAGTTTGTATACTTGTTTGCAGACTCTTCTCTCTCATTTGCCTCTGAAATACCACCATTTGAGACGGTATGGTTTCTTGAATATATTCATTATTTACTACTATGAGAGTCAGTTTTCGCACAAGTTATATTTTTGGTTTGTTGCCACTTTCATCAGTTTTAGTACGTTTATGTGTGTGGATAGGCGTTATTGTGTGTCGGTGTGTGTGTACGTGTGTCACACTTGATACCAGTAGTCTTTTTAGGTATTCTGCTCGCAGACTTCTGAATAATTACGGAAATTTAAACACGGTCATACTATTTTGCACATTTAATACCCGAGTTCCTCCATAACTTTATTATGGAGTCATGGACTGCTACAATCAATGACAAACTCCTTTTCTGAGGGTTATGTTTTTACTTACATACGCTCCTATAATCAGAAGCATGTATCTTTGTAGCCTAAAGGTCCTTTAGGGTTGAGTACATCATCAAAATTTCCTTCCTTACGGATTATTTTAATTAGAAGTAGTTTCTTTATGGGGATGTGCATATGTATTCCAGAACTATATCCTTCCTTGAGAATTATGTATACGTATGTAAGATCAATACTGTTTACCGATTGGCTATTCTCTGCCAATCACTATTTGTTGTTTGTTGCTGAGTTAGAGTTCAAATTCATCATGCAGTAGTAAATGACTGCGAATACCAAGATTTTATAAAATAATTTTGTTTACTGTTTCTTAGTGTTTTTCATATTGGATATGTATTATTTAAGTCTTAGTTGATGTTCAATGCATTTTTCTTTTACTGTAGCATACCTATTATTTAGCTGTTAAACTGAGTACATCCCAATTACTTTGTACACCCCAGCCAGAAAACTAAACTACACCACAATTATTTTTCCTGACTAAAATGCTACATTTTTTATTTTTGCATGATAGAGTCTACATTAAATGGGACCTACCTCTTTCACCGATTAACCAATGGGGTTCTTTCTCACTCTTTCTTTTTTCTGCAAGCTCCTTTTTTCAGTTTAATTTTGATTAAATGGGACCTACCTCTTCCCTCAATCAACCAATAAACTTTATTATAGACGGAATGTGGATGTAGGAAAAAGCCAAATAGACGGAGTGAATGCACAAATTTGTATATACGTAGAGCGTGTTAATAGGGTTGTAGACGAATGAGGTGTACTCAAGCTTAGGACAAACTTAAAGATTGTTTCCTTGAGTGGGACTTGTTATTGCATGAATTAAGTGTTTTGGGCAGTGAAGATATTCCATTGATCATGTTAAGTGAGGCCCTACATAGCTCCCATTTGAATGGTGGATTATGTCTCTTGTATAGTTGATATCCATATACACTAAGGTTGCGTAGACAGTCTAGTTTATGTGGCTAACAAGATTCAGGCACATAATTTCTATTCTTGGTCAGCTATATAGGTTTGATGCGCAGAGTTCTACAGACCGATGGCTTTGTTCTTAATATGTATTCAGAATGCATCCTCATCTTGATGCAGAAGGGCCCTCTTTATATTCTTTAGGGAAATGCATCGAAGAGATAGATGCAATCCCCCTTTAATTAATTGATAATTTGGGGTTTGATGTTATACTACATTCAATTAATATGTTTGATCGATGTTACATTTGCAGATGCATTTCGGTCAATACGTATTTTATCCTACACATGCTTCAGGTTATGCAAGCTTCTATCTTCAGTTTCTATTCGCTTTTCTTTTCTCTTTGTAAGATACTCTCGTTGGTTGATTACATAGTTGAAATCGTTGAATCTTGAGTTCATAAGTCTTATGGCTTACTGTATTTAGAAGTTCATAATCTGCTCCTGACTTGCATCTGCAAATTCTTACCAGGCATTTGAGCCACCTCTTGATATTTCTTTGGATATTGATCCTCGTGAACATAGTATACCTGAAAGCAAAACTGATAGATGTCATATTCATGAAGAAAGGATTTCAGCTTCTGGTCCCCTGGGTACAGTGGAAGCATCTAGACCCTCATTTAATGAGGTAAGTTTTGGTGCATGAAGATTGTAAGTTAAATATTTCTACAGAAAGTTGTTGACCATAGGTCATCATTACATGCCAGCGTAATGTCAGATTACTTGTTGTTTTTTTCAAACAAGCTTTCTTGTCACTGTATCTATTTAAGAGTTATGGTATTCATAAGTAGACTGTTTATATAACTAACAGGAGCAACCAGTAGACCTAAAACCTGGTCACGGACTTCATGAACCTGCTGGTGATGAAGCTGACAAGTGTCAGGCGCTACCAAGCACAAATGCCCCGTCTAATGGAAATGTAAGATCTTAGACTTATCGGTTGGACAGAAAAACTAAATTTGATGTTTTTGTTGTCTAGACGTCAAATGAAAAATATTATTACTGAGGCAACACAAATTGAATTACTAGGGATTAGGATATCAATTATCAACAACTTTTTGAAAAGTTGAATATCCCTATGCTGTAAGATCTTATTCTGGTTACATAGTATCATAAAAAATGGAATTATGTAGATCTTATTACCTGGATATAGGGCTGCACTTTGGCATTGAACTTGTAGCTTAGTAGGTACCGGAAAGTTAGCTGGTGGATATTAGACTCAGATTGCAGATGCACTTTGTATGGTGTATTTTATGGGTTAGACACTTGACTGAGGTGGGTGTGTAAATAGGACAATGATACATCATTTTAACAAACCTAGATACCAACGTGCCTCTTATATTGCATATAAAGTATACAGTGGCATATATGTCAGATTCGATAAATAAGGAATTAAAAGAGGTGTTTTTAGTGGGAAAGAATGGGCCATATTGCCCTAACGTGAGAAAAGGGAAAAAGTGAAGGCAGGTATGTTAAGGATGCTGGCTTCACACATTTCTATTATATATATGGTATACATACTGTGACTGCTCAAAAAATTGAAAACTGATCCTACAGATTTTTAGAAGTTAGGGTTTTAATTTTAATCATTTTGGCTCAGAACCTTTACTGAATTGTGACTTTCCGTAGCGTGACCATCATTATATAATATATTTTTGCTTTCCTTTACCCTCTTGAGACTCGTCGAAATAAAAATTCCTCTTTTCTTTGTGAATACCTGTTTCCCATGAAGTGTACATTTTTTTTCTTAAAAGTTCTTTATGATATGGTTTACAATAGGTGAACTCACCATCCTACGACTGGTTGGACCCGTCTTTGCAATTGAAGGTTCCATTGGTGGATGTTGATAAGGTATTTCCGTATTTCAGTTCTTTTGTATCTTGCTGGTTGTTGATGTATTACTGTTGTGTGTCACCTAAAAGGCCTGCTGATGACAAGTTTAATAAATTGAATAATGGCTGGACCAAATACTTATATAGTCATACCAAGTGAAAATGTTCTTTGCTCAATTATGCTCTAGCAAAATAGGAATTTTCATTCATTATAAGACAACAAAATAGGTTGCAAACAGTTGCTAATAGTATGCTCATTGCTTTTGAACAGCATCTTTTGTACTTTTCACTGTCAATGAAACAATGCACCACTTTTTCTTTTTCTTTTTTTTTTTTCTCTGTATTGAACTTTAGGGTGGTGCTGAATCCTTGTTCACATAAGTCACATCTCAAAAAAATGGAGACAATATTGTTGACAGTAAGAAGAAGATTTCAGCTTGCCGTATTCTTTTTTTTAAAAAATTTAAATAGGTGGTCTGTTAAAAAACTTATAATCTAAAATGGGGCTTTTGAACAATGACTTATTTAAGCAAATTTTGTTTTCTTTGCTGATAAGCTACTTTTTACAATAAAAGAACATCTTTTCCTACTTTTTCCCTATAGCGATAAATGGATTATATTTATTAAGTACTAAGCTAATTGAAAAATTATAATATCTTAGTAATATCATAAACTAATGACTTATATTGTGAAACTTTGTTATCCTACAACATTGGGTATCGTATCAAGCTTCAAAAAATTGGAAATAATACCTTGTTTAGAAAGACATAAAGTGGCAATTGTTTTAGGCTACAAATAAACAACTCAACCTTTTCTAGCAAAGAAGGAAAACAAGTCTTTAATGAGAAACTTACCGAAAACCACCCGTTAAATATGGTCATTTGCAACTAACCACGGTTAGTTAAATGATTGCCTAAAACCACCCTTAACAAGTGTTCCGTCATCAAACCACCACCCCTTCGTCCAAAAAAAGATTAAAGGGCCCCATTTTGAATATTTTAATAATTTAAATGCTAAACTATGAACCAATCGAATAAATTTAGGACCGAATCAGAATTTTTCTTTTAGAAAACTATTTTTTTCCCAAATATAACTTTCGGGATTTTTTTAATGAAAATATAATCCGTAAAATAAAATTAGATTTATTTTTCTTTTTTTAATTTGAAATTTTCCGGAAAAAAGGGAGTTTTTTGGAACTTTAAAAAAAAATCGAAAGCCATTTAAAAAATCAAAATTAATAGAAAATAATCTCAAAAATAAATATCCATACCGTCCAGATTTTCCATAAATAGAAAAAAAATTGGAAAAAAAGCGTTCAGATTTTTGTAAAAAGAATTCGTTTTTTTATTTCAGTATTTTAAAAACCTAATAGAAAAAGTTATAAAAGTGGAAAATTTAAAAAAATAAAAACTTTTTTTTAATGTTTTTTTCATTTACAAAATTTATGTAAAAAAGGATTTTTAATAAGGTGTTTTTCTTATTTACAAAATTTTGGGAAAAAAGAGATTTTTTTCCGGAATTTTCTTCTTCAATATTTTCTCCTGAGTTTTTCATTAAAAATTTGAAAAAGAAAAACAATTTTCTTATACGGATATTTTTTTAAAAAAATTTCCTTTTTAGTAAAAAACATCTGGACGGTTTGGGGAAAAAAATCTCCTTTCCCCCTGTTATTATTGATGTTAAAAAATTGTTTTTCGATTTTTAAATTATTATTTTTTTTGAAATTTGAAATTAAAAAAGGCTAAATTTTTTTAAAAAAAATCAAAAAATTGTTTTACAAAAGTTTTTCATTCATTGAAAATTTCTGAAAATATATGTGAAAAAACAAAGTCGATATTTTAAGATAAAAACAGTTCGGTCTCCATTTCAATTTATTCACTTGGTTCATGGTAGTGGGGCCTTTAACGTTTTTTGGATGGATATGGGACGGGGGGGGGGGGTATTTTGATGACGGAACACTTGTCAAGGGTGATTTTAGTCAATTAGTTGACTAAGGGGTGATTAGTGATAAATGACCCTATTTAACAGGTGTTTTTCGGTAATTTCCTATTGATTTATTGTTGCATTTCTTGAAACAAACGGAACTTCTATATACTAGGAAATGATGTTGTAAATGAAAGAAAGGAGTAAAGTATATATTGATATGGACTATATGGTGTGTTTCACTTTTCTGAATTATCGTGGTACTCAAGTCCACTAGGCTGGCCCGACCACTCGCACGAGGCTGCAATATGTAGACCGAAGTGGACTCCAGTGGTCATCTGTGGCATTCGAACTGGAAACCTCAAAGGATGATTTAACATTTCCACGTGGTAAATAGATGGACCAACCATTGATGAAAATCTCATGTGTTTCACTTGATGAAGTTGTAGCTAAATTTTATACACTGACCATCACTTGTTTTGGTCTTTCTTCACTATAATTTATGGCTTATGAAGGACCACAAATGAGACACATTACATAGAAAAATTGATCAAGTGATGATCTTACAGACTTGATTATGTGATAGACTATGGGTTATTGCAAATGTGATACGAGTGATGATCACATGTTATTTTGCAAGATGTAAGGGGTCGGATTATCCCCGAGCACTACTTAGCCTCTTTTTATTATAATAAAGCGCGACTAGATGCGCCGGAGACCACTGACTCTCCTTCATACCAAAAATAAATAAATTCTGCATGCTTTTATATCTTTTCTTATTTTTCCCCTCAAAACAGCTTTAGTTGGCTAAGCTGCTTCTAGTAATATTGATTCCTTTTTAAACTCATGCTAGGTGCGATGTATCGTAAGGAATATTGTTAGAGATTGGGCATCAGAGGTATGCTTTGACCCCTTTTGTATTGGTAGATCTTCTTCATGTATTTCTTCTGCAACTTTGATATATTTTCTGTCGTCTCAAATACACAGGGGCAAGCAGAACGCGATCAGTGTTATAATCCTATTCTGGAAAAGCTCAATAGGTTATTCCCCCTTCGAAGTGAAGAAAGGTACACATTTCTTAGTAATGTTTGTCTTTTGTTTCGTTGTCGCAATAACAATGCTCCCTGGCTGATCATATGACTGACACAGTGACACCTGCACTGGGACATTGAAAAATAATGTTAATTAAAGCTTTATTTGAAGGTTGATTGAAGGAGTGGGAGTATGGAATTACAGAAAAAGTACTTATTGACTAGGAAGTAAATGCTCCATTCAGATAAGAAAATCATATGAAATGGTTAACTTTTGTAGCTGCCTCTCCAGATTATCTAGGCATCATACGATGATCTTTGTTCTGTGATTCCTATGTAAGTCTAGAAATCATATTCAATGTTGATTTTCACTATTCCTAATAAGGTTCTCAGGGAAAAATGATCATCTGCAAAGCCTGACAATTACAAACTCTTGATTTTCTTCATGTAGACTCTAAGATGTCCTAATCTTGATAGGCAATGCTGCTTCTCCTTGTCAATATGAAGATATCATGATTGGAAAATAAGTGATTTGCTCGGGTTACAGCACTTGAATCTTAAGTAAAGTCTAATTTGAAAAAATTGAAACATTTTTAATGTTGATTACTTCCCAGTTTCTATCACAGTATGTCTGGAAAACTTCAAAAAGGTTCTAAACACTACCTGGCTAAATGCAAAAGCTTAATATACTTGCTGATAATCAACATCTACTACTTAATGTGACTGGTTGCTTTCTTGCAAGAATGTTGAACTTTTTTATCCTCAAAGACATCGTTCATATTTCATTTTTGTTTCTTCTGTTTATCTAACATCAGCAACAACAAGAAAGCCTAGTTGGCATTGACGAGCTGCTAATAGCT
This sequence comes from Fagopyrum tataricum, assembly GCA_002319775.1. Classification (NCBI taxonomy): domain Eukaryota; kingdom Viridiplantae; phylum Streptophyta; class Magnoliopsida; order Caryophyllales; family Polygonaceae; genus Fagopyrum; species Fagopyrum tataricum. The sequence continues at coordinate 11,143,280 of CM008280.1, forward strand.
CTTGCAAGATCTTTTCCCATTAATTCCTTATCCTTAAGTTGGCTGTTCAGTATTGTGCCCACAACTCTCTCCCTCTCTCTCTCACGAAGTCTGCCACAGTCCATGTTTTCAGATTGGAAGTTGACCAGATTTAACTGGAATACTGGACAACACATTATAACAGGAGAAAAAGAAAAAGAAAAAAAAAATGCAAGTCTTGCAAATTACTTGCAGCTTTCAACTGAACTATGGCAGCAGTGAGATTTTTTCTTGCCAGACAGATTTTTATATGGATATTGACTCAACCAATGTTTGTGGATAGCTCACCTGCTCACCTCCAACTGACTAATAGCCTAAGATGACTAATGAAACGGATTGTTACTGGGCCGGCTCACTAAACTGTGTTTTGTTTAGTTAGTTGGTATAGTCGAATGTTAGAGGTCAACATGAAGGGAGACTAAATGTTTCCGTTTATTTTCCTTCTTAACCATTACGTTTCCATTTTCATACCTAGGCCCCAACCAGACGACCCAAAATGACAAAGCAGTTTCCTTTCCCCAACGATCAAGTAGCTATGCATGATTATCTGCCTTAGACAACTAGTGAAGAATCTTACCTTACAGTGTTAAAGTAAAACCAATTAATAATGAAACTTGTAATGGAGAGATGGGTAACTAAAGTTGATTTGGTATCATGTTTTCTTAATGAGTATGAACAATATACAGGAGGGTTCAAAAGGAATTATACTAGTTAATTTCCATTTGACTTAGCTAAATTCACATCTGAACAAATTGTCTTACTATTTACATCATTTATTGAATTCAGTCATAGCATTAGGTCACGGAGGTAACGCTAGATAAGTCAAGGAAAGTTGTACAGTAAAGTATTCATGAATATTTGTAGATATCAAGATAAAAAGATCTCATTTGGGAACATTAGAAGTTATCATGTAATATAGCGGAGGATAATCAGCTTGGCCTAAAATAAAATACCTGCTTAGCAAAAGCATCTCCTTATATAAAGATGCTCCTATTAGTATTAACTTTTTAATTTATCTGTTTGAGAACATTTATACATTGTTTTTTCCCTTGTCATATTGTTTTTCCTTGCAAGACATACCTCATTTTGAGATGTGGTGACTGATAACTCATAGTTTGAAATCCTCTGTTTGGCAGTCCTCCTTGCTGTTTAGTCCCTGGAGCTGGACTTGGAAGGCTGGCTTTAGAGATTTCTCGCATTGGTATGTTATGACACTTTGGTTATTCTAAGGCAAAGGGTTTTACTATAATCTAAATGCTCAACTCTTATGAATGTACTGAACCAGGTTTTGCATGCCAGGGAAATGAATTTTCATACTACATGATGATATGCTCAAGTTTTATTCTGAACCAGTAAGTAACATTAATTTTCTGCTATCTCTATTCACATGTTCTGGAGAAATTTTCATTATTTATAGATTGTATTTGATCTCTGTCATCAGCACTCAGTCTGTTGGCGAATGGACTTTACATCCCTGGATTCATAGCAACTGCAACTCACTTTCAGACAGAGATCAGCTTCGTCCTGTGACTATCCCTGATATTCTACCAGCTAGGTGGGCCTTGTCTTGTCTCATATTTCTCTCCATTCATTGATGCATGCATTTCTCGAACAGCTTTCTGTCTGTATATCTTGTTGCTAGCATTTCTTGTGCGAGTCATGGTCTTTGTAACAATAGTGCAGGAATTACAGAAGGCTTTTCCATGTGCGGTGGAGATTTTGTTGAAGTATACAGTGATCCAAATCAAGAAGGTGAAAAGTGAACTTTTAATCTTTTCCCCTTATATATGATTAATAATAGCTGATAATATACTACTTAAATACGAACATAGCCTGCTTGAAAGTCAAAACAACCCATGGATCGAAGTGTTTGATATATGTCGTATCAACAGGTGTCCTCTTGTCTGTTAGTATCATAGTATTACTTGTTGCATTGTTAAAATAGGTTATGTTTGTTGCTTTGTGAAGTTCATGAATGTTAGAGGTTGCACATGCAACATTTCAACACTCGATGACAATGTTATAAAAAAAATATTAATAGTCAAGTAGACTCTCTTTTTCTCACTTATGTTAGCTACCGTTACCTCAAAAATTGACCAACAGTAGAAGTCTTCTTCATTCTAGCTGACATAAAAAGCTGTTTCCTCTTAAAGGTTGGCTAACTAATTTGTAAATATACTCGTCTGGTGCAGGAGCCTGGGATGCCGTGGTGACATGTTTCTTCATTGATACAGCACATAATGTTGTTGAATACATAGAAGTCATCTGGAACATCCTCAAGGAAGGAGGAGTATGTTTCATGAACAAAAGCTTTTTATTAATTATTTATCGTTTCTTTCTTTGAAAGTAAGCCAATGAACTTTCTGATGATTCAGGTGTGGATCAATCTTGGCCCCTTGCTATACCACTTTGCAGACGCGTACTGTCAGGATAACGTATGAGCCTGAACATTCATTATAATTTCAACAGAGAAAATACATTCAATTTAAATAAACCATTTTGCTGAGTTTATGACCGTTTGTTTCGCCTCGGCTTGTCTAGGAGGAGATATCTGTTGAACTAAGTTTAGAAGATGTCAAGAAGGTCGCAATGCAAATTGGATTCGAACTAGAGGTAATTTTTCAAGTTGCTCTACTACTAGTAAGCATCAGTTTCTAACGCGGATGATTATGTATATAATCCAGGAGGAGACGACAATCAAGACGACCTACACAACAAACTCTCAGTCCATGATGCAGGTATCTTTCTTCTCAATCCGAGTCGAGTTTCTATATGCATTTGAAGCTCATGAACTGCCAAACTAAGATGATTGCAACATTTATGCAGAACTACTACAATGCTGCATTTTGGACGATGAAGAAAACCAAAAGAGGGGATAAGGCATGTTCATGTTGAAATGCTTCATTGGTGAATTAAATCATTTGTGTTGATGAATGTCCTATAGTTGGTAGATAAATTGAGTTGGCAAAGTCTTTTCCCATTGCATGTGTCTGCTGGGGCTCTCTCTGTTCGATTTTTGTTTGGTATTGGGAGGTATCCTTTTTACTGTTTGTAGTTTAATTCTGTCGCGATGTGGATGGAGTTTCAGCTATAATACAAGAGACCATAAATATTCCTTTTTTAGTGGGGGTGTGACCTACATCCATTTTCAACATTGAAATGTCAAATCCATGCCAGGAGACACATGGTGATAAACAAGCTAACCATTTTGAGTTATATAAGGTTGATCATACTGTCGTAAATCCATTAAAAATTTAAAACGTATAATCATATTATGATCTCACTTTTAATTATAAAAATGTACCGTAACGTTTCCATTGTAAATAAGTTTCAGGTTAGGAACTAACGTGAAATTACTAATCTCATGTTGGATACTCATGTTAGAAAAGAAGTTTTATGTCGACTCTTAAAGTGTTTATATTTGTCCTTTTTTTTTAATAAACTTTTATCCGATTCTTGTATAAATTGCGTTATTAAGTATTGGTCAATAAAAATAAATTATATACCAAGGATTATTCGGAATATAATGTAGAAGTTCAAGTGCCGAATAACCCATTCACATAAATCCCAATGTGTACTTGTATAGAAACCCTAAATTACTACAAACCATATCATATAGGGACTAGGGTATGTTTGGCCTGTTACAAGAAAATTGATGAGTTTCTATTTCAACCCATTTCATCCCCTTCATTCATTTAAACTAACAATGAGATTGAAATTTTGGGATAAATTTTACCCCTTCATTCATTTAAGCTAATAATGAGGTTGAAATTTTGGGATAAATTTTATCCCCTTTATTCTCTTCAATCTAATCAAGCCCATAATATCGGGACGATGTCATTATCAACGTTTTATTATTATTCGAATGAGGTCATCCCAATGATTTGATTGACGAGATAGGTATATTATGGTAAAAATAAAAAAAAATTATCGTTGCCGGTTAAATCACTAAATTGATTGTGGAATTATATATATTTCGAAGATAACGTCGCAATGCAGTCGCACATTATGAACTATTGTAGGATCATTGAGTCCATGTTGAAAACCAACTTAGGATCATTTTTTCAATTTGGACTCCAATGTGGGATAATTTTGTTGGGTTCCAGCATATGATCACCTATTCCACATTAGTTATCAGCGTGGTAACACCGATTCCACATTGGGTATTGGCTTGAAATCAATGTTGTCACATTTTTTTCTCGGCGTGGAAACAATTGTTTCACTTTGGTTTGTTGTTTTGGTTCTTTAATAATTTATTTACTTGTGTTTTTGTAGACTAATAACTATCATGGATTAGAAGATATCAATCTAGATGATGCAATAAATTACGATGTTGAATCGGATGATGTTGTGGGTGAAGAAGAACCCGATCAACCATGGGTATCAAAAGATTTTCGCACATATATTGCTAAAAATGAAAGTTTCAAAAACTATAATGAAGTTGTTATATGGCTTAGAGCAGAGGGAAATAGACACAAATTGTGGCGTTCTACTACTAGTTACAATGCCCGTTTAGGAAAGTATGGGGTAGTGTGCGAACAATATGAGAAGTTTATATTGACACTTATGGGTCCCATATTCTCATACTTTGGAGTGTGCTACACAACCCAATCCTTCCTACTACAAAGAGGTTCTTATAGGTCCCGACAACTAAATACCCATCCAACAGAGAACGCGGGAACTTAGTTGGATGTGCTTCCAATATCCCATGTCTAGCCGGTACATCATCAAACCAAGAGGTGACAATTGATCCACATACAACCTCAAATCACAAAATTCCATTTTTTATGAACTTAGATTAACTGCAGGCATCATCTAGTGAAGCGACCAATTGTTCAGTTTTGAATCATAGCCTTTTTTGTCTCCCATTGTGAAAAATAAAAACAAAATAAACATTGAGAAACACAAGATAATTACTGTATGCGAAAATTTATATGCACAAACATAAAAAGATATTGTCGAAACAAAAAATGTAAGCTGAGTTATACTGAGAAAATTCTTATAGGCATAAAATCTGAATTCCACACGGTGTCAATTGAACTACACACAACAATTACGAATTCCACAAAGAAAAATTATATACACAGACACAAGTTCAGCTCCGATTCCACACTAGAAATCCCAATCTTTGACAAAGACACCACTACAAGTTCAGTTCCAATTTCTATACGCATAAATTTTCAAACCTAAGAAACCTTAGCCCTGCGATGGAGGCTGTGTTTGGCGCGCCGTTTCCGCGAGTGTTTGTGAGTGTTTGGTTCGGTTTTAAATTTTAACGGATGTTTGGCGTGGCACTAAACACTAGTGTTTAGTGTTTACGGGGCAATTTCAAAAACCCTCGCTGAGGCAAGGGTTTCGGTTTCAAACTCTAGCGTTTGGCATGACGAAATGACACTGCTAACCTTGTCCTTTCCCTGTAATTACAAAATAACCTCATATATATCTCTCCCTAACCTATTATCGACAGAGAAAGAGAAGGCGATAGTAGTCGACGACTCGACGACATGGGGATACCACGATTTTCGACAGCGACTGAGAGGCGAGGTCCGGGAATATAGCCAGCATAGGACGGCGACTGGTGAAGTGGTCGTCGACGGTGCACAAGGGAGAAGAAAGGTACCTACCATTTCCCTTTGAGCTAGAGCAACATTTATAACATCTTCTTATGCTCTGTGTGATTTCGAATGGAGATATGAAATTCGAGAACTAGGGTTTATCGGTTGCGTAGTTGTTAATGTGATTATGTGATTGTTGGTGATTGAGAATGCTTTTATTACTTGATTCGTGTTGTTACGGTAGATCTCCCTCTATCTTTCTCGACTGATTCGGTTTGCATATGGATCTCTTGAATTGAATGCTCTGGCTCATTGTGTGATTTGTATGTTCACTTGAGTAAAAACACACCAGTATGAATCCACAAAGTCCTCTACTTAGCAGTGCTCTCATATGGATATTTGGAATTGAATGCTCTGGCTCATTGTGTGATTTGCATATGGATCTTTGGAATGTGATTGTGTGATTCGGTTTGCATACGGATCTCTGAAATTGAATGCTCTTTTTCGACTGATTCGGTTTGCATATGGATATTTGGTATATTTTGTACTAAAAATCAATTACTTATGGTATATATACTATCAAGTAATGCTGAAAAAGCTGGAATTTGATAAGTGCTTTACTCATATGCTGCCTATATGAATCCACAAAATCCTCTACTTAGCAGTGCTCTCATATAATGGATCTGCATACTTTTGAGCATGTTTTTGACGACTCCCTGTGTTAAACCCTTAGAGTTTTCACCTAGTGATTATTCCTACTGCTCATAAATTTGATCGGAGCAAAAGAATGGTATAAATATTCAAATATATAGCCATAGAAGTCACATAGATGAGCTTTGACAATTTTTTTCTAAAGAATAAATTGCTCATCGTATATATGCAGTTAGGTAAGCAAAAAAAAGCTGGAAGTAGAGAATTGATATTATTGTTGATATTAGTAGTCTCTGATCTAATGATGCAGTTTATCAATGTCAAACTTTATAACAAGTTTTCTGTTATTACTGAAAGATGAGCAACTAATATGAACACAGGTTACTGTAAGTCGTGATGCATTGTGTCCTGTGGCCTATACTTCTCTATTGAAGGGCATGTTTTGTTAGTGATCATGCATATTTTGTGACTGATCAAGTACTTTTCCATTATTTTTGTACGTGATCACTTCATCTAATACCTTTAAGATAGAGATTTCCCTGCAAATCAGGTGCTTGAACAACCTTGTACTTTTATATGCAGGTAATGGGTCTGTAGAGTTTTCTTGAAGGACTTTTGTTGTTTGCAAACGCATTTGCTATATTGAACGAAGACCGATTCTTGGCTCCAAGAGGATGGAACATGTCTGAGATCATGACAAGAGGCAGAAGAAGATCCATTAAGGATTAACTCGTACGACTTATCTACGTTGCTCAGTAGATGCGTATTCCACTTATAATGCTCAACGTCGTCACTATCATCATCAAACTGCTCACTGGATGAGTTAGCGGTGTATCAATGTCTTTGTTCCAGCTTATCAGTCAGACCGAAAACTCAATATTGTTATTAACTCGCTTCATGCTCAGTTTTGAAATCTTATGATGTGTATCTAATTTTGTACTGAAATTATAGGCCTTAAAACTATAATTCTTTGTTCTCATTGTTGTAATATTGTTTTTGTTTTTAGGTATACAATTTTGTTGTCTACTGCAAGTTACAAACCTATTATTTTCACATATATAGTAAATGTTGCAATCAAGAGAAGAAAAAAAACACTAATCACTAACTTCAGGGCCAAACACACGTTAGCCTCTCAAAACAGTAATCACTAGTGTTAACCCTCAAACCATCCATAAACACTCACAAACCATACCACTAGTGTTTATGGCTACTCTTGCCAAACACAGCCGGAGAGAGGAGTGAAAGAGGAGAAACGAGCCCTAGCCCTGTGATAGAGCAATGGAGGAGAAAGCCCTGTCATGCGATGGATGAACGAGCGAAGTAGAAAAGAGATGACAAAAGAGCGAAGTAGAGGAGAAAGAAATATTGCCCTACAAATCTACAATGTAATCAAAATATTTATTTTTTTTTTTCTCTTTACAATTTCTTTTATTATTTAATAAAATCGGACAAATTTCGGAAAAATATAAAGCTCGATAGTACCGTTCAAACTCCAAAAAAAACTATCCAAAAAATCTCAAACTACAAAGTGACATCCAAAATTCCAAAATATTTAAGATACATACCTTTAACATCTAAACTCAATTAGACCTTAGATTTTTCGTGCTGATAAAATATTATGAAACGATAATATTTTAGATATAAAAACAATTTTGTGGAGAATGTTCTAGAGCACTGGTTACTGGTACAAAGTAATTTGTACAATTTGTACATAGCAGCTGCAAAGTACAGTAATTAATTGGCATAAAAATGTGAAAATTAGACAGCGGACGGAGAAAGTAGTCCGTCTTTCTCAACTATCTTCATTTGAGAGGCCTCCAATTGCTCTCTCTGATTTCCCCAATCCCCTTTTTCATGCCCACTTTCCCTCCATCACAAAACGCACACCTTTCACATTGTCGTCTCCTTCCCCTCCTCCGCGTTCCGCTGACCAGAAGCGCAGTACTTCCTCCTTTCCCCACCATTCCATTTATCACGATTCAGCTCTGAGTCTTCCCATTGGAGCTTTGCCTGTGTTTTTATTCATTTTGGATTGTCTTTTCTTGGTTCGCCATTTCTGAAGCTCTCTGTTTTCACGTGCATGGTGATGCTTATTCCACGATTTCTGGGTTTCCCTCGCCATCCTCCTCTTCTCAATGGCTTTGCCGTCTCCTTCTCCGCCTCCTCCTACTTCTACTGCTATTCCCCCCGATAATCTCTCTTCAGCTTCCCTACTCCCGTTTAAACTGGGCACTGTCGAATTTAGGGTTTCTCCTGCTCGCATTTCTGCGGGGCAGCCCAGGGAAAGAAAGAAAAAATATGTAGCTATTGGATTTAGCACTATTAAGTTTAAGAGTAAGTGGATTTTGCAAGCTTGTTCAAACCCTAATTTGAATACTGAGATTGGGAATTTGACCAGAGTAGGTGCCAAGAATATTGTAATTAAGCGCTTTTCAGATGATTTGGATGAGAATAAGAGGGATTCTGGGTCATCTGACCGCATTAATCTAGCTTCTGGTGCTAATTTTGCTAGTTTTAGGGAGGATCCTATAGTGGATAAGCTCAGGACTCAGCTAGGTGTGATCCATCCCCTTCCATCACCCCCTATCAACCGGAATGTTGTTGGGTTGTTTGTGTTTTTCTTCTTTGTTGGGGTTGTGTTTGATAAGTTATGGACCAGGGTAAAGAGGGCCAGATCAAAAAAGAGAGTCCCAATGAGGCCTCAACTCCCCACAAGCTTTTCGACTTTCTTGGAGGACGATTTGATGAGGAAGGAATCTGTGGAGTGGGTCAATATGGTTTTGGGGAAGCTTTGGAAGGTTTATAGGGGTGGCATTGAGAATTGGATTGTTGGTCTACTTCAACCGGTCATTGATGATCTCCAGAAACCAGATTATGTTCAGAGAGTCGAAGTCAAGCAGTTCTCCCTTGGGGATGAGCCCTTGTCTGTTCGAAGTGTTGAGCGCAGGACCTCTCGCCGTGCTAATGATTTGCAGTGAGTTGTGACTTCTTTTTTACGTTTTATGGGAATTCTGTCTGTTTTACCTGTTTATATGTGACTGAGTTTTCTCAAATCACCCGCCCTTGGATTGTGCTACTGGAATATCAATTGGAACCATAATCCTTCCTAGTGTGTGCTTCTGTGTTTGATGAATCTCTTAAAAGTTCATACACTAAACGAGACTCTAATTTGAAGACTGTTGGATAAAGATCTCCTGATTAACCCGAAGCATGCTAGCAGGATAAAAATCATACTCCTTAGTTCTGTTTGAGGACTATCAGAAGACAATCTGGCAGACTTGTTAACTCAGTTTTCTCCCCATACACGTTAACCAACATAGTTTTTTTCCAATTTCTAACTTCATCCCTTTGAAATCTACATAAAAGTCATTCCCTTGAAACTCAACTTTAGTATTGAAGTGAGCATTTTCTCTTGAAAAGTGTGGCAACAACAGTGCGATAGAATAATTGACACTATGCGTATGTTACTTATCATGATGATGATCTTAAACATACTAGGATGAGTTATAAAAAATTGAAGCTCTAATGGAACTGTTTCAATATTACACCACAACGGGCAAAAGTTTGAGGATGCCGCTTCCCAACAAACAGGATCTTAGCATTTACAAAAACGGTTTGGTGACCGAGTTCCTTTCAAGCAATTTGTGACAGAGGGTGGAAGGTGTGTTTGGCAGTGCATTAAAAAATACAGTTTGGTGACTGCTAAACACTTCCCCAGTTCCTTGAATCACTACTAAAAATGCCATTTAGAAAGTCACATGACAGGTATCTGTGTTCAGTAAGATACATTCCGTACTCCGTAGAATACTTCTGAAAATGTTTGTTCTGTTGCTGTAATTCTAGTTTCAGGGTTTATAAATGCCATGTGCCCAAACTAGATAAATAAAATTTCTGCTGATCAGCAAAAGTTGGAATAAAGCTCTCAGATTTCTTGTTATTATTATCTTCATAATTGTTACCTGGTCACTAAAGCTCACTGTTTATGTTTTCCTGTAATGCCATCTAGGTACCAAATAGGCCTTCGTTACACTGGCGGTGCTCGTATGCTTCTAATGCTCTCTTTGAAATTTGGCATTATTCCCATTGTTGTGCCAGTGGGTGTTCGTGATTTTGATATTGATGGGGAACTGTGGGTTAAGCTGCGGTTGATACCTACAGAGCCTTGGGTTGGTGCTGTCTCATGGGCCTTTGTTGCGCTTCCAAAAATTAAATTTGAGCTCTCGCCTTTCCGCTTATTCAATTTGATGGGTAACTTGCTCTCTAGAACACTATCAATCTCTTAATATTGAGTATAATGCAATTCTAATCTTTATAGCTCTTATCAATGTTGTCAATCTTTTACCCCTTTAGTGTGTACTAATAAAGTCCCTAACCTGTAAGAAAAACTACGCAAATTTAGTTTTATAAGTTCCCTGGGTTTGCACTGACAAGGAGCTGTGACATTGTCCCAGCAGCCCATCTGTACACTGTTCTTTCCATATTGTTTCAAGCTGTAATATTTGACAATTTAAGGAGGATTTTGTGGTGTTGTACGAATGAGACTTCACGCTCCATTCATTTATACCACTCAACAAATTTGAAAAATAAGAACCATTTAATCACAAGAATGCACAGCCTAAGTAGACATAAAAAATATATAATCAGTTTACCAAATTTCTTATTGGCTACGGACCATATTTCTTAGGGCCATGTGATGCGACCATGCCACATCATCATGGATAATACCAAAAACCCAGAAGTTAGAAAGTAACATGAGAACAGCTCAAAAGGTTAGGGATGAAACATGCATTTTACCCCTTCAATCCCTCCATAAAGTGTAAATAAAATCTATATGGTCATTAGGAAGACTTTGATGTTTTGGAATTTAGATTGTTTCAGCTGATGTAGAGTATATGTCCACTGGTCTGAAGTCTGAACCCTCTTGCATATTCCTACCATCTCCTTTTTATTGGACTTTTGGTATATCCCTTCCTCATTTTTTTCATTTTTTGGGAGATCAGGGGCTCAATGGACAGCTATGGCTTTTCTGTTCATTGTTTCTCCTGTTCATTGTGTAATTAAATGAATTAAACTTTTTCCCTTAAAATACTCTTCCCTCTCCAAGCAAGTGACATGCATAAATAAAGACACAAAGGGAAGACCTAACATTTGGGGAATTTCATAGTTATATGGAGCATCTATTGTTTTCTTTCCTGCATTTCAATGCCTAAATATATGCAAAAGTTGATTTGCATAACTTGCAATATCTACACTTACTCTTGCTATTTTATAACTTCTAACTCTCACTTCTCCCTCTCTCTTTTCTCCTCTACTGGTGACCAGCAATCCCCGTACTCTCAATGTAAGTTTAATTTTCTCCATCTTTTTTCTCGTCTCATATCCTCTAATTTTCTTGTAGCTTGATTATTTTGTACCAAGTACTATTTTAGTTTTGTATCATATGCTCATAGTTTTTATGTCTTTGTTTGAACTTCTCTTCTTCTTTTTTTCTCAACTTATATCCTCTATTGTCTTGTAGATGCTTGATCCTTGTAGTATCACTTGTTCAATTTTGTGGAGAAAATCCAGTAGATATATGATTATAAAATGAAGAAAACATATGCTATGTTATCATACTAAATGAGGTTTTCTTCTTTTGTTTATCTCTGAAATGCCTAGTTTCCTAGTCAGAACCTAAGATTTCATTGTAGGTACTGAACTACTTGTTGTAGAGACATTAGAATTAAAGTGTGACTTTTTATAAGGTACTTGCATTGGGTTCTTTACATGACACCAAAATAAAATTTTTGGTATTAAAATGCACATACATCATTATCAGGGAGATTTAAAGATAGCTTTAGAAAAGGACTAGTTTAGTGCCCGAGCAAAGGCTCGGGTATTTTCAGACATATATATAATTAGATTTTAATACGAGAGAAATTTGTTATATGTGTATTTTTCTTTTTTGTTGAATGTATATGTATATTAAAATAGTAGGTCAATGACCCAAAAAAATAATAGACCAACTACCCACAAAATAGTAGGTCAACTACCCACAAAACGGATATTAAGCCGATTTTAATAAAAAGTATGCTTGAATTTAGCCAAAACTCTACTAGATATATATTGCTCCCATAACTCGCCACATGCCATAAAACAAAATAAATATGTTAATTGCTTAACATGAAATTATTACTAAGAGAATTAATTAAAAAAATTTCCAAATTAAAATATATATTATTTTGATTTTAACAAAAACAAAAATGGTCAGATATCTTATAGGTAAACGGAATTGTGATGTTTATAATTTTTTATTTATTTTAACAATATTATAATAAAAATAGAAAACCAGTTCAAAACTTGTTGAATAAACTTACTGATTTATATATATAGTGGCTAACAATTAGGGTTAGCAAAACTTGTTGGAAAATGGTAAGATACTTTTATCTTATTGACCTACTTGTTGTTGGGAAAGCCATATCTTATCGGAACTTGTTGGGAAAGCCATATCTTATCGGAACTTGTTGTTGGGAAAGCCATCCCTATTGACCTACCTTAGTAGGGTAAATCAGTAAGATAAAAAATTTTGAAAGATACTTTTATCTTATTTTTGGATATCAAGCCGATTTTAATAAAAATTCTACTTGAATTTAGCCAAAAGTCTAATAAATATATATTGCTCCCATAATTTGCCACATCTTAATGTATACTACTTTAGCAGTGTAGATAGATTCAAACCCTCTCTCTATTTATACAAAATTTCAAACTATCAAATTTACTGAATAATCGATGTAAGATAACAAAACCCTTCAAATATTTAATGCTCTAATAAAATCTTCTAAAATTGGTAGGAAAAAAATTAAAAAAAAATTAACCGATTTTTAAAAAAAGATTTATTGGCTTTAATTGTGGAGAAAAATAATAATAATTAACTGATTTTAAGAAAAAGATTTATTGGCTTTAGTTGTGGAAGCTCTATTTCAAAATACTACTATATAGAATATAAATTCAAACCCTCTTCTATTTATACAAAATTTCAAACTATCACACTTATTGAATAATCGATATGGAACTATCACACTTATTGAATAATCGATAATCGATATGGGATAGCAAAAAAAAATAAAAACCCTGAAAATATATTGACTTTTATAATTTGTTGGAAAAAATAAAAATAAAAATTAACAGATTTAAAAAGTTATATATATATTAACTTTAATTGTGGGAGTTCTATTTCAAAATACTACCCCAACACAGTGCTGACGTTTGTGGATAACAAAACCCTGAAGATATTTAAGATCTTCTATTTGTTGAGAGAAAAAAGAAAAAAAATAAAATAATAATTAACTGATTTAAAAAAAATATTTATTGGCTTTATAATTATGGGAACTTTCTTTCAAGATACCGCTCCCACATCAGCGCGTTAATGTATATACTGCTTTAGTAGAATATATAAATATAAATTCAAATCCTCACTCTATTTATACAAAATTTCAATCTATCACACTTACTGAATAATCGATGTGGGATAGCAAAATCCTGAAAATATTTAATGTTTTACTAAGATCTTCAAAAAAAAAATAATAATAATAATAAAATAATTAACTGATTTTTAAAAAAAAGATTTATTGGCTTTAATTGTGTGAGTTCTAATTCAAAATACTGTTCCCACAGCGCGCCACGTCAGCGTTAATGTATACTGCTTTTAGTAGAGTATATAGATTAGGCGTTAAAAATGCACATAAATCTGTTGTTACTAAGTTTCTTTCTTAAGAAAAAGCAAGAGACAAGAGTATAAAAATTGTTGTAAGAACTCTATCAACAACAAGAATGCACGTTAAAGACAGCCATATGAACCAACTGGTTTAGGAAGATTCTGTTGATGAGAACACAATATATTTTCAACACTACGTACAACAATATAAGTTCCTTGTTCCTGACACCCGTCGAGGCTCTTTTTGAATAGATGTAATAATCCATTCTGCCCTAGTAACATTATACAAACTTCACCAAAAGAATGAGAATCCCTACAATGATACAAGAGAGCATATTAAATACACTTGAACCTGTATTTTTAAGCCATGATATGTGATTCCTCCAGTAATAAGAATGTGATGCTGCATAGCTCAAAATCACAATGTTTTCGACATTTGGGCCTTTATACAAATTCCACAAAACAAACTTATTGGCATAGGTTCCGTGACTGTGTAAAGCAGATAACCTGATATGAGAGGTAAATGCACTAGTGACCTAATTCATTGGTTTTTAGAGTTGAATTTTGTACCCTGGGTTATGCTGACTGATTTGCAGTAAAATAGTGTCTTCTGATTTCATCACTACAAAAGTCTTCACTGGGTGATGATGAAAACCTGAAAGAAAAGCTAACTAGAAAATTTAGAAGGAAACAAAAAGAAGGGAAAAGCTAATCAGCAAAGTATATATACTCTGCAGGACAGCATGAGCATACTTATTATTTAAAACTCTGCAGTTGCATGCGGTACTAATGGCCTTTTAAAACTTGCTATCTTCAACTGCCATTTTAAATTTTGGTTGCTATTATTTGTATCCTTGGAATGAATGTGTCTGTCACTGTCAATACCTTTGTCATAATTGTGAATAGAGATTTGATTTCCTTTGATTACAAAGTTCAAATTCTTGTATCTCTTAACAGGTTTCTGACAAAACTTCTAACTGAAGATCTACCTCGGCTATTTGTCCGTCCCAACAAGATTGTTTTAGATTTTCAGAAAGGTGAAGCAGTAGGCCCAGTGACTTATGATTTCAAGTCAGGAGAAATTAATGAAAAGAACAAGGATTACACTGGAGAGCTCTCCGTGACTCTTGTTGATGCATGTAACCTGCCCTATACATTTTATGGTAAGTCTTCTGAAAATTACTTCTTTTCGTTGTAAGGAACGTAAGGCTCCAATCTCTACATTGCTGCTTCGTATATGTATTTATCAGTAACTGTAAGTAACCTGAGACTCGTCATTTCAGGTAAAACGGATCCATACGTCGTTTTAAGTTTAGGGGATCAGACTATACGTAGTAAAAAGAACAGTCAAACTACTGTAATCGGTCCTCCAGGTGAACCAATTTGGAATCAGGTGAACATTCTAATTCACGATTTTTCTTTATTGGATCAAAGGGATTTCTGGCAGTGGACACATCCATACTGAATACTAATTACAGCTTAAACTGTTGTTTCTAGGATTTTCACATGCTTGTTTCAGATCCTCGAAGACAGAAGTTGCTTGTTCAAGTTAAAGAGTCCCTTGGGTTTGCAGATGTAACGATTGGTGCAGCAGAGGTAATTGTTTTTTATTCTTGATCCTGAATTTTATTGGAAGATGAGTTTGTTAATATATCAACCACTTTGCTTTTGTTGGAAGCGTCTTGGAGTCATTTGATTACACTTAGTGAGTGATTTTTAGTTGTCTGTCAAGGAAGATCATATTTCTAGCTATATTGTATAACATTTTATGAAATATGACCTTTATTACAGTTTTCAAATCAATTGTGCATAAGACCTTTTTAATTAATAGTTATATTTTATGGAATTTACTGCATATCTTACGTGTATCATGGACCAACTCTTATTCGTGCGATCAAATCTACTTCTTCAAGATCAGTTTCTTATGATAATATGTTATCATGTATGTCAGTAAGCTTAGGGATTTAAATTTCAAACCTGAGCAAATGCCCACTTTCCGAAAATTTTCCCCAGTCAGCCATCCCAAGCTTTTAGAAATTTTCAGTGTTGTAAACCAAAAAAATTTCAAACCTGAGCAAATACATCTTCTTCTGCTTTTCAATCATTAAGATTCTCTTATACTCTATTTGAGTTGTGAGGTGACAAAAAATATTTTTAAAAAAAGTGTCCCTAATTGCCTATCTCAGATACTTCACGAGTAACTTTGTAGCCCTTTGTGAAATAGTATGCGCATGTGCAAGTTGAGGATAGTTATCTGCTAATTCATAATAGCAACTCAGAATTGATTTTTGGGGCTTTCTTATTTGTTCGTATTTGGATACATGATGCATTTTCTAATTTAGCAAGTTTAATTTTTCTCCATGTAATTGATTGAATATATATCTGATAAACTTGGGTTTTGGATAATCTTTTTCTAGATCGATTTGAGTAAACTCCAAGATACTGTACCAACAGACAGGATTGCTGCATTGAAGGGAGGATGGAGGTTTCTTAGAAAGGGCAATAGTGGTGAAGTGCTTCTCCGCCTAACCTACAAGGCTTACGTTGAAGATGAAGAAGATGACTCAACCGTTAAAGATTCGGCGGATCCAGATGTCTCAGAAGACGACGCGTCTGATATTGATGAAACATACACTCCTTCTGAGCCGATTCAAAGCAGTTTTCCCAAGGCCACGAATAAAGAATCATTCATGGATGTTCTGGCTGCATTACTCGTGAGTGAGGAATTCCAGGGTATTGTGGCATCTGAAACAGGATTCACCAAACTCAATGACGATAAACCCACTACAGTTTCTGCAACAGCACGGACTCGTGGCCGTTCAGCTGCATCTACTCCATCCGAAACAGATAGTAAAGGCGGAATTTCCAATGGTAATTACTGCAAAAGCTAAAGCTTGAATACTTAAGTCTGTCTAATGTGTTACCAACTAAGGAATTTCGTGTTTTGCAGGAACCGTATTAGTTTGGCTGTCCATAGTTACCAGCGTTGTAGTCCTGACTGCAATAAACATTGGTGGTTCAAGTCTCTTCAACCCTTGATCTTTTCATAAAAAGGGTGTGATATAAACAATTTTGACACTCAGGTAGGTCAGTTATTTTTCTGCAATTGCTACAAGGACTGATTTGAATAACTTTGCTGTCAAAGTGTTTATCTGAGTTCAGCATTTTGAATATGCAGTACTTTGATGACCAAATGGATATCAATTACCCATGAGGCAGAAGAGGTTCAGCACACTTGATATTACATAGAGTCCCAGCCACGTAAATGCACAACATGGTCGCTAGAACAACCTCTCAGTCGGGAAGTTTTATCGGCTTTCTCTGAGCCATCTTCCGACGAGAAATCAGCTCTTTGAATGCAAATTCTTAAAACCCCACATGAAGATTTGGCTTTTCATATCAAGTGCAGAAAATAAAACATAGATTTCTAACTCAATCCTTTGTAGAGTTGCTAGTACAAGTTCAACAGGGTGTTTTCACAAAAAATGAGGTGTCATATATGTCTTTCATTAGCTTAGTGTCACATAAACTCATATTCATTTTAGTAGACCTCCAATAAGTTTATTTTGATGAGTTGTCTGTTCAGAGGGAATAAAAGTGGCTTGTATGATTTTGAACGTAAAGAAATAAACAAATTACATTAAGTCTTCTCAAGAAATCAATTTTGTTGCATCTGCTTCCTCAAGTTCCCCAGAGGACGAGATACAACATCTCTAACCTCCAAGTTGTCACATTTACAAGTTTGATTGTTCAGATTTATGCCACATTTTAGGCACAAGCCTTTGCATTTTGTATCACATACCGCATTTATTGTGATCTCCAAGTGCACCAGGTCTCTTATCTGCTTTGAAATGTCTATCTCCTTGTCTGTTCTAGGGAAATGTAACTGATCGTCTGAGTCGATCTCTGCGCAAGGGTCGGCTTTGTCTTCCCCAAATATGACTCCCATGTTTATTACCTCTGGCGCCTCAACAGGCTCCTCAGTTAGCAGGAGCATGAAATTGGAGAATACGCTTTCGGATGCTGGTTCTCCACACCTTAAACGTTGAAATCAAGTTATGCTCTACAGCATGCATATATAGATATATATATATACACATGTTCTAACCAAGAAGACAGCCATGATTTTGCGAGGCAAATGATTCATGTCTATTCACAATCATAGCTTGACCCAAGCTGAGAAAACCAGGTTCTAAGAATCCGAACATGACCAAACCTGATTATGGTCTAACACCTCCCCACTTAACCTAAAACTACTTGTTCTGTAATTAATCAAAGGCTAGGCTCACCATCTATTTCAACCACAGCACAATCAGTATAAAGCACAATCAGTCTACAGCACATCAAAACGCCCAATCTATACAATAGATATCGATACCCTTATGAGAAGCAGAGTTTTAGTCCAATCTATACAATAGATATCGATACCCTTATGAGAAGACAGCCATGATTTTGAAAGGCAAATGATTCATGTCTACTCCCAATCATAACTTGACCCAAGCAGAGAATTTTAGATTCTAAGAATCCAAACATGACCTTATCTTATACATGACCATCCTACCCATAACCTAAAAGTTTTAGGTTATGGGTAGGATGGTGTTGGATCATAATCTTGATATCAGTTTTGGTTTGTAAATTGCCTTGGGTATATACAAAACAAGTAGTTTTTAGGCTAAAACTACTTGTTTTGTAAATAACCAAAGTCTCACCGTCTATATCAACCACAGCACAAACAGTCTACAGCACATCAAAACACCAAATCTATACAATACATGAGAAGCAGAATTCCAAATGAAAAGAATGGCAGAGTAACCTTAAAAGAAAATAGTTAGCCACTTCAAATGCACTAACAGTTATCAATAACTCCACACCCATTTTCCTCGTTTATGCCGATTTCAGCTGAGCATTTCTACAAACACCTTCAAGGCATCTTAAATCCTATGAAATCAACAAAATCAAATATGGCCATCAAAGTACCTATTACATCCGAGGGTTATAACAGTCCTGACAATCCCATCCAATCTGATGACATCACGCTTGGTCCTGGTAACATCAACAGACACAAGAACAGGTGTGCCGTCCAGAAACTCCTTGACAGCCTTGGTGAGCCTCAATCCCATTGCCGCAGCCTTAGATCTCGAGAGCTCGGATGATATCTTCCCCAACCCCAACCTCTCCAAGGTAGTGCAATACTCTATATGAGGCGCCGGAGGGCTTCGCTTGTACACCACTGCTCCTTCCCATGGAGAGCCCTCGTCTTCAACGTCGAGATCGACATCGTCAGAGGTGTCGCCCCAGTCGAAATCAGCTGCGCCGAAATCCCCGCCCTTATCGAAATGGGATGAAGTTACAATAGAGGATTTGCGGAGGAGATAGGGTGGACATTGGAAGGTGTTGCGGAGACCAAACAAAGTGAAATGAGGAAGAGAAGAGGGGAAGGGTGAAAGAAGAATCAAGCGAGCGCCATGGGAGATTGGGCTCAAGGAGGTTGAGGTTGGGGTGAAGATGAGCGACATATCGCTCGCAGAAGAGGGAGCGATGAAGTTCCAAAAAATTCGGCGCGTACTTTTAAGGATAAGATTTGCATCGCAGACTTGCAGTCAGAGCGCTCTCACAGTCTCACCAGTCACCAGTAGTAAAAAAAAAATAATTCACAACTCTCCCTTCTCTTATCTCCGCTCTATATTATGTTTTTTCACAATTTTTTTACCCGAAAGTCAAATACACGAAAATTACTTAGACACGCCAAATGTCATGCGCTTCTTCATCCGCACGGACTATGCGTCTTAGGAGCCGCACGAGATTTCTGCGCCTCAAATTCCACACACATCGTGCGTCTTAGGAGGCGCACAACCCTAACAGGAGAAATCCCTCGAATCTCGGTTGTTATTCAAACGTTAAGAAGATCTCGGATTTGTTACGTATCTTTAGTGTGCCTTATGATGCACACAAGATGAGTTTACATATTTTTTCGCTTTATAAATGGTGTAGTATGGCAATCGGTTGCACAACACACAAAAACTTCAAATTCAGTCTTCGTGAGTACAAAAATAACTGTTAAAAATGGATTTGGTCGGTGATCAAAACCTCGAAGCACAGACATATCCCGATTTCACAAATATTTTCGACTCGGGCAACCGGTGGCCGGATCGGGATTCCATGATTCATCATTTGCGATCAATAGGTACTTCTTACAACATAGTATTGACGATAAAGCGTTCTTCGCCAAGTACCGATAAACGACTTGGGAGGATATGGTTGTCATGTGAGAACAGTGGAACGTACAAATCAAAGGCGAAGATGAAGACGGAAATTGATGTAAATAAGAATTCACAACCCATGAAAACTATCACTAAGTTATCGAATTGTCCTTTTTGTTTGTACGGTTTTGAGGTTGAGCGAGATCAATGGATGGTTCAAGTGTTGTGTGGTCATCACAATCACGATCTTCTAGAAAGATTATTAGGCCATGCATATAAAGGACGGTTGACTCAAGAGCAATATCAACATGTGAGGTGGTTGTCTTCAATTGGTACCGAACCTAAAGCAATATTGACAGATTTGCAAATGAGGGACCCGACATGTGTCACCTCAATAAAACAAATCTATAACGCACGAGGAAAGATAAAGAAGGAAGACCGGGACTCAAGGAGCATTACCCAGTATACGCTAGGCTTACTGGCACAAAAGAACTACTACACGAGTATTAGACGGGTGGATGGAAGTGAAACAATGAGCGACATATTTCTTGCTCACCCAGACTCAAGGCACTTGCTGTCTTTATTTCCATACGTTATTGTTTTGGACAACACCTACAAAACCAACAAGTAAGGTTTTATCCATTATTTTATTTTACATATATGTGTTGTGGTTATTTGGTTTAATGTTTCCTCAAAATTTATAATTTGTGTGATAGTTATTAAATTATAATAGTGTAAATTAAATGACATTAACTTTACTTGTATCGATGTTTGTGTCGGCTTCATGTTATCACACTTTTTATTTTTATTATTTTAACTTTTTTACCTTACGTATAGGTACAACATGCCACTTTTGGAAATAATTGGTTTTACGTGTACGAATAAGAACTTCAGCGTCGCATTTGTTTTCATGTCCAAGGAGAGTGAAGACGGTTATGTTTGGGCATTGAATCAACTTTCTACTTTGTACGGAGAAGGTGTGAGGCCACAAATGATAATGACGGACCGTGAGTTGGGTCTAATTAACGCACTGAGGAAAGTTTACCCCGATGTAAAGCATATGTTATGTTGGTGGCACATCGGTTGTAACGTAGGAGATGCTGCTTTGGGTAGAACGGGTTCTGAGGAGGCTCGTGACAAGTTCAAGAGTGATTGTCATAAATTTTTCTCATCCAAGACAGAGGAAAAGTATGAGGCTCGACGAAGGGGGTTGTATGTGACATGGGGTAAAGTAGAGGGTTTAATGCCATATCTCGAGGGTACGTGGTTAAATCCATATAAGAAGAGTATAGTCAGAGCCTGGACGGACACCATCTATCACTTTGGCATAAGGACTACTAGCAGGTAAATTTCATGCGCTTCCATATTTAAAAAATTCCTTACCTCCGGTCTGTATCAATTTATTATTATACATATTAATATATTTTGTAAAATTACAGGGTGGAGTCTGCACACTCTGTTTTGAAAAGAAGGCTGAATTCTTTTGTTGGGGGATTTGACACGGTGATCACGTGTATTTGTCGTTTCATGACGAACCAGATTAATGCGGTCAGAGGTTTCTGGAGATTGCACGAACAACCAGGCCAACCGAGATGACTCATCACTCCATATTTGCACGGTTAGTTGGCAAGATCTCAAAACAATGTTTTTATAGGTTGTTTGACACGTACAACAAGGTGAAGTCGGGAAAGATACAAGATGAGTGCTTTGACAAATGGTTGCCAACTTGTCTCGGAATCCCCTGCGCACATGATATTGCTATGTGTATGCAAAATAATATTCCAATAATGCCCGGACAAATTCACAAGTTTTGGAAACAATTGGCTTGGGAAGAAGTTCATAATGATGCAGAAGATGATCATGTCCCTATTTCAGCAGGGCATGTCCATTGTCAAGAATTCGTCGAGAGATTTCTTGCCAATGAAGTGAGTCGAGAAGTTGTTAACAAGGTTGGAAACACGTTTAACGATGCAACGAATCCAAACGGTTCGACTCTAGAAGAACCAATTGTAAAAGTGCCTAGGGGTCGTCCGAAGAAGAACCCATGTCAAAGAGAGAAGAGTGCATGGGAGATAAATGAAGCGGAATTGAATAAGTCAAAACGCAAAAGGCAACACGTGGTAGTAGAGGGCGCGGCCGTGGCAGGGGTGGATCTATACGAGGGAAGGATGTGATTTCCCCAACCACTCCTAATGTGTGTAGTGCTGATTACATTGCGGAACCCTTAGGCACAAATCTCCATCAAAGACAAGAGGTGGAAGACCTCATTTATAAGGGTTTCAATTGGGGTCACAACAATGTGGATTTGTTCATGATGCCATTTGTTGATAGGGTTATGGACGTCCGACTAGACGGACACTGCGGGTATCGATCATTTGCTGAGTTGTTGGGTAGAGGACAAGATGCATACAAAGAAATTCAGTTGGAGTTGGTGGAGGAATTGACCAAAAATCAATGAATATATGAGTTGGCTAGTATCGTCATCCCAATATCAGATTTGATCTTTAGCGTCAACTACACGACCCCAAATGCTCCTCCGAAATATTGGATGGATATGCCTATTGCTGGTTTGGCATTTGCGACTAGATATCGGGTAGCTCTTGTATACCTTACTTGGATTCAACCTTGCACGTGTCTCCCGATGATTTCTGACTACCCTCTCAACGAACCGCTCAGGGTTGTACGCAGTAGCACATGTCGGAAACTATACTCACTTCGTACCGGTGAGTTAACATATTTAAAACACATCCCATATCAATTTTTTAAGATTTTAATAAAATCATTCTTGAATGTTTGTAGGTATGGCTGCATCCAACATCCCCGTTACCTCCAGTTCCAACAGAGTGGGAATTGTTTCATCACCCTAGTGTCAATGGTTGGGATGAACCTTTCAATGACAGAATCTTCCAATATCGGACATATCGAGAACGAGATGGTCGTCCATTATTGTAATTTTTTTTCATATTGAACTATTAAATTGGTTATGTTGCGATTGGATTATTTTTGTATGTGATTAATAATCGTTTTTATCAGTACTACAATAATACTGTTTTATCACCCTCAACTATTTTAAATCATTTTTGAATCGATAAAAACTAGGACTGTTCATTTTCCGGTTCGGTCCGGGTTTTGTATCGGACCGGAACGGACCTAGATCGGAACAAACAGGTCCGGTCTTCGGTGCAAGAATTCCGGTCCATGGCACGGTCCGGTCCGGGTTTTTGTTGATTGAAAAAATATTAAAATTAATTAATTAACTCTCGGTCCGGTCCGCTATAGTCTTTGTGGGGAAAAAATGAGAAATAAATAAATAAATAAATTTTAAAAATTTTAAATTTTAAAAAAGCTATTACGCGGTCCTGGATCGGACCTGGAACTGTTTTGAACCGGGAATGGATCGAATTTTTCGGTCCAGTTCCGGTCCGGTTATGGGCCGGTCCAGATCCGGACCCGCGAACCTAATAAAAACCATTTTCTCTCGCCCAAACCCTAGTCTCTAAGAAGACGATTCTCAACTTCTTCCTTCTACGGCTGCCTTCCTCTCTCTTTTGGCTTCGACTTCTCCTTCGACGATCTCTTATTGTTCAGTTTTTTGCATTTTGTTCTTTTTTGTAAATGTTTCCTTTAGAGGATATCTTATCCTCTATAGTTTGTTTTCCATCTTTCTTTGAAATAAAACTAATGGACTAATTATTCTTTATAAGAGGTTTGGTTTTAGCATTTGACAGACAATGACTCACTCTAGTACCTGAGGCCTTCCCCCATCCTGTCTTGTTATATTCTTGATTTTATAGCTCAACGTTATTAGGGGTCACCACTATCTATTGTTCTTGCGCACTTGATATAGTAATTATATTCTATTCAATTTCATTGCTGTCGAGTAGGTGTTTTGCTTCCAGAAAATTCCGTCTGAAGAGCATGTAAAAGATCTTCTAAGAAAGAAGAGCTTTAAAGAAGCCGTCTCCTTGGCAGAAGAGCTAGAAAGTGAAGGTGAAATTACTAAAGAAATGTGGTCATTTGTCCATGCTCAAGGCGTGCTCGTCTGTGTTGCCCGAGTACCACGGAAAAAATATGTGGGTGATTTTGAGGCAGAGCTTGTGATACACAATCGTCATGCACTAGCTATGTTCAGAGACCAACCAAGCCGTAAACGTGGTACAATACAAGACCTCCCGGCTTCCATTTTCGTTGGTTTTGTCTGGGCATAAGAGGAACCTTGGACACACCAGCTTCGTCGAAATGATCTGTTTTGTATAGCCTTGTCTGGGCATAAGGGAAATTGCATTTTTTTTCCTTTTAATTTTGTATTTTCCATATGTACACTTCTTTACTACTTTTTACTGTTTTTGGTGCTTCACAGTTCTTTTGAGTTAATATTATTTACAGGAAGTTATCATGTTAGCATATAATCTATGATGTAATCTTTGTCTCAAAACTGGTGGAAGTGTTTTACCTCAATTTTTTGTTCAGTATTTTTATATTTATGAAAAAATTCCTTCTGTTAAAGATATTATTTTCCAAAATTTGGCTATGGAAAAAATCCTTTTGTTATAACAACAAATTTTTTTAAAAATATTGGGACTATAGAAAAATTTGTTGAATGGAAAATCAAGTTGAATCACTGTGGAAAATGATAAGGTAAAGCTTCTGTTGTCCAAATTGGTTCCATCAGCTACTCATGATTCATATAGGTGAATGTATAAAACTAAATAGACAAAATTTACACATGCCCATTTATTTATAGACAAATTTTATGTTATGAAACACATTATTTATATTTATAATCTAATAGCTTATAACTATATACCATCACATACTTTTATTTTGGATGACTAGTAAAGCTAAACTTTAGGCAATACCAACTTAAAATGTAAATAGCTCATTAAAAATGTTAAGAAAACATTTTTCAAAATAAATAAAAATTATATTTCAAAAAAATATAGTTGATACACATATCCATTTAAAATATGATAGACAAATTTAGGGTTGTGCATTTATAAATCTAGACAATTTTTATGGATTGGTCCAGGGTCCGATTGTACTTGTTCACGACCATGAAAAAAAACGCGATCCTAATTGAAAGAGAATAGTTGGACCGAAATTCCGGTGCCGAATTCATATTTATAAAATTATCGATCTTCCAAACCCGAAAAATCTAATCGATAAAGTTTTATAAATATGAAAACATCTAATCGAGAAAATAAATCCGCATATGACATATTTTAAAATATTATATGGTAAAATATTTTAGTTAGACAAAGTGATGAATTGATAATGTTTAATAGCTTATTACTATACATGTATTCACAAAATATGTATTACTAAAAGTTTCTTATTATATACTATATGTGTTAAAGTCGTAAAAATCAGTGTATCAATAATATATGTAATGATGATTATGATAACTATAACTCTAGTCATTTGTACTTAGCAAATCAACCTAAAATATATAAGATCGTATCATTTCATGAAACCGTCTTTGTACTATGTATATATACAATATTTTCGTTTTCACAAGATTTAAAAAAGTTTCATATTATGTTAGTATCTGTAATTAATATAGGATAAATAATCAAAATGTTTCATACTATATTAATTGTGTATTAATGTCGGTTTAAAGTATTAAATATGATTTTAATATATTTGATTTAAAGTATTATAAAATGCCAAAAATTGTATTTTTATCTATATTTAATATAGGGGAAAAAAAATCAAAAATGGTATATGCGTATGAAGAGGCGCACTGTCTTCGATCTGTTTGAGTGCGGTTACAGCAGGTTGTGCGCCTCGACAGGCGCACAGGCTTCGTCCGAAGTCTTCAATCCATCCCGTCCACCTCTCCATCGGTTACTAGAGTATCAGTCACGATTATCAGCCACGATTTCAGACGCTGTTGTAATGTTCGGAACATTACCATCTATAAATAGTCACAGTTAAGCTTGAAGCAAATTTATCTTTTTCATCAACTAATCGTCCTTTTCACAGAGCAGCAATGGTGTCCAACGAAAAGAAAGAACATGTTCGCGATTTGGTCCATATCCGAATTTTTATGAGAAGATTAATTGAATCTTTTGGGTTGAATGTTGTAGGACAAGCTCTTGGTCGCTGTGGCTGGTTTCAGACGCTGGAAAGGATATTTGAAGAGGAGGCCAACTATAGAGAGATGCAGAACAATCCACAAATTCGGGCTGCTGTTGCCAACGAGACTTGCAGTATGCCCCTTCCGGTTGCTGATACTTGCATAGTGAGGGTTGAAGATGAAGACGAAGAACCAAGCAGATGCCTCCAGCCAACGAAGAAGGTCATGAAACACAAATTGGGAAATAAGAAGTAGGATAGATTTTAGTTTAAAATTGTTTCAGTTTAGTTATGTTTATCTTAGATTTAGGATGTTTGTTAATTTATATTAGTTCTGCATTGCAATTTCAATCTTGTTGTTTGCTAATTATGGTAAAGTTCTTAATGAAATGTTAGCTTTACTACTTGCATCCTTTTGAGGCTAAAACACCTCTTCTTTTCTTCTATGTAGGAAAAACTGCAAAATTCAGCTTCTGCTGCTGCAGTAAAAGATGATGATTTGGTAAGAGTTCTGAGGGAACTCACTGCAGTTCAAAGAAAAATAGCTGATTTAGAAGTGGAAAGTAACAGTGTTCAACCATGATTAAACCCTACTATGTGTTAAATATGAAATTATGAGAGGTCGCCACATAGATCAAGCTATATTTTTTAGGAACTCCATTAATTCTCCGCCTTTATGTTCCTTGCTTAACTGGCTGCAACAATTCACAAGTTATTCACCAAGGGAAGCATCAGATTCAGAATCTTGTTTTGGGGGCATGTTTCTTATAGATAGCTAGATGCTGTCATTGTGATTAGTCTGTTAGAAGTCAAAGGTTGCAATACCTTGTAATTAATTTTTAAAGATTAAGGTTTGCCGGCAGCTGACATGCACTCGTTTCCAGTCTCTACTGATATTTGGTTAAATGTGGCCATGCAATCATTATATATGATCCCAAACAAATTGACAGAGCAACCATTATATACCAAAATTGACAGAGCAACCATTATATACCAAAAATGAAATCCTTAGTCTTTGGGTCTGATTACTATGCATTATATATGTGGGTAGATCCGTTAATTTCTACGTGGGTGAAGCTTTGCATCTCCTTTTCTTTAGATAAAGAAAAACTCTATTACGAAGGAGGAAATTACATATACAGGCATCAGAGGACAAGGGGTCCTCTCAAGAGGTGTGTTCAGTACTATAGCATAGAACAGGAGAAAACAAGCAACTAAAACCGTGAATGAACAGCATATAAGATCCAGCTGAATATGCACATGAGAAGCTCTGCATTGTTTGCTACTATGACTTGCAGTTACTGCTTTTGCTTGATATTTTCTTTATGCTTGATATAAATATGTGCAGGGACTACCATGTTTCTAAGACACAGCCTGAATTGTGACTTATGGATGATTGTTGTATAAACTCATTACTCGGCCATTGGGTGATTGTGTGTGGTCATTAAGTTTATTATCCAGAAGGCTTTGAAGAGCCTGTAATCGCCACATTACTCCGTGAAACTCTTATGGCCCTTGACTATCTTCATGCCCACGGGCATATCCACAGAGATGTTTAGGTAAGATAATAAACTTTTTTTCTTCTTCTTAAATCAATCTTTGTTTTGGTTTTGATATCTTATTTGTTTGTTTTTTTAATTTGAATCTTCAAATACATTTTAGGTTGATTTGATAAAAAGTTGCTTCTCCACCCCTTTTATCAGTAGATTGTTTTTGCTTCCATGCTCATTGCTCAATGAAAAAGAGCATTTCTTGGGATAGTGAACCACTAACTCACTAAGAGGATGGCTTTTGGGATTGATAATCAACAAACAACAACAAAGAAATCTAGCAAAAGGGCAATTGCATTAGCTGTTGATATAGCTGTGTTGGTGGACAGTTCACGCCTTGGTCATTATTTATCTACCTCTGGCGATATCTCTATTTTGTGCCCTTGTATGACCATTTTTCTATATTGCAGGCTGGGAATATTTTACTTGATTCCAATGGTACTGTCAAATTAGCAGATTTCGGCGTATCAGCATGTATGTTTGACAGGGGTGATAGACAAATTTGGAAGGTTTTCTTTCTTTCTAGCTCCAATGGTACTGTCAATGGTACTCCAATGGTACTGTCAAAAGTGCAAATGATTTTCAAAGGTTTTCTTTCTTTCTATAAAATTCAATTGTTGTACTACGATCTGTAATCTATCTAATCTTTTTATTGGTGTGGTTGTGCTCATTTGGGTACTTATTCATGCAGTCTTTCAAAGAAATGGTAGCTGCTTGCTTGGTGAAAGATCCAAAGAAACGCCCCAGTGCAGATAAACTGTTGAAGCATACTTTTTTTAAGAGTGCCAAAACACAGGAATATCTAGCTCGCACTATTCTTCAAGGACTTTCACCATTAGGTGAAAGATATATGATATCTAAGGTCATTTGCTTGACTCATGCAATCTTATTCATGTAGTTTCAAAATTTAACCATAGGCTATCATATCTGTTACACAAAAAGGGCTCCTCTGCTCATGCGTACTTCCTCTAACTGCTTAGGCAAAAGACGTAGAGCTCCTTGTGCAAAATAAGGGTTTGCATGGAAATGAAGAGCAAATATCTAAGGTAAATCTGTATTAACTATTGTTCTCCAATATGAAGAATTAATCAGTTCTCTAGAATCTTGTATTTTCTGTCACCTCTTGTTGCTGCACCTTGAAATATTTAGACTTTGTCTTCACGAATTTTGATTGTATTTGAAGAAGAAATTTAAATTGGACCCTATATTTACTTTGTCAACAAGACATGTTGGTTATTGTTTTTGTGTACTCAAACCTTTTTTTTATGTTGTTATTAGCGAGAGTACATCCAAGGGGTAAGTGCCTGGAATATTAATTTGGAGGACGTGAAGAATCAGGCTGCACTAGTAGGTTCATTTTTCAAGATTTTCTACTCTCTTTTTCATTCTTGCTTTCTAAAAACACTTTACCATGCTTCCTCATTGAACTAGTCATATTTTCCACTTTTTATTGATTGTGCTGGAGTTAAGTTGATGTTTCTACAATGTTGAAAATAGATTCAGGGCAATGAAAGCACTTCAAGCCAAGAAAATGTAGAATCATATTGGAAGCAAAAAGAGAGCTGTGATGATGTAACCACTCTTGTACACAGACCGTCAACTGATACGACTAATGAATCAAATTCGGGGCCTAGTTATGAGATATTCTTTCTTTATTGGTTACTTTAGTACTTTGTATCATGATTCAAGGTTTTTTTTTTTTACTGATGTTACCTGTGTAAGAGCCTTAGTCTTTCGGACCGAGATTGGATCTTAGTCGAGATTGGCTTTGGCTGTGATTGGTCTTTCCGCACCCGCGGGCACGACTGCCGCCCCTGCGGGTTTCCGCCCCTGCGGGTTTCCGCCGGCTCAGGGGACCGCCCCTGCGGTTTCCTGCGGCTGCAGCCGTTTTTTTTGACTCCTTGACCCGTGCTTTACCATTTACTTCTCTTATTCTTTCCCTTGGCTGATAAGGGCTTCTTCTTCACTTCCTTTCCAGCTTCTTTCACGTCCCCCCTTGCTTTCCTTGTTTCTCTTTGATCATGTTCTTGGTTTTGAAAGAGTTTGGCTTGAGAATTGTGTGTGGTGGCTGATGTTGTTGATGGTTGTGTATATGCTGGACTTGGAAGCCAGCTTCTGGGTGTGTGACCTTCCCCTGCAGCCTAGGACCCCAAGAGTGGTAAGTGATCTTGCATTTTCTTCTTTCTTTCCTTGAATCCTTCTTCCTAGCTTAGGATTAGATGCATGTTTAAGGGTGTTGATGTTAGTATGTGTATGTATATGTATGATGGAGTATAATAGAGAAATGTAGGAATAAAGCAAAATAGATCTGATATATAAACGTATGAGGTATACTCCTCTGCAAAACAGATGGGAAGCTTTACCAGAAGAGACTCTCTCTGGCCAAAAATGACAAACTGCCAAATATTACCAAATTCCAAGATAACCTACTACTTACATTACTACCCTTATTTATACTAGGTTATGGTCACCCACCAAAATAACCCGTCTGTGATAGTAGCAATGCCCTCATAACAAACCTGCCTTAGTTGTCATCTAACCTCCCTGCTGGTCCCCCCTCCAGCTGTTGCATTACCCATAAACCCACCTTCTTTGGTTTTACCCCTCTTCCGGGTATACACTAACAGTGGTCTATCAATCCTACCCTCTCCGGAACAAACCTTGTCCACAAGGTTGGAGAAAGGAAACTGTTGTTTGAATGTCACACACGACATCCAAGCGGCATCTTCCCGGGGCTTCCCTTCCCACAGCACCAGAACTTTGTGACATTCTTGACCGTTGTCTTTTAGAGAGACCACTTCAAGGATATCTTGAGGAACATATTCGACTTCTTCAATTTTCAGTTCAGCAGGCAAATTTGACAACACTGCATGTTTTTCATTCACCTTCTTGATGAGTGACACATGGAAAACTGGGTGGATCTTGCTAGTAGGTGGTAACTCCAACTTGTAAACTACCTTGCTGAGTTTCTGACTGATTTTGAAAGGGCCAAAGTATCTTGCAGCCAACTTTTGATTCACTCTCCTCAATAGACTTTTCTGACGATGAGGCCTCAGTTTCAGCAGAACCATATCTCCTTCATTGTATTCTACTTCTCTCCTTTTCTTGTTAGCTGCTAAAACCATTCTTTTTTGAGCTCTCTCCAAGTTGTATTTCAGCTGTCTCAAGATTTCATCTCTATTCCAAAAACTATCAGCCACAGCCTGGAGTGTAAACTCTCTTGGAAGGAACTGTTGCAAGGTTGGAGGTGGCCTGTCATACACACATTCAAATGGAGTTCTCCCCGCAGCCCCTTGAAAAGTTGAATTATATCAATACTCCGCCCAAGGCACTGTTTAGGTTGTTCTGAAACAAAGCACCTTAAATAAGTTTCCAAACATCTATTCAATACCTCTGTTTGGCCATCAGTCTCCGGATGATATGCACTACTCATCTTCAGCTGAGTGCCTTTTTGAACAATTCTTGCCAAAACCCGCTCATGAAAAGAGGGTCCCTATCACTAACAATAGACCTTGGAACTCCATGCAGCCTGACAATTTCTTTCATAAATAATTCAGAAACTGTTTTTGCAGTGTATGGGTGCTTCAGACCTAGAAAATGACCATACTTAGTAAGCCTGTCAACCACAACAAGTATGTTGTCGAAGCCTTGAGACTTGGGAAGTCCACCTATGAAATCCAGTGAAATATCTTCCCAAACTCATTGTGGAATTGGAAGCGGATTAAGCAATCCCGCTGGTGCTAATGTTTCATACTTATTCTTTTGGCATGTCAAACATTCAGCCACAAATTTCTGAATTTGTTTCATCATTCATGTCCAGTATAAGCTAGCAGAAATCCGTTTATATGTTCTCAAAGCTCCAAAATGGCCGCCGGTGAGAGTGGTGTGAAATTCATGCAAGAATTTGGGGATCCATTAAGAACGATCTGAAATCACTATTCTTCCCTTATAGAACAATCTGTCATTTACTATTTGAAACGGACCAGTGTTGTCTTGCAGCGCTTTCTGCTTTACGATCTGCAATCTTTCATCTGAATCGACTTCTTTCTGAATATCTTCCTAGTTAATCCAATAGGGCATTGACACAGCTCCACACTTTGCACCATCAGGCACCCTGGACAGCGCATCTGCTGCTTTGTTAGTCTTCCTTGTTCTGTACTCTATCTCAAAGTCGAACCCAATGAGCTTGGCAATCCAGTTTTGTTGAGCCGGAGTAGTAATGGGTTGTTTGAGCAGGTGTCTCAAGCTGATGTGATCAGTCCTTACCATAAATTTCCTTCCTAACAGATAAGGTCTCCAGTGTTGGATTGCCATCACCAACGCCATCATTTCTTTCTCATATGCAGATTTGGTAAGTGTTGTAGACGCCAATCCCTTGCTAAAATAGGCTATTGGTCTCCCTTCCTGCATTAGGACAGCACCAACTCCAACCCCTGAAGCATCACACTCGATTGTAAAAGTCTTCTGGAAATTTGGTAATGCCAAAACAGGAGCGCTTGTAATTGCATGTGGTAGCGTGGAGAAAGCTGTTTGTGCTTCTAGATTCCGTCAACTTGCTCCCTTGTTCTTTCTTCAACAACTGAGTCAATGGTCTAGCTATCTCCCTGTAATCCTTGATAAATCGTCTATAATATCCGGTGATTCCCAAAAATCATCGAACTCCCTTAATTGAATTTGGCTTCGGCCAAGATAGGATTGCGGCAATCTTCCCTGGGTCCATGGATACCCCCTTTGCAGATATTAAATATCCCAGATAATCAATCGATTTTTGCCTAAAAGAACACTTCTTGTGATTGAGCACAAACTGCTGATCACTCAAAATACTCAACACCGATGACAAATATTGCATATGCTCTGTAACATTTTGGCTGTAAATCAGAATATCATCGAAAAATACTAGCACATACTTCCTTAGAAGAGATGTGAACAGATCATTCATGACTGCTTGAAAAGTGGCAGGAGCATTCATTAGGCCAAGGGGCATAACCAAGAACTAGTAATGTCCTGAATGTGTTCTAAAAGCTGTTTTCGGCACATCTTTCTCTGCGACACGAATCTGATGATATCCTGACCTTAAATCCAGCTTTGTGAAGATTGTGGCTCCCTCCAATTCATCCAACATCTCTTGGATAATCGGAATGGGGTACTTATTCGGAATGGTTGCATTATTGAGAGCCTTGTAACCCACGCAGAATCTCCAACTACCATCCTTCTTCTTCACTAAAAGCACAGGACTCAAAAATGGGCTTTGACTAGGCTGGATAACCCCTGCTTGTAGCATTTCAGAAACCAATCTCTCAATTTCATCTTTCTGCGAATGACCATATCTATATGGTTTGACGCTAACAGCTTCAATCCCCGACTTGAGATTGATCTGGTGATCTGCATGCCACCTAGGATGTAAGCATTTGGGCTCATCAAACAAATTCTTAAACTTGTAAAGTGTACTCCTCAAAATCGGGTTTACAATTGCAATTTCATCAAGACAGCTATCTGGATTTTCCACACTCTGTAATTCCCATAAGACAGCTCCAAATTCAATTCCTGTAGTTCTACAAATGGCTTGTGCTGACATAGGTGTGATCGACAAAGATGGATCTCCAACTAGTCTTACCAACTGTTTACCTTGGTAAAATTCCATGGACATTCGAGCCCAGTTGGCTTTAACGTCTCCCAGAGTCTCTAGCCATGCTACTCCCAAAATCATATCGATGCCCCCTAGATTGAAAGGGTAACAATCAACCTCCACCACGTACTCATCCAATTTGAGTTTCACTCCTTTGCACACTCCACTTGTTCTGATGCGGTTTCCATCTCCCAGTTTCACCCCAAACGTAGATGTAGGAGAAATAACCAGTTGGGCATCTTTCACCAATTGATGAGAAATGAAGTTGTGGCTTGCACCACTATCGATCAATACTACAATAGACTTCATTCCTGAATGACCACGCATCTTCATTGTTTTTGGGTTGTTGATTCCTCTCATGGAACACCTGGAGAGTTCCAGACATTTTAGTTCTGCGTCTCCTTGGTTCTCTTCCCTTCCTGTTGCTATTTCCACCAACTCTACTGCATCTATTTCGACTCCATCCTCTTGTGATCCTTTTCATCACCCTCTAAGGCACGGAAAACTTTCTCGTCACATTTGTGCAATGGGTGATAGGGTTGTCTGCACCGAAAACATAAGCCTTTCGCTCTTAATTCATTGACGTCTTTCAGAGGTAGAAATCTTTGCCCTTTGGGTCGAGATGATTCAGCTGCAGCCCTAAATGGTGGAGCTAAATAAGGCCCATTACCTGCTTTGGGCTTTATGCTTGTATCTTCTGATTTAAACCCACTACTGCTTTTGTTTTGATACGAATTTGGGCTATTTGCTTGCGGCCCATTTTTCTGACCTAACTTCTAGCCCTGTCCTAAACCTGTTGTAGTACGGACGCTGGAAAGGGGAAGCCGTCCCTGACCTCTCGCATACGCCAATTTCCTTTCAATTCTCCTTGCTGCGTCGACAGCCTTGTGAAAATCACCTTCCTCAGGCGCTGTAAACTCTACTCGAGTCTCGTTTTTCAAGCCTGTCAGGAAGAATCCCAGCAATAACTCTCTTCTCAGCTCCTTATGCAAACCTCTGACATGGGATGCACACGCAACCAAGATTTCCACAAATTCATCGACTGAATTTGTCTGTTTTATCAAACCCAAATTCTCGAATCTGTTGGAAGAAAGTGATCCTCCAAAAT
This sequence comes from Fagopyrum tataricum, assembly GCA_002319775.1. Classification (NCBI taxonomy): domain Eukaryota; kingdom Viridiplantae; phylum Streptophyta; class Magnoliopsida; order Caryophyllales; family Polygonaceae; genus Fagopyrum; species Fagopyrum tataricum. Next base: position 11,177,759 of record CM008280.1, read on the forward strand.
GCTGAATAAGCTCGTGTTTAAGATCTTCCCATGTGAGATCCTCAGCATCCTGATTCATCCATCTCACCCAATGGAGCATTGGTCCCTCCATACAAATTAAGGCAACAGCTACACGTTCCTCAACCCGTGTCTTCTGAACAGCAAAATATTGTTCTGCTCTTGCAATCCATCCCCAAGGGTCATCCCCCTCAAAGTTGGGAAGCTCAACCTTCTTGGCAGCTAACTGGACTTCGTCCAGCGACACCAACCGAGTAGATGTGTTGGATCCTCCGTTTGGAGACAAAGTTTCATTCCCCATCGTTGAACTAGATCCAGGACTCACACCGCTACCGCTGCCACTCGGCTTGTTTGAAACCGCAGCAACTTTCTTCAGTTGACGCAACACCTCCTTTAGGCCATTAGCAAGTTCATCTATTCTCTGGTTAGTCTCGTCTCCTCTCTGCTTCATTTCCATGATACTCTTCTCCATCATCTCCATCTCAGCCTTAGTCATGATGACCCAAAGCTCTCAACAAGAGCACCAAATTGATGGAGTATAATAGAGAAATGTAGGAATAAAGCAAAATAGATCTGATATATAAACGTATGAGGTATACTCCTCTGCAAAACAGATGGGAAGCTTTACCAGAAGAGACTCTCTCTGGCCAAAAATGGCAAACTGCCAAATATTACCAAATTCCAAGATAACCTACTACTTACATTACTACCTTTATTTATACTAGGTTATGGTCACCCACCAAAATAACCCGTCTGTGATAGTAGCAATGCCCTCATAACAAACCTGCCTTAGTTGTCATCTAACCTCCCTGCTGGCCCCCCTCCAGCTGTTGCATTACCCATAAACCCACCTTCTTTGGTTTTACCCCTCTTCCGGGTATACACTAACAGTGGTCTATCAATGTATATGCTTAAATTTGGTAAAGAGAAGACGTGAATTGATCACGAGAAGAGTGAAAGAAGAACCGCGGGATCATCTTCTGCACTGTCGCCGCCCCCGCGGCCAGAAGTCACCGCCCCCACGGCCTTTGCCTCAGCGCCTGTGCCAGAGCCAACACCTTGCCTGCGTTGCCAGCGTCCCTTGTCACCGCCCCGCGGCTGAGTGCCGTCGCGCCCGCAGTTGCCTGCGTTCCGCCCCTGCGTCCCCTTTATCACGCAGGTGCATTTTGTCCCGGTTCTACCTAGAGTTAGGTAGATCCTTTCCTTTCCTAGTATGAACGGTAGTAGCATGCTAGGTACGAGTATGAGGATAGAATGAGGTTGAGTACGGTATTGTTTATGCCAGTTATGGCTTTGAGGTTTATGAGTTGGAATATGATCCTTATGGATCCCTTGGGTCTAGGTGTGACCCTTGTTATGGATATGAGTGTGATATATGTGTTATACCTTGTTTAGGCTGTGTTGATCTCCAGAGCGGAGCCGTTTGAGTTTGAGTTTGAGACTCCCGAGGTTGAGGTAAGTCCATAGGACTTACTTAGTTGTCATCCTTATATTGGATGTGTGCATGAGTGGTGTGTGTATATGCTTGATAGCCCATGTTATGATATTGTTATTACCTGACCTATGGTCTATTGATTGACCATTGTAGGGCCGTGACAACTTATCCTTTTATCCCGCCGGAAGTCTGGAGGTTTTTTACGGGCAGGCCAGTATGGTTCAGTGGACCGGCCACCTGTCCACTCTCATAGGGTACACGGGAGGTGGGACCGGATCCCACTCTAACTGACACTATTCCCGAGAGGCGAGGGTTATATTCCTCGTGTCACATACGTTCATATTGAGATATTTATATATATGAGTTGAGTGTTGGACTATGATTATAAAGATAATAAACCGGGTAAATGCGTGATATCATGATGAGGTGTTTAGTACTTTCTGATGTGTGTTTGTGCTCTTGCATCTTCTTATATATGTGTATGGTTAGCTAACGGTTTATACCGTATTGTAGATACTTTGCAGGATAGGAAAGCTGCAGAATGATCCAGAGCGGGCGATCTGCTGAGGGCTCCGTACACTGGGGTCGTACTCGTGGGCTACGGGTTATTTTGACCATGTATATACGTTATGTTTTGTTTGTACTCAGCAGTGTTGTATAAACCTTTTGATACTTTTATAACAGTTTGATGTTTTGTATTTAATCTATCGGTGCCTTGTTGTAAGATTCAGTGAACTTGTTGTCAGGCTAGGGTCAGGATCCATTGTGAGATCCTAGCCCAGTAGCACTCCGAGTCCTACGGATTTGGGGTGTTATAACCTGCACTTTTTCTTTCATTCAGAATGGATTTGATGTTACCTGCACTTTTGGTTCGAAATGACTCGAAAAGTGTATTTTCGGTCCAAAAAATGGCAAAAACTCATTCCTCTCAGGAAATGTCTGAAATTTTGTGTCATTTACATCACTTAGGTCCTATTAGTGCAGAATTTGGCTGTTGGTTCGGTTGAAAAAACATGCACGACAGATTTTGGTTTGAAATGACTCGAAAAGTGTGTTTTCGGTCCAAAAAATGCCAAAAATTATTCCTCTCAGGAAATGTCTGAAATTTTGTGTCATTTACATCACTTAGGTCCTATTAGTGCATAATTTGGCTGTTGGTTCGGTTGAAAAAACATGCACGACAGATTTTGGTTTGAAATGACTCGAAAAGTGTGTTTTCGGTCCAAAAAATGCCAAAAATCATTCCTCTCAGTAAATGTCTGAAATTTTGTGTCATTTACATCACTTAGGTCCTATTAGTGCATAATTTGGCTGTTGGTTCGGTTGAAAAAACATGCACAACAGATTTTGGTTCGAAATGACTCGAAAAGTGTGTTTTCGGTCCAAAAAATGCCAAAAATCCATTCCTCTCAGTAAATGTCTGAAATTTTGTGTCATTTACATCACTTAGGTCCTATTAGGGCATAATTTGATTGTTGGTTCGGTTGAAAAACATGCACGACAGATTTTGGTTCGAAATGACTCGAAAAGTGTGTTTTCGGTCCAAAAAATGCCAAAAATCCATTCCTCTCAGGAAATGTCTGAAATTTTGTGTCATTTACATCACTTAGGTCCTATTAGTGCATAATTTGGCTGTTGGTTCGGTTGAAAAAACATGCACGACAGATTTTGGTTCGAAATGACTCGAAAAGTGTGTTTTCGGTCCAAAAAATGCCAAAAATTATTCCTCTCAGGAAATGTCTGAAATTTTGTGTCATTTACATCACTTAGGTCCTATTAGTGCATAATTTGGCTGTTGGTTTGGTTGAAAAAACATGCACGACAGATTTTGGTTTGAAATGACTCGAAAAGTGTGTTTTCGGTCCAAAAAATGCCAAAAATCATTCCTCTCAGTAAATGTCTGAAATTTTGTGTCATTTACATCACTTAGGTCCTATTAGTGCATAATTTGGCTGTTGGTTCGGTTGAAAAAACATGCACAACAGATTTTGGTTCGAAATGACTCGAAAAGTGTGTTTTCGGTCCAAAAAATGCCAAAAATCCGTTCCTCTCAGTAAATGTCTGAAATTTTGTGTCATTTACATCACTTAGGTCCTATTAGGGCATAATTTGGTTGTTGGTTCGGTTGAAAAAACATGCACGACAGATTTTGGTTCGAAATGACTCGAAAAGTGTGTTTTCGGTCCAAAAAATGCCAAAAATCCATTCCTCTCAGGAAATGTCTGAAATTTTGTGTCATTTACATCACTTAGGTCCTATTAGTACATAATTTGGCTGTTTGTTCGGTTGAAAAAACATGCACGACAGATTTTGGTTCGAAATGACTCGAAAAGTGTGTTTTCGGTCCAAAAAATGCCAAAAATTCATTCCTCTCAGGAAATGTCTGAAATTTTGTGTCATTTACATCACTTAGGTCCTATTAGGGCATAATTTGGCTGTTGGTTCGGTTGAAAAACATGCACACAGATTTTGGTTCGAAATGACTCGAAAAGTGTATTTTCGGTCCAAAAAATGCCAAAAATCCATTCCTCTCACGAAATGTCTGAAATTTTGTGTCATTTAAATCACTTAGGTTCTATTAGTGCATAATTTGGCTGTTGGTTCGGTTGAAAAAACATGCACGACAGATTTTGGTTCGAAATGACTCGAAAAGTGTGTTTTCGGTCCAATAAATGCCAAAAATCCATTCCTCTCGGGAAATGTCTGAAATTTTGTGTCATTTACATCACTTAGGTCCTATTAGGGCATAATTTGGCTATTGGTTTGGTTGAAAAAACATGCACGACAGATTTGGTTCAAAATGACTCGAAAAGTGTGTTTTCGGTCCAATAAATGCCAAAAATCCATTCCTCTCAGGAAATGTCTGAAATTTTGTGTCATTTACATCACTTAGGTCCTATTAGTGCATAATTTGGCTGTTGGTTCGGTTGAAAAAACATGCACGACAGATTTTGGTTCGAAATGACTCGAAAAGTGTGTTTTCGGTCCAAAAATGCCAAAAATCCATTCCTCTCAGGAAATGTCTGAAATTTTGTGTCATTTACATCACTTAGGTCCTATTACTGCATAATTTGGCTGTTGGTTCGGTTGAAAAAACATGCACGACAGATTTTTGTTCGAAATGACTCGAAAAGTGTGTTTTCGGTCCAAAAAATGCCAAAAATCCATTCCTCTCAGGAAATGTCTGAAATTTTGTGTCATTTACATCACTTAGGTCCTATTAGTGCATAATTTGGCTGTTGGTTCGGTTGAAAAAACATGCACGACAGATTTTGGTTCGAAATGACTCGAAAAGTGTATTTTCGGTCCAAAAAATGCCAAAAATCCATTCCTCACAGGAAATGTCTGAAATTTTGTGTCATTTACATCACTTAGGTTCTATTAGTGCATAATTTGGCTGTTGGTTCGGTTGAAAAAACATGCACGACAGATTTTTGTTCGAAATGATTCGAAAAGTGTGTTTTCGGTCCAAAAAATGCCAAAAATCATTCCTCTCGGGAAATGTCTGAAATTTTGTGTCATTTACATCATTTAGGTCCTATTTTTCATAAATTGTCTGTTTGATTGGTTGAAAAAACATCAGTTCTAATTTTTCACATTAGCTAGTCAGAACAATCCGAATGGCAGTGCAATGCTATTACCTTTCAATTTCCCTGCAGCCCATGATGATATGAAAGTCCAAGACCATACTGAATATGCATCCATCAACTCTCAGGAGCATCACCTTGAAGAGAGTCTTGTCGTCAACTGAACTAGTCAGAACAATCCGAATGGCTTGAATCTCCCCATTCTTTTGAGGGATGAGTAATGGAACAATGTCCTCATAGAAATCTCTGAAAACCTACAGTAAGAAAAAGGTCAGTTAGATATTGGCATGATTACATCATTAACATGTATGTGATAACAAGGTTTACAATACGAACCAAACCTTATGCTTAAAAGTTAAATCTGAAAATTTTAAACAATTTTCTTTGACGAAGGATCATTATGGGGATAGATCACTTTGGCTCAAATTGCTGTTGCTTATATTATAAGTCAATGATCTTTTGTACAAGAAAAGTAGTTATGATTGTAAAACCATCTGAATGATGGCTTCCTTAATTGCTTATTACTACAGAAAAGAGGCTCGTGACTGTTTCAAAAGCCATCAGAAATACAACATCACTTAGCTCAATAGCATGTTGCACTTGACGTTCACTACAAACATCTATATCAAGGCAAGGTCTAGATCCATACTCTTCACTTCATACAACAAGTTTTCTCAGAGATCTGACTAATGGATCTGCAGATCATAATTTATCATAATCAGAATAACAAGAAAGCAAATCCAATCTAAATTATCAGATTAACCAAAAATAAAACATCTCACCCTCGGCCTTGCAAGCACTTCTCCAACTCCTAACACGTGATTTTATCCTTTCAAGATTCAAGAATTAGAAATCTACTGTCAACATCTCCTACTGCTACAAATATACTTTACCTCACATCCTATAAGTACATTGGACACTAGTCATGCCAAAAGTATTTGCTCATGATGTTGGGGAAGAACATATCAGCACACTACTGCCCTTTTTTTGTTGATTCTGTTTGCATGTCATGATCCCCAGTCATTGCATCATTGTTGTTCCTTTACCCTGTACTTGAGAATAACAGCAATCAAAAACCAACTTACTGTTCTTTGTATGCAATCTTCGATGGTGACAACACCTAACTAGTATTAGCTTAGCATCATCCCTGCGCTGAAATAATTTATCCCATTATGTTCCATGAAGAAACCTTCTATTTGCCCAACTATATGTGGCTCAAGTTCAGCATATAACTAAAAGTTTAAGTCACTTAGAAAATCTCCATTCATGCAACCTTAAGATTAAAAACAGTAAGTATCCAATCATCCTGCAGATGATATAGAACAGAACCTATAAGAGAAAATCAAAGCTTCTGTTCTGCCTGATATATCTTATACCACGAAAACATGATAAGAAGAAAACGTGATACAATGTTTTAACAAGGCCTTCAAACATATCATATTGTGACACAATTAGCCACTGTTGAAGTAATAATGGAAAAAGAGCAACATAAATACTAATAGGCCTTTTAATAAATGAATTGTAATGTAAAAAGTAAAAGGCCTATTTACCATAATTTGCACTCCCCCGGTAGTTGCTTCATAAAACTTGCGCAAGAGCATTTCTTCTTCTACCTGGAATATAAATAGCAGAAACACTATGTGACCAACTAGAATCACCGAGTGCTAAATACCATCAACATTATTTTTGTTTTCATAAGCAAAAACCAAGGGAGAACTCAAACAAACATATAATCTTATATCTGTAACCTCTCACTATGGAAGCTATCTATCTTCCATCAAACAAAGTTTGTTTGATGAATTAGAAAAGAAACAGGAGAAAATTTAGTAGAATGTCTATATCAATATCATAGTATGAATAAACCAGTGACCAATCTAGAATTTGATCGAAGCGCACGAACATAAACATTATCACTTCCATCGATTGATAAATTTGCAAAGAACGGTTACAAAAATGTCATAGAATTCAGACATAATTTCATAAGAGGGCTATTATAGCAAAGGGCTTTCATTGTTAACAAAAATCAAAAATGACAATACACTAGCTATGTTCAAAATGGAAATATTCTAAGTCATCAAAATAGCCCAGCATTCCCCTTCACATCTACTCGGGTATGTCTAAGCCATCTAGCTTCCGGATATGATTAATTAACTCCGCTGCAGAAACACCCGCATCTCTCGCACAAACATTTTTGTGCGCTGCATAAAAAACATTAAGGTCAGCTACATATTGTGTATTCAAAATTAATATTAATTAAATTTATTGTAAGAAACATGACATTACGTGTGTTACGTCTAATGACGGATGAGTCGGGAATGGTTGGGGTGTAGAGGTGGGTAGGATATACGGATGAGTGCGTGGTAGGAACCAATCTAAGTAACCATCTTCGACATCCCAAGGAAACCGAGTCTGCGGTAGTTGTAAAATCGGATGCAAGTGCTCATATCGATCGGCCCAATGATTGTGCTCTTCCAAAAACCGGACCTCATATGGCTTGATCTTCTCCTTTCTTTTCTTATCGGACGGCTCTATCACCTCTTTCGGACGACCTTGAACTCTACCGAATTGCCGAACAAACCTATCCGGAATATAAGCTTCCTCCTCACCCAGAAATTGGATGGTACCTCGATAAGTAGAAACCCGATATTTTCCCTCAAAATCTAGATCTTTTCCAAACGGCATCCAATCAACCTAATATGAAAAGTCACATTACTTGACAATTGTGTAACAAAGAAATATACAATTTAAGAATATAAAAATATACGAGGAAATGATACTTACGTCCTCGACCCGAAATTCGTCTAGTTATCGTCTAAAATCATCCAGCCTCTTAGTACTCTTCTTTGGCGTACCCAATGAATGGTATTTCACAACATATCTAACGTCTTCACGTCTACGTAGGTCAGCCTCTAAATGGCCTCTGAACACCGGAAAATACATCCAAATCCATCTCTGTACATATATTGTGTTATATTATTCTTCAAACAAAATATTTTTATACAAAAAAATGTGTAAAAAAACATATTTACCTTCAAAAGAAGAGTGCACCCATCTAGTTGGGCTCCGCCTGATCGAGACCAACACCCCAAGCATACCTCGTAGTCTGCTCGTGGTCTAATACAAGGCCGGTCGATCAGTGTTTCACTCGTTGGGTTGACTTATCGACAAATATTGTACAACCTAATATGTTTAGCAAAAATCCACATGCAATGTGCTCTGCCGGCCGCTCCTCTGCAATCATATCACATAACTTGTTGTTCAATTTCTGCAACGGAATTCCTCCTTCTTTGTAACACTTTTGAAGCTCCGACGCATTGCATCCAAACATCTCAGTCAAACTTGTCAGCAAATCCGAATCTTGCCAACTGAATCCCAACTCCTCCCCATCAATCGGGAGACCCAATAAGCATGTGACGTCATGAAGTTTAATCGACATCTCACCCCATGGGAAATGAAAAGTGTTGGTCTCCGGATACCAACGCTCGACGAAAGCAGAAATTAGAACGTGATCGACATGATCCCAATGGAGGTCACATAAAGAAGTGAGGCCGCTACGGGGGGCTAGTGTCATCCATGGGACGGGGTCACGTGGTACACGCTCGTCCCAAAAATTAATCCACTTCCCACGACGGTGCACCTTCAAAATTTTATCAACCTGATATCCAAACATACGGGTTTTAAGTCACTCGTACAATTAAGAGTACAATTTTTGCATTAATAAGCAATCGACAACGTACCTTAACCCCTGACCAAATAAGACCGGAAATGTGTGTGGTATAGTCTACAAGCAAATCGGTCACTCGAGGTCCTCCGGGAAAACCCGGGTTTTGAGGGACCTCTTAATCAATCGATGGATGTTGGAATCCAACATCCTCCTGCCCCGCCGGCACATCCTCTTGCCCCTCCGGCACATCCTCCTCTCCCACCGGCACATCATCTGACCCCACGGGCACATCCTCCTGCACCAACGACACAGGCACATCCTCTAATCCCACGGGCACATCCTCTGAACATACGGGCACATCCACTGTACTAACAGGCATATCCTCCTCATGTGTCAGGTGTTGTGTCAACAGCGGATCTTGTAACGCTGGATGGGGACCGTCAGTTGCTTGAGTCACGCCTGATATAATCGGGGTCCTTTGTCGAATCTCACTCGGAGAACCCTCAAACAAATCCTCTATCATCGGCGTCTACATGCCCGATGGTTGCACAACGGGAGTCTTTGTGTTATCGAACGAACCAGCAGCCGGAAGAATTGCATCGTCGGGTGTGGAAAATCCCTCTATGATCTTGTCGCCCACAAATGGAACCACAACATCTACAGGGGCAACCACAACCTCTGCGGTGTCTTCATTCAAAAGAATTGTGTCTGGTACATTTCCCCGTTGAAATAATAACTGTTGTCCTCTTCGAGCAGATTGTGTGACATTTCGATTATGTAATCGACCTCGCTACAAATGACAATCAATCAAACATTAGGTTTCTCTTTAATCATGAATGAAATAATGTATTAACAAGTTACACTGCTTACTTTCTTCTTAAAAATTGTGCTTGGCCTAACACGCGGTATGAAGGATATGGACTACAATGAAATAAATTAGTTAGATTTACTATTAACAATCAATTAAAGTCATTCATAATAAGTAAGGTTGACATCAGTAATTAATTTTTTTATCAATTTCAAATAACCTGATCATCACCGCATCCAAGACATCTTCTTCGACGTGCACAAGCACCGGCGCTAAGTCTCTGGACTACTTTCTTTCTCGGTAAGCGCATCCTATGTTAAAATATAATGACGTTAACAACAATTATTAACTAAAACTAATGCATCACAAAATACTTGAAGTGAAACATAATAATTGAAGTGAAACATAAGTATCTAGTTTAGCAAGATTCATCCATACATCATATGAAGCACTGAGATCATAAGTACATGTAATACAAGATAAGCATAAATGGATGGTCCAACATTCCAACCAAGACCAAACTTTAATACCTTTTCTCAAATGAAACATGAAGGTGGTTGGAATAATAATAATATATGGACGAATAGTTTTACATATATATCAATCTACTTAGCAAAACAAACCTAATTAAGGTGCACGTTTCATGTCATCCCGTCTACATGGCCAGAGGTTGAAGGCCCATTAACAGTATGAAATTCAATCTCTAAAATATTCGAGAGATGTTGTCATATACAAAATAAACATTTTGATTTATGAATAGTCATTTATAAAATGTCTGAGAAAGAACATAAAAAATTGTCACTTGTTAGAAAGAATGCAATTCAGTTTGAGCACTTCAATTGTGGTTGATGCAAAAGGAATAGATTTGCTAGTTGTTACCCAACAGAAAGAATAAGAATTTTTGGTCCATAATGAAGAATTTAAGGTCTTAGGAAGCCTGGTCCTTTTGTATCTCATAATCATCCTGCTTCGCAATGCTATTAGGTTGTTCTCTTTGAGGGTTGGATGCTTGGTTTTAAACCTGTCCAGACGAGGTGGTTAAAGCAGTTGATCCACAGGTTGGTTTTGTTAGCATCATCATCAAATGTTTTTATTTGTTCTCATTAGTTACTTGTTAGAGTTCAAATTCGTGCAAAATCATTGTTTGTGCAGCTAAAAATTGTGAACAAGAATCTTGCAGCTTATTATGATGCACGGGATAAATTCGTTAAGGCATGGATAGTCATCAAAATCAAAGACCCAAGCTGTGTCTATCAATGGCGACTTCAGGTTTGCTTTCAGGATCTTGATTATTTTCCATTGTACCCATACCCTTTCCCTTATTCGTATGATTAGATTAAAGATCTTTGCAGGCTGAGGTGGTTATGAGGGCAGATGGAAATCCAGGAATGTCAGATGAAGAGGTAGAGTCGTACTTCTACAGGGAACTGTAGAAGGAATCCTTCTATATTTTGTGATATTCACTGATTCATAATCTGATGACAGATTACAACTGAAAACCAAAGCTATTAAAGAGGAAATATTATTGAGCTGAAAATGCAGGTTAGTGGCCAAGTAATGAATATTTTGTGAAATTCATTAACTCGCCACTTAAAACTGAAAATGCAAATGATCGACAGCCACCAACCATGAAAAGGACAGCAGTCCGAAGAAGCAGGTAAACACATGGTAAGAAGGAATGGATTAAAAACAAAGAAAATCCTGGTTCATTTCAGTTGGTTTGCACGAGCTGATAATTATGAATCAGAGGGCCATTTAGGGATCTTTAAAATAAGTTTCATTTGAAATCTCTGAATGATATCACGAAGGAGGAAAAGCAAGACAGAATTCTAGTAGTTCTGAGTTTAGCACTAAATTATTTGTGTTTGTGGCCATGTATATTCTAGTAGTTCTGTGTAATTTGCACTAAGATGCCTTACTTAACACAGAATTCTAGTAGTTCTGAGGAGCAACGAAGAGACGGCCGGAAGAAACATACCTGCGTGAAGGACTGAAGGGCGCCGGACAACGTGGAGAACGAAGAGCGGCGGCCGGAAGTCCGGAACGCTGAGCGACGAGACAAGGACGACGAAGAGAAACGGCCGGAAGTCAGAAATTTTGCTTGCTTGATTCCGACGAGAGAAATTGTACAGCGTTCATCGACCTAAAGAAGAAGGCAAAAAGCCGCGGCCGGTTGTTTTTAAAACCTAATGCGTCTCAACAGACGCAGGAAAGGAAAAAAAAACATGCGCCTCAGGAGGCGCACAGGCTTTAAAAAAAATTTTTGTACGTTTCTGGATGCGCACTTATTATGGCGTGTATTAAGCAATCTTTTGGCGTGTCTATAGCATCGCCCATTTTTTTTATCCTACAAATCAACTAAATAAAAAAAAACTCACAATTCTCTCTCCTATTTTTTAACCTACTCACCTAGACTTGGGTTCTAAATCTAAACCGACGGTTTAAGTTTTGCAAACCGTCAGTTTAGGTTTGGCCTAAATTGTTGGTATTCAAACCAGCAAACCGCCGGTTTAGCACCTGTTTGTTAAATAAATAAAAAACAATGGTAATGTAATTTTTTTAAAAAAAGGGCTTGAACCGGTTACCGGTTGCCTACGTATCCTTTCAGGATTAAAGAGAATCGAAGCCCACGTAATTCTCTTACCTTACCCTTTTCGGACTTCCGAGTTGTTTTCGTTACCCTGCTTACCTTTCGACCTTGGACTCGGAAGTATTGGCACTGTCATCGGTGTTGGAAATCCAATTTTGAGTCATACACCGGGGCATTCTGTTATTTCCGTTTCTCCGCCCTTATTCAAACTTGAATACAAACTTGCGCATCCAACTTTTCGGGCTTTAACTTTGTTCTATTGTAATTGAGCATGTTCCCTCCTTGGTTAAATGCTTGCTCCACGGCAACCGTTGATGCGGACAAGGCCATGAGTTGTTGTACAATTTTCAATGTTGGATATTTCGGGGCTAGTTTCTTCCACCAATCCAAAATATCGAATGAATCACTAACAAAACTAAAACATGTTAGATAATCTTGAAATTCCACACTTGAGAATGAATGTCTTGGTGTTTTTGTGCTTTTGGATAAAAAAATTTGTGTTTTAAGGAGGAGGAAGAAGAAGAAGAAGAAGAAGAGGAGGAGGATGTAGGAGTAGGTGCAGTAGAAGAAGAGCTAGCACTTGTTTCAAATGAAAAAAGCAATTTTTTTAATTTCGATACGAAAATCTTGCATAATGTTAGGAACTATGGCATCTAAACGGCGGTTACAAGATAAATCATGGGAATTTCGTTGTAATATTTTAGCCATTTCGATTTTATGTCATTCATAGCATTTATAAGGGTTGGAAAAGTTGTACCGTTTTGAAAATCCTCGGAAACGTTTACGACTATCTCTAAAAATCTACAATATGTTGGGTGTAAACGTAATTCATGGCATTAGTTGCATCACTAAAAATCTTTAAAACATTACACAAGTTTGCCAAACATTTTAATCATCAAGAATTGACCAAGGAACTTTTTGTGCGGAAAACGCTTGTAAAAGATCTTTGTAACGAAGGGCTTGACCAAGTAATTTGTAAGTAGAGTTCCAACGAGTTCCAATGTCTTTTGAAAACGCAATTGGATGAATACTATTAGTTAAACATAATATTTTTCATTTTTTAATACTCAATTCGGAGTAGTGCCAAATATGTTCAGTAACGTCGGTGATGGGGGTTAGCATAATCTCTAAAATCTTAAGTTCATCTTGAACACATAAGGTTAAAATATGACATGGACATCTTTGATGAGTAAAGGAGTTCACAAATATTGTTCCGCCTCCTCGACCAAATGGTTTACGTCGGCGGAGTTAGCGGATGCATTATCAAAAGAATATGGGGGGGGAAACTTGACCTTGTTAATTAAATTATTGTAAAACCGTATTTATCAAGTGTGCAATATTTGGTGCATCATGTCTTTGGTTGAAATGGTGAAATGCAATAACATATTTATGAAAAAACATATCGTTATCAATAGAATGTAAAGTAATGCTCATGTAAAAATGTTTTGTGATTGTGTACTCCAAATATCACTACAAATAGATACCTGATGCGAAAAAGATGCCAAAATCGAAATAATTTTTTTCTTTCTTTTGTAGGTAAGATTTAGAAATTGTTTTGCGAGAACGCCGAGAAGTTGGTTTAAAAGAAGTTTGAAAATATTTAGTGTTATATGCTCAAACTTTTTCGTATTAACAATAAGAAAATGGAAATGCATGAGAACATTTAACATCGGCTAATCCTAAACTTTTTTCATTATGATTATACATAAATAGAGGAGATTTATATGAAGAAGATGCAAATCCGTAAAACAATTGTGATTGTCCCCGTGATATCCCTAGCTTTTCGGGATAAATATTTTGCATGTGCGTTTGCAAAGTCTCGTAGCCACCCTTCTGCTTCCACTTGTACACCTGTGAACAATAGTTGCATGAAACTTGAAAATAATCGTTCACTAGCGCCCCTTCTTGTAATGTTTCGTAAAAATCTTAGATGTAAGCATTTTCGGTGAGGGTAGTTGTCGGTCTGCCATTTCGGTATTTTTCGAGATTGTTGGGCATTTGAGTTTCACTTTCTTGGGTGCTACGGAACAATTGAGAAGAAACGTTGTCACTCATGTTTGCCATTACGAGAGTCGAGATATGAATTCGAGAAGAGGAGATGGTGTGGGATAAAGTGGAAGAGGGGTTGGGTATTTATAGATTTATAGGGAAAGAGTTTGGGGTTTTTTTTTATTTAAAAAAGCCATCTATTACATTTTATCTATTTATTTTTAAAAAAGTAATAAAAACCATTGCAATAGTGGGCCCCAACCAACGTCTATTTTAAAATAGCTGTTGACGGGCAACAAAGAGTCGTTTGCCGATTTGGTTCATTTAAAAAAAAATTAAACTAACCAAACTGGTGGTTAAAACCGCCGGTTTAGGTTTTGTTTTCTTCCTAAACCTAAATCGGCGGAAATATAAATCGGCGGTTTGGACCGGTTTGAAAACCGCCGGTTTTGCGGTTTAGGTTAAACCGACTCCGAGTCTATAAACCACAATCTCTCCTACTTAATTTTCATCATTCTATGTTTTTTATTCCTTTTTAAATGTGGATTCAAACGCACAAAAAGCAAAGCGAGAAGAAGAAAAAAATTGCCGGGTGTTTTTTGTTTACCTTTCTTCAATAATTTTGTTGGGAAACTTTACTAATGGGAACGGTTATTACCCTAGACACTCTCAAAACGTTTGGCAATACTAATGTTGGAATTAGGGTCTTTTTGGTATCCATATCTAGATATCAGTTATGAGTATCGACATAAAAAATAAAAAAATAAAAACTCATATCTATGTTTGGTGCATAAGTATATGGATCTGAGATTGTTATCCACTTTTTCTCTTATTTTGATATACTTCAAAAACTAGAATATCACATATCTTATATTTGTACTCATATGTCATTCTTTCTATCCATAACTCTTTCTCTATATTGAAATCCCGAATATCAATCTCATATCTATATCTTGATACCGATATATGATATCCATATATGAATACCAAACATGCCCTTAGTAGTTGTATGTATGATTTCATATGTATTGGTGTATTTGTATTTTCATGTTTTGTATCTTTAACTTTGCGATTATTATTTTAATGACTTTGTGTGGTTTTAATTTTTAATGAAGTGGTTTAATGAAAATCTCATTTTTATTGATTGTATATATATATATTTTTAAAAATAAATTTAATCTACATCTATATATATTACTAAAACAACTCACATTTTGTCTACGTGTCAATTCCTAAGGCCATCCACATCATCATTTTTTCAATTTATTTACACCAATGACACTCAATAATTACAAATTTGCCATTCCTCTAAATTGGTCATATTAACTCAAAAATCTCTTTAACTTGATTATTGTTAACCAAATCTCCTTAAAATCGTTCCAATCAATGATATGTACCATATAAAAATTTTAATTGTTTTTATAATTATCCATGGCTTATAATAACCGATGACGTCTAATTACAATCTCTAATTGTGTTAATCATCACTAACAACATTATATGATTACCTATTTTGTAGAAAACATGTTTGGTTCGATATATATGTCACATTCATTTTTAAAATTTATTATAAATATTACATCTCTAATCCGTGTTGATTATTTCTTAAATGTGTTAGCTTATTCATGTTACTATTTCTTTTTAGTTAGAAAAAAACTTAATGAATAATCAACTTATTTATATAATTAGCTTATTCGTGTTACGGCTTTGAAAATTTTACGTAATATTATTTTTGTAATGAAAAAAATAAAATAAAATAAAACCCGCACAAGGTGCGGGCACTAAACTAGTTATAAACAAAATTAATAGTATCAAAATTTTTAAAAAATATATATATGTTGTGTAAATAAATATAGAGTTACAGAAATGAGAGTTAAGAAACTTTTAGAAACTGAGTAAGGTAACCTTTGGACACATAGGGAACAAACTTAAAAGAAGTGTTATGTTATTTCTCAAATCTTAACTGCAAAAGATATTTACAAGATGGTTTATACCATATGCAAAAGTGAATCATGCTAGATCTAGCCATCTAGGTACACACATATGTGTTTGCATGGAAGTGAATGCTCAACAGATTTCTTGAGCTAATATGATATCATAGATGAGTTCCACTGCATGATAGACAAAGAAATTGAATCAATGAATGAGGGATGACATACAAGAGTCTTGCTCACACTTGACAAAATTACCTTCTTCCTTTGGGATATTAGGCTGGTCAACCAAAAGCTGTTGCAGTGCACTCAAATCACCGGTCCTATAGGACACCAACCATAGGCAAAGTAAGTCATAATCATCACCTCAGACCTAATGCATAATTTCTTCATACTTTATATCTACTTGTTTTCTATAAGAATACAATGACCCCCCGTTTGGTTGTAACTCCGGAAACGGAAACGGAATGCAAACGAATCTAGTTCACATATGTACCTTGTTCATGGAATCATTCCGGGTGGTTTCATGCAAAATGCACTTGCTTCCCCCTATTTTGTTACCCTATAGGGTATTAAAACTAATCAAATTCTACTACAATTAGTTCAAACCACAAGGAATGATTCCTAAAAACTTCATGAACAAGGGTGTACGTATGGACTAGATTCGTTTCCATTCCGTTTCCGTTTTCGGAGTTTAAACCAAACGGACCCTGAATATGCTTGGATGAACAAGTTCAATCACAATTACGAAATTCAAACAAATGAATATACGTGCATACCTATTTTCAGTTACAATTCTAGACAGTGCTTCCACAATGGACTTTTTCAACCGGTACCTGCAAATTTGATTTAGCATTCAAACAAATTTGGCATCACGGAAAAACTCAAATACTCAAATGAGATGGTGTAATGGTAAATGAAGAAGCATACTCATCGTGATGCATTTCATAAAGAAGTACGAGACCATCTAAACATTCAGTGAGACTTGGATTAACACCGACTCTCAACTGCAGCTGCTCAACCAAAGGCTTATGAGATCCTCCTACAAGTTGTCTGCCATCTTTAACCATCTTGTCAAACCACGTTACGATTCCATGAAAATCTTCTCTATCAATAATAATAATAACTTTATCAGCATTGACAGCAAGTCAAACAAATCTTAACTCTTTGAGTTTCAACTCTATTAATGATAATATTGTTCTTGGCAGCAAAATTAATAGCAATAACAAGAAAATATGTTCGAGAATTTAGGTCTAAAGCTTACATGGTCTTGTTAAGAGCTAACAAAATCATCTCAAGAGATTCCATCTGCTTTCGTAAAACTGCCTCCTCAATATGAGTAATGCACATAAGGATACTATAGTTCTTTCTATCTCGGATCACCTAAGCAAAACAACAACCCCAAAGACTCAGCTATAAATTAAGATATTGAAAGCCAAAAATCCTAATAATTTATCATTCAAATTTGCAAATATCTATAAACACCTCCAGCCTCTCAATGATTGAAGACGCATTGCTAAATTGAGACAGTAATTGGGCTTGAAGTTGATCCCAAGTATCCATCTGTTCACGTGCTTGTTGAACTTTTGCTTGTATTTTTTCACCATAGCCTCCATTTCTACTGAATCAAAGCAAGTATTCACAGAAATAAGAACGATTTCATTGACCAATCAATATATTAGAGGCCAACCACTAGTTAGCATTTTAATAACAAATAAAATTCTCCGACTAAAAGCTGTGTATAGTACAAAGTTGGATCAGCTTATGATTTGCCAATTTATCCGAGTTTCCGAACCCAAAATTTTGGATATAGTCAGATAGTATATATCAATTTGCTGACCAAAAGAAATTACCTACTGGCACATTATGCCCACAAGCCATCCCCACCCAAAGCCCATAAAACCAATGGATTACACCACCAAATCTGAAATTCCACTTAAAAGAAAAGTTCATACTGGATATTTACATTTTCAAAAAAACTTATAACACATCAACTCGAAGCAATTTTGTACACATTCAAACAAATTAAATTGGACTAATTCCAATTTACAACAGCACCTTAGTGAAGCTTCAATCCTTTCCCATGAAGGTTACAACAATCAACTCGATTTGGGTTCAACAATCAAATTCAATAATAAGAATAAATTTCACGACTTTATCAACAACAAAACTCATATTGCTCATATAGTTTTAAACACAATTCAGGTCCAAAACAACTCACCGATGACAACTGACGGTTGGCAGCACGGTTTGGAAAAAATCCAGCAACACTACAGGTTCTTCAAGAGCTCCAAATCATAACCCTAGCAAGATGAATTCAATTTCAATCAATTTGCTTGAATTGAAGATATTTGATTTTGATTCTGAAAAACCCCTTTCAAACGCACAATTCCTTTTAACTAGCCATACCTGAACGGAGCACCAAATCGTTATTTGGCAAGTGGTCAGGGAAGAAGACAGCTCCAGCGAGCATTAGCGGAACTGACGAAGCAATTCAGCAGTAGAGACTCGCAAAACCTCTTCCTGGCGGTGATGTCACCGGCCGGGGTGAAGTGGTGCGGTCGGAAATGCGCGTGATTTCCCCTCTCTACTCTTTGCTCTCTGCTCTCGTTGTTCCTGACGGCTGATTGAAGGGGTTTAGGATTTTAAAATTTTTGATTTTTAACTAGGGTAATATTCGTGCTATATTTAATTGAATTTTAATTTAAAAACAGAACCGAAGAGTAAGCGGGCCTGTGGCCGAAACGTTTCCTTCTTCCCTCTCCTTTCAAACAGAACCCAAGAGCTGTGGCCGATTAACAATTCGTTCTTCCCTCTCCTTTCAACCGATTCAGAACCGAAGAGATGCCAGTAAATCACAACCTTCTCTGGGTAGTTTCACTTTGCAGGCGCCAAAAGCCCTTGGGTTTCAAACTTTATGGTACCCACATTCATCCACGCATAGACAGAGAAGGCGCCGCTTTGGATCCAACACCCGCAATTGTCGAGTCCCCGGAGCTCCCAAATTGGGTCAAGTTCTCCGAGCACCATCCCTCTTCTCTTTCTGCCTACGATGACGACGACGACTTCGTGCTTCCCAAAATCGCCGATTGGGCGGAGGCACATCAGCTCTACGATTGCCACCCAAAAGAAGTGAAGCTCTTAGTTGCAGAAACCGTCGATGGCAATATTGATATGGTTTGCAGAGTATTAAAGAGAAGATTTTGTTCGCCTACCGACATGGTCGATGCCCTAAAGGCAGACATCGGCTTGGTGAACTTGTCGGAGAAGTTAATGGAGATAGTTCTGAGGAGATTCGGTAATGATTGGATCCCGGCTTTTGGGTTTTTCAGTTGGGCAAAAACACAAACAGGTTATGTGCATTCGGAAAACTGCTATAATATGATGGTGACTGTTCTAGCTAAGTGCAGGGAGTTTGGGTTGGTACAGGATGTCTTAGAGGAGATGAATGAATACGGGTTTGTGTCAATGGTCACCGTTAGTCAGGTGATCAGAAGGCTTGGCAGGGCTAGTAAGTGGGAAGATGCGATTGAGGTTTTCAGAGGCATGGAGAAAAAGTTTGGGCTTAGAAAAGACTCCTCTGGATTAATCATGTTGATGGATGCATTTGTGAAAGGGAACAGTGTTGAGAATGCACACAAGGTGTTTGACGAATTTACGGAAGAAATACCCCCTGAAGTGAACACTTTCAATGTTTTGATTCATGGGTATTGCAAGGCCAGGGAATTGGGTAGAGCAAAAGAGGTCATGGAGGCAATGAAGAACTATGGATTTGTACCTAATGCTATCTCGTACACTTGTTTCATAGAAGCTCATTGTAGGGAGAAGGATTTTCGTATGGTGGATCGAATTTTGGAAGAGATGCAGAGGAATGGATGCACTCCGAGTGTAGTGACATATACTGTGATCATGCATGCTTTGGGGAAGGCTAAGGAGATAAATGAAGCGCTAAAGGTATATGAGAAGATGAAGCAAAACAATTGTGACCCCGATGCTCATTATTGCAGCTCCTTGATCTTCATCCTGTGTAAATCAGGCAGGTACAAGGATGCACGCCAAGTGTTTCACGAAATGGAGATGCAGAATCTTACTCCTGATGTGCTCACCTACAACACCATGATCTCTGCAGCTTGTGCTCACTCTCGGGAAGAAGAGGCGCTCGGGTTGCTCATGGAAATGGAGAAGAGAGGCTGCATGCCGAGCGTAGAAACTTACGCTCCCTTGCTGAAGATGTGTTGTAGGAACAAGTGGATCAAGGTTCTCAAGTTGCTGTTGAGTGACATGTTTAGGAAGGGTGTTAGTATTGATCTTGGGACTTATACTCTCTTGGTGCTCGCCCTGTGCAAGGTCGGAAAACTCGAGCTTGCTTGTTCATACCTTGAAGAATCTGTTTTAAAGGGGATGGTTCCCAAGGAGAGTGCATACAAGCTCTTGGTAAAAAATCTCGAGGAGAAAGGCATGGAAAAGGCGAAGCAAGAAATACAAAGGCTGATGTCACAAGTGAAATATGCTCCTTGCACAAAAATCCATTGAAATCAAAATATTAGATTATATCTTCATGACTCGTAGAGATGATGTGGGCTTAATGTTGCCTCCAAAGATTGCACCGATACAGGTATATACTTTGAGAGTTTCCCGAACTCTGTCGTGTTTTGGAATTTGTATATAATTGTTGCTGATAGATCATAAACCTTAAAAACCTTCTCTGATATTCTTTGGGGTCAATTTCAGTATTTGTTTTTTGGTGAGAGCCTTTTATTCAGTATTGATCAGTGATTTTGTTCTAATTCTCAATAGTTTCTCTAATATGCTTTAATCTTCCTTTAATGTTTTCAGCTTTCAGTTCTTCCTTTCTAGTATCAATGTTTATACTTCTTTCTCTAAATAGTTTGTGAAACATGTGGCATATCTTTCTCCTCCATATCCGCAATTTCAATTCCACAGCTTTGCTAAAAACATCATCTTCCCATGGTTCTGAGAAGATGACTTCTAGTTGTGCTACCTTCTTGGGGTTGCAGAATCACAATTTTTAGATACAATTCTTGTAACAGTCGGATACTTAATCCTCAAATTTCTTGTAATCCTGTTAAGGTCCTGGCTGTGCATAGTGGATTACCTGATATTCTAAGCATCATTTACCTGCTTCCAGGTTGTAATTGTACCAATTTGGAAGAAAGCAGATGAAAAAGGAGTAATTGCTGCTGCTAATAATCTAAATGAAATCTCAAAAGAAGCGGGGATTAGAGTTAATCTTGATGACACAGATGAGAGGTAAGCACTTAATATTGTCAGATTTTCTTCTTCTTAGATTACAGCATTTCAGTGCTGAATTAGCTTACATTTTTACTGCCCATTTGAGTAAATCTGAATCACAAAGGTTATTTGATATTTCATTGTCATCTGATTATCTGGTCCCTTGCTTGTGCAGTAAAATCTGTGACTGTAACAAAAAATCGCTTAATCACAATCTAGAACCTTAAATCAATGTATCACTTTATTGCAGGGAGTTCCACTAAGAATTGAAGTTGATGTCTCAAATCAAACTGTTGTGAAATACAAGCATCACTGTTGGCGATGGCAATATCATTTCGTGACAGGTTCATTTCATATCCATTTATAATGAACCAAAAGAAGTTGATGGAGCATAGATGTAATACACCCGAAATAGTATCTAGTAATTTTAATGTGGGTGTATTCTTGTAGAGTAACATAGTGAATGTGAGCTCATATGATGAGCTCAAGGCTGCAATCTCCGCAGGGTGAGCTAGGTATTATTTTTACTCTTACATTTGTATTCTTCTTATCTAACTCTTTTCAAGGATAATTTTTGTTGATTTGCTTGTTATGTACCAAGTTGCAATCCATTTTTGTACAATTTCTACGCAACGGCTTTGTTTATGCCCTTGAATGTTTCGGCTCCCCTTCTTTCATTTCCCCTCGCATTTATATATTTCTGGAATAACCATTCACCTCTATCCAGAAAATATATATATATATCTTTGTTAGCTTATAAGCGTCACAGGGACTTCCAAAGATGCAAATATAAGTGGTGTTTGGTATTATCTTTTCTATTAGATTTTCTAGATTCTTATTTAATTGCAAATTTGGGGAGTAGATTCTTAGAGAAATCGCTATGTTCGTTATTCGGACTCATTTAAAATTGATAATAGTACTCTAAAAAAATAAGCATGTCGCACATGTGATGCGAGAGAATAAAATAGAGTACTAACTTTCGAGTCTAAATAAAAAAAATTGAAAAATAAAAATAAATAAGCCCAATAAAACCCCTCTCACGCATAAAGGTGCAAAAGACTAATTGTAAAAGTTGAAATTGGGGTGTGTGTATCATCTCTTAAAGAAAATATATGACAAATACATGTCTTCATTAATGACAAAACTATGAATGATGAAATGATTGGCTAATCACAAGCATTAAAATATAACAAATGGATGGCTAAGATCCGTTCTCATTTCTCACGTGGAAATCCTTTCTCATTTTATCATTTTCCTATCTATACATATTCAATAATTGTTGGGCTAATTGTTTTGGTCCAGGGGTGAGTGACGGCACAATTGAGCCGACCCTTGTCTCAACCCCTTTGGGACATGAAAGTCGCAATTTGATATGCATATTGATGATTCGTCCGTCTACACTTGCATCATGCATAATTATCAAGTGGCGAGAACGAGTAGCATTAAAGAACTTTCAGTGCAAGCAACCTGCATAAAATTGAACCGAAGTTGGAAAAACAAATTTCGAAAGACAATTATTTCAATTTACATCCAAACAATACTTGATCTCTTGATAACCCTTTAGATTTACCTTTAAAATTTTAATTAACTCTAATGATACACTAACATTGGCAAAAAAAAAAATTGAATTAGCATTTAAAAAATATAAACGTTTGTTATTGAAGATTGATTTCAATTTACATTCAAACAATACTTGATCTCGTGCGTGCGTGCGTGCGTGCGTGCGTGCGTGCGTGCGTGCGTGCGTGCGTGCGTGCGTGCGTGCGTGCGTGCGTGCGTGCGTGCGTGCGTGCGTGCGTGCGTGCGTGCGTGGGCGTGCGTGCGTGGCGTGCGTGCGTGCGTGCGTGCGTGCG
The DNA here is from genome assembly GCA_002319775.1 of Fagopyrum tataricum. Classification (NCBI taxonomy): domain Eukaryota; kingdom Viridiplantae; phylum Streptophyta; class Magnoliopsida; order Caryophyllales; family Polygonaceae; genus Fagopyrum; species Fagopyrum tataricum. The sequence goes on from CM008280.1 coordinate 11,200,866, forward strand.
TGGCGTGCGTGCGTGCGTGGCGGTGCGTGCGTGCGTGCCGTGGGCGTGCGTGCGTGCGTGGCGTGCGTGCGTGCGTGCGTGCGTGCGTGGCGTGCGTGCGTGCGTGGCGTGCGTGCGTGCGTGCGTGCGTGCGTGGCGTGCGTGCGTGCGTGCGTGCGTGGCGTGCGGTGGGGGCGTGCGTGCGTGCGTGGCGTGCGTGCGTGCGTGCGTGCGTGGTGCGTGGGCGTGCGTGCGTGCGTGCGTGCGTGCGTGCGTGCGTGCGTGCGTGCGTGCGTGCGTGCGTGCGTGCGGCGTGCGTGCGTGCGTGCGTGCGTGGCGTGCGTGCGTGCGTGCGTGCGTGCGTGCGTGGCGTGCGTGCGTGCGTGGGGGCGTGCGTGCGTGCGTGCGTGCGTGCGTGCGTGCGTGCGTGCGTGCGTGCGTGCGTGCGTGCGTGCGTGCGTGCGTGCGTGCGTGCGTGCGTGCGTGCGTGCGTGCGTGCGTGCGTGCGTGCGTGCGTGCGTGCGTGCGTGCGTGCGTGCGTGCGTGCGTGCGTGCGTGCGTGCGGCGTGCGTGCGTGCGTGCGTGCGTGCGTGCGTGCGTGCGTGCGTGCGTGCGTGCGTGCGTGCGTGCGTGCGTGCGTGCGTGCGTGCGTGGCGTGCGTGCGTGCGTGCGTGCGTGCGTGCGTGCGTGCGTGCGTGCGTGCGTGCGTGCGTGCGTGCGTGCGTGCGTGGGCGTGCGTGCGTGCGTGCGTGCGTGCGTGCGTGCGTGCGTGCGTGGCGTGCGTGCGTGCGTGCGTGCGTGCGTGCGTGCGTGCGTGCGTGCGTGCGTGCGTGCGTGCGTGCGTGCGTGCGTGCGTGCGTGCGTGCGTGCGTGCGTGCGTGCGTGCTATTAACTAAGCTTGAATACTTTGGATTTTCTTTTTGGAAACCCTTACCTTTAGTTGTACATGGTGTCTACGTTTCTCTATTGACGGTGAGAGTGAACTTTTTCCGAGGATCCATGTATAGTTACGTAAATTTTATGTCCTTAAAACTGCTTTGAATTTTGTTCAATATGTTTATGAGTTAATCACCGTGGATTTTATTGTTTCTAAATATTGGTGTTAACCGGAAACTTTGACATATTTCTTCAGTTTGAATCGGTTGTAGTTTTAAGAAAAAATTATGTATGGTTACTATTAGGTAGTAACGGGCTAGTGGTAGGTGATTTGTTTATATCACGTAATTAGACCAATCAAAGGCATTCCAGTGTGTTTCTTTGATCAATCCTAAATAAATCCTTTTGGCGAACTGTTTATTGTGCTAGATTCTCATTGACATAGTGAGCGTACACATATTCGATGACAAGGGCAACCATTGCAACCATCAAGTACTCAAATGAAGTAAGGAGTTTGTTCAGTCGGATACTAGCCGTTGCCCTATGCACAATCTCAACATGGTGACTAATCACGAGCAGGTATAGAACAATCGAAGGAGCTTTTAAAAAAATTAAGGTTAACTCAAGGGTGATTTTGTATTAATTACCTAAAAAACCCTCATACCAAACAATCTAATGTAGATTATTTTAAATCAAATAATCCCAAATAAACCCTATAATAAAATTTAATCCCTAATAAACCCCATCTAGATTAATCTTCTAAATAATTTCCACCCCCTACCAAACACACCCCTAGTTGCAAGTTTTTTTTAAATCAAACGCATAACTCGTTGCTTTAATGGATTTTCATTTATGGTCCATCTTAATTATAGATAAACAAATTACTAAGGATACAACGATTAGTTATCGACCAAAAATAAAATACTCTGAAAGTCCGAATTTTTTTAATATAATTTTGAAATTGAAAATATAACCCAATTGTAAAGACGATAATTGTTGACAATGCATAATTGTATTGTTAATGTTGACAATCATTTATGTATTGTCAATAGTGTTTATATGAGACGAGTCGATAGGCTCGCCAAAAGCTCGGACGCGTTCAAATTATAGAAATGCGAGTATTTTGTTGAGCTCATCACGAGCTTGAGCCGAATACAATCCTGAGCATAAATGAACATCTCGTCTAAATTTTACATATATAATAAAAATACTCTTAATACCTAACTACCCTACCTTTACCTAAATACCCTACCTTTCCAAGTTTTAAATTGGAAATTCCCCATTACTATTCTCATTTGTGTTTCACCGTTGTCACGACTAGGGCTTGCGAGCTTCATCTCCTCTCCTCATTTCTTCATTTCTTTACTCTCGACTCTAAATCAGTTTAGTTTTGACCTAAAATTCATTGATCGTAGGGAGAACCTTAGCTTCCATACCAAAAAAAAAAAGGAAGGGAAAACCTTAGCTTGTTGTAAGCATTCTCTCGATGTTGACTCCAATTCAACTACGAGATGACTAAAATGTTTACAGTATCATGAAAGCACAATTAGATATCCGACAAAACAAAGTGAAGTAAATTTACAGTAACTTGTCCGATATCTTTGTTTGTCAAAGTTTCATCCTTTTGGGATTAAAGACTTCAGGAATGGATGACAATACCCTTCAACTAAATCAAGATGAGTTCAACTGAAGCTTAGAGGAATAATTTAACCTCCAAGAACAATCTAGAGATAGGTTCGACAAGGAGAATTTGGGGTTAAGTTTGAATTTTATTTTGTAGCATGTGTATCAGTGTATGCACATTCATTTTTGTATTTTATTGGTTTTCGTTTTTTTTGGAGATTTAGCTCCATCCCCTTCCATATTGTTTCTCGTAATCCAATTTTTCATGTTTATCGTTCACCTAGTTGTTTTTTAATTGGAAACCTCCAAAAAAAGCTCTCTTTTTTAGACCTATAAGCGAAAATTCTAGGGAATTTCTCGTCGAAGTCATCGCTGAGCGTTTTTGTTAGTGTTCTTCTATATGGCGGTGGAGTTGTGTCTAGTAACTTCGACCACCATGGGGAAGACTGGTCTTGATATGGACATTGATGGAGCGACGAAGGACCAACCCTCAACGGGGACGGTCATTACGTATATTACAGGCCCAATTTGGAGGATGATGGTACGACGGGTGCTCATACCTTGGTACTGAAAAGGGTAACGATGGGGAGTTAGGTAATAACATTCATGCGCCGAAGGAAGATCCAAGGGATAAGGATAATGATAATAATGCTTAGACCTTAAGTTTTAGTATTGGTTGTTATGATACAACGAATCAAAATAACATGGTCTTACTGAAGGTACCCCAATTTCTTTTACGAGAGGTGAAGCCGTGAAGGTTTTCCCAAGAGGTCGTGGAAAGAAGTTATGAGTGGGGGAGGAAGCCTGGAAACGGAGTTTCAACTATCAATATGGCGGCCGTAGTTGGGAAGATTATTGTATCCTTAGCCCTTACCCTTTGGTCCGGAAGGTGACCCATTCATGGATCTGGCTCTAGAAGTCATTGAAAGTTTAGAAGCCAACTATGCAACTCTGTTGTCTTTAAGGTGATTGGTTTTCCGATTGCCTATCCGGTCATGGAACAAAAAATCAAGGAACTTTGGATGTGTGGTGAGAACGTTCAAATCATCAATCTTGACAATAATTACTATCTCGCCAGATTTCACAACGAGAATGAACTCCTTATGATAGCTAACTTCTTGGAAAGTCCTCACGTCGACATTGTTAGTATGGCGTAACATATATAACACCTCGGTTGTTTTTGATCACCCTTTTATTTATTAGCAAATTCTAGGTCAACTATGTTTGTACAACCCAATACCTTACTTTAAAAGTTCAAACATCATCAATATAAAATATATCGGTGTCAAAAGAAAATTAGGTTATATTATGAAAATGACTTATGTAAAAGTTCATGATAAATCTGTGTGGATGAGGATAAAAAAAAAAAGAAAAAGAAAACATATACAAACAATTAGGTTTCTTTACAAGAAAACAAATTTGTAAAATCCAAAGTAAAAATAAGCTGAATTGAGACAATAATATTTAAGCAAAAGCTAAATGCCTAAATCACATTCACTCTTCAATTTTATGCCCGATAGACTACCGTTGTGCACAATTATTTCAAGTCGTAAACTAGACATGACCATATACGGTTTGAGTTTATCAAGTTACGGCTCAGTCTTGGTCCGGAAAAACAAACAATTGAATCGTATGCTAAAAATATATTTTGTTGGTCAAATTAATTCAATACACATTACAAAAATAAAATTTGTTGTTTTAAACCTTCAATTTATTGAACTAAACAAACAAATTATTGAATAAAAAAGATTTGGCTGAACCATACCAAACCGTAATTAGTGTGGTCTTTACATTATGTACTAAGTCCGAAATACATTTGGTGAGCATAATTGTCGGGTTCATGGTCCAATATTTTTTTAAAACTTTATGGTCCACCGAATCAAACTGGATTGTAATATATGATCCGATTTGGTCCGTGTGCACAAACAACCATACAATGGACTATATTTACAGGGAGATGTGTTATTGTTGCTTCATAAAGGGTGTTTTTATGAAAGCCGGTAAAGTTAAGGGTGGTTTTGTGTAGTTTAGGAGGAAAAAAATGTAAAATTGTTGGGTTTGAGCAGGTGAAACTCGACAGTGTGAGTTTACCCTATTAGTTGCAAATGGATTGAGATGCTGCTATTTACTGCTTCCTAGGTGCAAACCGCATTCTTCTATCTCTCTACAGCAGCCGCCCTCCGCCATTGCTGCACACGATCGTCGCCTTTATCGAACTTCTCGGGTATTCACTCTCTCTCTCTCTCTCTCTCTCCCTCTCCGTAGCTCTGTCTGTCGTTCCCATTTGTTTACCCTAGTGTAGTCGGGTTCATTCTTTTCCCGTTGCGGTGGGTAGTGGTTTTCTTCGAATTCTAGCTTTGACCTTAGCCTGCTGTCTCCGATGCTGTGAGTGGCTGGGTGAGTGATGGGATGCATTAGTGACCCAAAGCGAGCTATCACAAATTCAGCTGTGCAGCGACATTCATAATCTAAATTACGATAATTCACTTGCTGTTGTTTCCCCATTGACAATTATAATTTGTTTGCTGCCTCTTTAGAGCTTGATTTGGATCATTTGAAGATGTCGGCGTTAAACCATCTTTTGTCCATGCCACTGTCTTCATCGTCTTCGAGCTTCATTGCAGAGACGAATTTCAACACAAGGTTTCACTCTATGAATGTTGACTCTTTATTTCTTTCTTCTGCAACTTCATAAGCTTATTGCCCCATTCTCCACCTTTTTGCAGAGCTCAAGGTGTTCCTATTACAGTAAAACACAGAGCTCTCAAATGCGTTGCATCTTCCACTTCTGAAACCGGTCTTTTCTCCATCTCCCTCTTCTTTTCTTTCTATTTCTGCTTTATTGTGGATTCATTTTAATTCAGTTGATAATCAGCACTGTATCCTTACTTTGCTTCATTTCTTGGTCCCTGCGAATCTAGGAAGCAAAAGTTATTGCTGTCAGGATGAACATTCTGATCATCAGGCATATATACAAGACACTGTACAACCTGTAAATATTGAAAAGATGTTCATATTTAACAATATTTGTTGTTTCCTTTGTTTCAATCAATTTGAAGCCTCATTACAAGTTTTTACTTCTTCTTTAAACAAGTTTGGTTTGAGACGTATTATAAAATATTTGATGTGCCAATGATCAGCTTTAATGTATCACATAGAGATGATTCTCATCTGTATGAAACAAAGAAGAATGCAAATTGCTTGGGAAGACCAGTTGATTTGCATTTTCAACTCTGTGAAGCCAGAGGGAATTGTTTTTTAAAATTATGAGAATATGAGGTATTAATGTGACTTTCAGCTTTAATATATTACATAGAGATGATTCTCATCTGTATGAAACAAAGAAGAATATGAGGTATCAATGCCATACTCAATACTTATAGATAGTGATTTGAAGTTGATAATTTAAAATCATTTTGTGTTTATTGTCTTATGTAGGTTACAGGACCAATGTCTCAAGAAATGAAAATATTGCAAAGCTTCAAGCTGGTTATCTCTTTCCGGAGGTATATAATCGATAAACCTTTCAAGACTTCAAATTTCTGCTCGTTGTGCTGTTGAGATATTTTTACAGTTATATGGTAGCTTTATACATCAACGAGTTCGAGACCTAATATATGAAATGTTAAATTTCTTCAGTTCCTATATGCCTGTTGTTAATTATGAATAACTGAGAAGGTTATGCAATCTATAAGCTCTTATAATATAATCCAGACAAGCATGTGGAGCTGGAGAGTTAAATGATAGAAAAAAATCACTATCACAGTAGCAGATTTTTCATTCTTTTTTATTTGTTGCCTTCCTCAGTGATATCATGCCTTTATTTTTATTTTATGACTATGTCTTGAAATTTATAATGATGTCTGTGTCGAGAAAATTCAGTGTATTGTTATTGCACTGATAAGAACAATGGTTTTTGAGCAAAACCTTTCCACTTCATGCATTTTCTTGAACTTCTTCAATTTCTATGCTGTATGGCATTTTGTGCTTTGGCCAATGTAGCTTCTCGCATTCTCATATAATTCTACTCCTATTAGATTGCTCGAAGAAGAGGGGCACATTTGTTGAAGTATCCAGATGCTCAAGTGATAAGCCTTGGAATTGGGGATACCACTGAGCCCATCCCTGACGTTATAACATCTGCTATGGCCGAGGTGTTGATTTTTTCTCTCTCTTGTTTTGATTCCCTTGGAACTGATGAATATTCTAACAAAGGAGTTGTGCCTGACCTATGTATCCGTAAATCATGGAATGTTTGTAGCTAGTATTGTTGTAAGGTTCTATATTTGCTAGATATGGACCTTCAGAGTTCTATTTCAAATGTTTTTTTTGTAACTTTACTGATATTTTCCGAGTTATCTCATCTTCAAATAGTACATCATATCCTGTCATTTTCCTTTCTAATTCTTCGTTTTCACTGTTCTTGATTGGATAGAGAGCTCAAGGTTTGTCAACCAGAGACGGGTACAGTGGTTATGGAGCTGAACAGGGTGAAAAGGTAAGTTTTATTTTCAGTTACTCTTTCTACGCTGATTTTTGAATTTGGAAGACTAATGGTAACTATATTTCACTGCGAAGATTTTGTTTTCTTGTAAAAGTGTGTTTTGAAATTAGATCAAATTATCATCCTTTATTCATATTGGTTATGCAATACTTCTGAAATGCCTTTCGAAATCTTATATGATTGAAAGGCCGATCATGAATTGGCCTTACCAACTTTATTGCTTTTCCAAGCCTCAAGATATTAAATATACTCCTATTACTCCATAAGTTTAATTTTCTTTCTTATGAAATAGCCGTTCCATTTGGCCTTTAGATACATTGGCGGCTTATCTTACAGCAATAAAAAAGCATGTCTAAGTACTATTGCAGCAGTGTCATTGTTAATGTGGAGGTCTACACATTTTGGGATAGTTTGAAGAATTGACACACTTATAATTTAGAGTAACTGCATTGTGTCTGTTTGTTTTTGAGCTACATAAAATGTCACCCAGAACTTTGTTTTGTGTTTATATTTTGTTGGCTTTGAATCGCTGTGATAATAACATCTTGGACTTTTAGGTTCATAGCTTTCTATTATGAAACTGTTTGGTTTAAACTTATTTTCCCTTTGTGTAGCAGAGGAATGAAATTTTGTGATTTTTTTGTTGTGATGGTAGATTGGTAGAAGGGTTCAAATAGGATGCTATGCATCGTGTAAATGGAATGCAAAAATATTATCAGGATTAGTTCCGTACGTAAAATTGAGGGTTCCGATGCAATTGAAATACAAGTGATATGGTGAAAGGTTGTCTTTAATTGGAAATCTTAGTTGTTTGACCATTTTTGGTCTTTCCAGTTTTCAAGTAAATTAGCTGTAATGTTCTGCTTCACTTGTCTCAGTCTCTTTATTTTTTGAGAAGTGCTTTGTTTTTTTAGCCTATATGTCTGTCCTTCAGTTTTCAGAAAGATACTCCTGGAAATTAGTATGTACTCTCACTATTCTTATGGTAATCCGAGTGTATAAATTTGGTTCTGTGTAGCCGTTGAGAGCAGCAATAGCTTCCACATTTTATGGCAACCTTGGCATAGATGAAGGAGATATATTTGTGTCAGATGGAGCAAAATGTGACATATCCAGACTTCAGGTTTGTACAAGTATTACTGCAAAGTTCAAATACATTCAGTTCCAGTATAGCATGCCTCCTGTTGTTATGGGTTTGAGTACAGTTGTTGAGCCATAAAAAAAATACTAAAAGATATGATCACAATCTTTTTGAGGGAAAAAGATATGAACACAATCCGTTCTAGCAATTTTAGCTTACGGAAGATGCATATAAAGAGAGTATTCATTGATGTTGCTCACTTGCTCATTGTTTAGTTAAGTAGCCCTCCTTTTATCATTGAATATGCTCATAATCTTCTATTTTTATGTTTTCACAGTTGCTATTCGGCTCCCAAGTCACAATGGCTGCTCAAGACCCATCATATCCGGTATTTTCTCCCTTTAGAAAGAGTCTGAAATGTCCATAATGGGATCTTTTGTTACATGTTTGACTTTTATCTTTAATTTACATTGTTTGATTGGAATCATTGGATAAACGATAAATCATCTTATGTTACAGCCTTATTTTATACTAAAAAACATATGAGACATATTTGTGAGTGTTATACAAGCTGTGAGTGTCATTAAATTCTTGCAGGCATATGTAGACTCCAGTGTTATCATGGGACAGACTGGGCTGTACCAGAAGGACACTGAGAAGTACGGGAAAATAGAGTACATGAGATGCACTCCTGAGAATGGCTTCTTTCCAGATTTATCTACTGTTGGAAAGACGGACATTATTTTCTTCTGCTCACCGAACAATCCTACCGGTGCCTCTGCTTCAAGAGAGCAGCTGACCAAGTTGGTGCAGTTTGCTAAGGACAACGGATCGATCATTATTTATGACTCTGCATATGCAATGTACATATCAGATGACAGCCCCCGCTCCATCTTTGAAATTCCTGGAGCTAAAGAGGTGCGTGACATTATTATCATATACATAAAGCCTTCTAATGATTCTTTTCATATCACTCATAAACTGAGACATGGATGATCTTTGATGTATGATATTTTGTGTCACCTGAGATTGATTTGCATTACTGTAGAGCATCTACATCCCAGAAACTGTTAGTTTCTTTAATAATTTGTACATACAAAATTAAAAATATATGTCAGATTTGATGAAAGAACCAAGACAATGAGTGAAAAAAATTTCTCAAATAAGAAATCAAATCTGACAAGTTCTTGCCCATACCTCACAAATCAAGATAAATCTAGGTTTATTATTATTATTTTTCTTGCTTAAAAGTAGGAGTTAAGTGGTACTTTAAATATTTATAAATGATAAACAAATTTTAAGAAACTGTGGTGAATTCTGGGACGGAGGAGGGAGGTTTTTGGGATGTAGATGCTCTTATCGATTTCTCTTGTGGAAATTTACGTTTGACTTAATGTTTAAAGGAAAAATCCAAGTATGTAGCTAAATAAGGTTTATGTTATTATTGTAACCATCGCAGGTTGCAATTGAAACCGCGTCATTCTCCAAGTATGCTGGATTCACTGGTGTTCGTCTAGGGTGGACTGTGGTTCCAAAGGAACTAGTGTTCTCAGATGGTCACCCTGTTGCCAAGGACTTCAACCGTATTGTTTGCACATGCTTTAATGGCGCATCTAATATTGCACAAGCTGGTGCTCTAGCCTGTCTTTCACCACAAGGCCTGAAGGCTATGCAGCAGGTAATTGGGTTCTACAAAGAAAATACTGCTATTATAGTGGATACATTTGAGTCTCTTGGTTTCAAAGTATATGGAGGGAAGAATGCGCCGTACGTGTGGGTCCACTTCCCTGGACAAAGCTCTTGGGATGTGTTTGCAGAGATTCTGGAGAAGACGCACGTGGTGACGACACCTGGAAGTGGGTTTGGACCAGGTGGTGAAGGTTTCATTAGGGTAAGCGCGTTTGGGCACAGAGAAAACATCTTGGAAGCTTGCAAAAGATTCAAGCAGTTGTACAAGTGAATGATATCAAGACACAGACTTCTGATGTTTGAACGGATTTCTACGCATCACAAAATGATGCGATTTATTTCAGCATGTCTGTCAAGAATCTGAATTTAGTTTGATTTATGAATGCAATGCTTCCTTTGGAATAAGTAATCTTAAGCTATTTCAGAGAAAATTCCTATGGTATTAGAGGAAAAATATAATTCTGAAATACAAAGGTTCCTTCATCAAGCTTATGTAACCAAAGGTGAAAGCATTGCCCTGAGAAAACATAGAAAGATGAAAGCATTGCCCCCTTCAATTTCGCAGCTGCGAATGTGATTCCAGGAGAACATGAAATTTGTAAAAATGAAAGCATAACACAGTTTCCAATCTGCACACAAAACAATATTCGGTAACAAAAAAAGTGCATTCAGAGTTTGCATAATGGAGCATGTGGCAGTGAATTTGTAAAAATAATGCGAATGTGATTACAGGACAACTGAAATTTGTAAAAATGAAAGCATAACACAGTTTCCAATCTGCACACAAAACAGTATTCGGTAACAAAAAAAAGTGCATTCAGAGTTTGCATAATAGGAGCATGTGGCAGTGAATTTGTAAAAATAATGTTATCACAATAGAGGGTTACTTGCATTTAGGTCTGTTCAAATTCCAGTTTAGACCGGACTTGGATTGAAAAAGTGTTGTTGGGTCCGGGTCCGCATCGATTTGTCATTTTTAAATGGTCCAATTTTGGACGCAAAAAATAACCCAAAAATAATAAAGAATTTTGGCCCAATCGGTCTAGACCGAATATTTAGGCCCGGTCCACTAACAAAATTTCGAAACAGTTCTAATTGCATTATATGAAATTTGGCCAAAGCATAGGCAATAAGTGCAGTTGTCCGTCTAGCCATCAAGAAGCTAGGCATCTCCCGCGCCTTGAGTTTGTATATTATGTATTGGAACATTATATTACAACTCAAGAATACATATTTTGCACATAATGTAATAAGCATGCATGAATTCGTGTACAAAGAGCAACAATGAGTGAACCTAGTGATGGGCCCGGTTAAACCTAAATGGTCGAACCGGCGGTTTTCAAACCGGCGGTTTAGGTTTGAGCGGTTTAGGTTTGGACCGCTTCACGGTTTAGGTTTGTGAAAATAAAAAACCTAAACCGCCGGTTTGAACCGCCATTTTATGGTAAACCATCGGTTTATGCTTTTTAATTTTTTTTAAATACATTAAAATCGACGGTTTTAACCGACGGTTTGGTTGGTTAAACCGACGGTTTGGTTGGTTAAACCGCCGTTTTAATCTAATCTGCAACTAGTATCAATTCCGACGGTTTGCTTCAGGCCGGTTTGGACTTTCCGGTTTAGGTTTGGTCTTGGGCCAAACCTAAACCGCCGGTTTGTAAACCTAAACAGACGGTTTAGGTTTACAACCCATCACTAGTGAACCCAACAAACAACATAAAAAAGATGGAGAATTTTCACAAAATATATTTCCAATGCCGAATTTTTCTTATATAAACACATGTCAACTTTGCACAAAGAAATAATAGATCTCAAGGTTCAAATAAGTGAATGCGCACTGTAACCCTAATCGGCTTCAAGGTTTTCATAAACTGCTCACAAACAATGTTGCAAGGTAATTATTTAACAGATGACAATGAAATAGTAATTTACAAAAGGACACTGACGATCCATGTCCAAGATTCAAGTAACTGAGTAAGCACGGGTAACCGTTGTGAAATTGAAGTCCGGTTTCATGTAATACAGTAATAGACTGTTTTATCAAAAAATAAACACAACCAATGTAGGGGTGTATAACCGGTCACCTGGAATGGACCGATTATCTAGGTCCGGTCCGGAGGTCCGAAATTTTTAAAAAACCCGGACCGGAGTTTCGGTTCGGGTCAAAACTGCACGACCGGAGTTTCATGAACTGGCTTATATTCGTGTCATATGCCTCTCTCTTCCCCACCCGTCTGCCACTTCCATTCCCACCACTGCAGACTGCACCTAACGTCAAACCAGCACTCGTCCTTCATCTATACAAATCCAGGTCTCAATACTCAAATACAGAGGAAAGAGAGCGCGACAATGGCGCGAGAAGTATCAGAGAGCTGTGTCGATAGTTTGCTCATAGAGATGGTTTCTTCTTACTGCGATCGCTTCTACGCCAACAAGCCTGATCTCGCCGCTCGTAGAATCGAGGCCATTGGCTACCAGGTTGGTCAGCAGCTCAGCGAGAGGTAATCCCCTCCCAAACCCTACGTTCCCGCTTTTCTATATACAGATCTATCAAGTCTCATGTTGAAGCATATGTCATTTTTAGGAATTCGGAAATTTTGCCTTTGTTTCGTTTCTCGAAAGTTACAGTGTTTAGGTCAAATTCAGCAGTGATGCGTGATTAGTTCATTTACCCAGTGACATAGAAAATTGGAATCAGATGCATGGTAATCAGATCATCAATTCCATATCGGAAACAGGATCTATTCGATCCTAAAATTTTCTTTTGGGGCCCAATGAATCACTCGACTTACTAGTAATTTGTATGATGCCTTGGTTAGTAAAATTCAGTTCTTTTATGCTTTTGGCTCATTTGAGGCATCTTCTTCATTCCCGAGTTTAATTCAAGACTCAGGCCTTATCTGAAATTGGCCTCAGGATTCTGGGTTTGAGTTTAATTTGCTGAAATTGGTGGGGTTGTGAGAAGGAATCCAAGCTGGTGGATGAGTCTGGACTCAGGAACAAGATGTGATATGACTTTCTTAGGTGTGGTTGTGGGTAGTGTAGGTTGAGTGGACAAGGATGTAGCCATGGATTAAATGTATTGTCAAGGCCCGGTGAGTAGGAACTCACAATCCCTTCATTAAAGACTTTCTTCTTGCTGCATTGAATGTATTGTCAAGGCCATGGATTAAATGTATTGTCAAGGCCCGGTAGCAAGTTAAAGTTGGTTCTGTGGTATTTGTGCACTAGACTATGCAGAAATAATCATATGAATATGGCTCCAGACATTCTGTGAGGTGAAACAATCCAAGATTTGGACAATTACTGTGTCTGTTAAGGAAGAGGTGAGGACTGTCATTGCCACTTGGTCTTTGGTGACCCGATTTATTCCTCTTGCAGCTGTGGAGACGGATATTGATATGAACAGGAAACAAAGCCATGGAGATCGAGAGCCTTTAGATAAGGCATAACTTGCTTTTTTAAGTTCTCTCATTACTTCAAGATTACAGAAACTTCCCCTTTTATATGGAAGTGGTAAAAGAAATAAAGTAAAAAGGAAAACCACTTACAGAACAAAGAAAAGTAACTAACAACCAGTCCTTATACAATGGCGCAGAAAAATTGCTCGAAAACTAAAGTCTGACTTGCTTATTGTTATATATCTAGATTGATGTCCTGTATCAAATTTGGAAAGGGTGACCAGCATGCCCTTTGTAGAGTAGCGCAATTCTTTGCCTGATGGCCCTGATGTTACGTATTCTGAGAGTTAACTAGCTTTTTTAATTTACTTGTTCTTGTATTCATGTCCTTCGTTGAATGTTGCAAGCTGACTTGCTATCATTTTTTTTAATTGTTAGATATACAATGGAAAGGCCAAGATTCACAGACCATCTTGATGCTATCAAGTTTATATGCAAGGATTTCTGGTCTGAGATATTCAAGAAGCAGATTGACAATCTGAAGACGAACCATAGAGTAGGTTTACTATTACAGATATTCACATACTGAGTTTGTTTTTGTTCGAACAGAAGCTATTTGCTTGAAACTCCACACCTGATGATCGAGTGTTGATGAGCCTTGTAATTTCATCTGGCAGGGAACATTTGTGCTACAGGATAACCGTTTTCGTTGGTTTTCACATATATCCATTGATCCATCTATTGAGAATGCTGATTCGTCTCCAGATGCTTCTGAGTCTCCGCCAGCCAACAAGGCAACACAAGCAGCAAGTATGCATCTTTATTTCCCCTGTGGAATTATAAGAGGTGCACTTACAAACTTGGGGATTCAATGTGCTGTTTCGGCTGATATTTCAAGCTTACCTGCATGTGAGTACTCACCAATTTATTTTATGCTCAAGACATTTAATGTGGTTTGCTGCATAAAAACTTGGTCATGTTTTTGCACAATGTTTGCAGTTTGACTAACACAGAATGTTGGCTTTCTGCTAGAAAGGTATATTGGAGGATAAAAATGGGTTGAAGTTAAAAAAAGCACGTGGTTCAGAAAAACCGAGAAATGGGCAAAAGTAAAGGGTTTAGTGTATATTCAAGCTTAAAAACATTGCTCTATTTAAACAAACCCATCATCTGAATTTCTGTTATTCAGTTTTTCCACATTATCTAGTTTTAAGGCACTTAACATTTCCTTCCACTTTCTCCATGTTTCATTACATCATCTGAATTTCTGTTATTCAGTTATTCAAATTATAAGAGGAGATAAAACTTGTAACAGTTCAGACTTACAGATTCCAAGGAATCCTCAATTTCTTGTTTGTGTGTTTTGCGTGCAGGAAGATTATATTTTTTCTCCTTTCTGTGTTATTCTTGTATCATTCATAAGCTGTTGTGGTTTTTCCCTGACAGGTTCATTTGTGATAAGAATAAAAGCATAAATGGGGTGTGATCATGCCTTATGCTTAAGAAAACTCTTCTTCTTCAAGCTTTGCATATTCCAGCCATTGGTAAATCTTTTGGAGTTCATTCAAGGAGATGTGAAAGAATTTGCTATCGCGAGGAGCTTTTTATTAGATGGGCAAACCTACGAAATGACTTTGTAATGATGTAGTTTGAGAATGAACATAGAACTGAGTTGTCATTAACCTGGGTTCAATTTGGTATTAGCAATGCTTCATGGTTTATTTGTTTGCTGAAAGGACCCAATGTGTGTTCAACAAAAGGTTAGGGTCGATATGTGAAATTAAAGGATCATCTGAAATAATTCCTAATCATGTATTTAGTGGACGAAGTGATGAAGCTTGCTGATGCACTCAATTGCTTAAGCTTACTGATGTTGGAAACACAGTTGCAAAATTTGCAAGTAACTGTATTGCCATCAAAGGTCGTAAGTAGTACTTGAAAGTACAGCATCAACTTTAAATCCAGTAGATCAAGTTTAATGTAGTCCTCATGTCCATCTGCCGGGTTTAATCAGCATAAAAATTTACACCGGCTTGCTTGACCCATCAACCCCACATTAAGCATGTTGCATTCAGAATAAACTCATAGTTTCATCTTTGCGGCTCTGGGCGACTTCTCTGAACAAGCCATCCAAAAATATATCAGTCTAGATTCTAAAATATTAGTCCCCAAGAAACACATCTGCTCATAGTTCATACTAACAATTCCCAGATATGATTACTTTCAAGCTTGGGTTTCGGGCAAAATCAGCAGTTTGGATTTCAGGCAAAACTGTTGAAGCTGGGTTCTCAGGCAAAGTTTGTTGTCTGACAATTATTTATTTATTTATTTATTTATTGCAATGGAACATACTGTATAAAATGGCAGACGGATTGATTATAAAGAAAAAAACCGAAGTAATAAATAAAAAAAACATCAAAGACAAGAACATGAAACACAATTGTTTCAAGAGGGAAATAAAGTAGTCGGACAACAATAGATTTAGACTCGATCATGAGCCGTGAAATTTGGATCACACATCCACGATTGTTAGATGTTTGAATTGATACCAGTTGCAGATTAGGTTTGAAAATAGGGATGAAAAATAACATTTAAATTGCTTGGGAAGAATGATCAGCTTTAACGTGTTCCATAGAGATGATTCTCATCTGAATGAAACAAAGAGGAATGCAAATTACTTGGGAAGACCAGTTAATTGCAATTTCACCTCTGTGAAGCCAGATTAAAATTTTAGAGGTATTAACGTGACTTTCAGAAAGATGAAACACTTGTCATATGGAAAAATCGATATCATATACCGTTTACACTTGTTATGTTCTTTGTTATTGGAATGAAATAAGCTTGTAATGAATGAAATCATTTGTGTAAGTACTTGTCAATGCCCATACTCAAAACTTATAGATAGTGATTTGAAGGTGATTTTTTGTGTTCTGTAGATTACAGGACCAATCATAACACAGTTAACCCTAAATTGAACACCAATGATGATACTTCAGCTATGTCATATAAGTATAGAACCTTCCTATTGTATATAGACAGCACTGCAAAATACAATAATGGGACAAGAAAAAATGTAATTCTGAAATACAAACGTTCCTTATTCAAGCTCTTCAATAAATGTACAAAAAAATGTATCAAATAAAATCTAAACGAAGCAAAGTGAGGGTTATGAATACATTGGTCTAAATTACACATCAAACTGAGCGATGAAACAATGGAAACGGAACTCTTACAATGAACAATATGGTATAACAGGAAACATATACAAATGTCCCGAACGATGGTTCAGAATAATATATAACCGAAGGGAAATAGTTTTTGGCAAAATAAACCATTTTCCACTCTACTGCTTGCCCTGAGCAAACATAGAAAGATGAAAGCATTACCAGAAGATTAAATATATGTGCACCTGTAACTGGCTTATCCTGTCTAAGCTGTGTTATCTTTTATGAATCTTCCTTGGATTGCCTAAGCTTGTTAAGTACCTGGAAGTGAAGTACGGCCATCCGAAAAAGCGACTCAAGTTTCTGCAATCCCTTTCCCCGTCACCTCCTTCCTGCTGCGAGTTCAAACTAGTCAAGTATGTCTTCCCTTCGTAGATAAAACAAAGCTGTTGCCACAAAAGGACGCTTAAACCGATTTCCACTGAGAGGCTGGCAATAAAGAGATAAACGAGAACGAGCCCTCTGGTGGATAGTAAAGTAGCAGAGCTCAAGAATGAAAGAACAACAGTTTTCAACATGGCTACAGTTGGCATATTACTATTGCTAGCTTCAAGCAGTTGACCAACAACTTTATGAGTTAAAGGAGGCAAAATCTGAATGCTTGCATACGCTGACAGTATTGTAACGTATACCATACTGATTACAGCAGAGATCAGGAAGTATATGAAGTGTCGGTGATTAGCTGCACCTACGCAGTTTCCAATCTGCACACAAAATGACGTCGATGAGATCTATTTAGATATATTTAGCCAAAACAGTATTTATTGACAAAAAGTGCATCCAGAGTTTGCATAATAGGAGCATTGGGAAGTGAATTTGTAAAAATAATGTTATCACAATGCCCTTTCCCTTAACAGAAAGGAACTTGTGGAAATAAAGGGTTATTTGCATTATATGAAAGCTAGAAATTAAGTGCAAGAAAATAATCAAAACCCCGTCTTAGCCATCTAGAAGATAGACAGTGCCCCCCGTCTTGAGTCAGTAGATTGTATTTTGGAACATTATAACACAACTCAAGAATACATATTGTGCACATAATGTAAAAAGCATGCATGAGTTCGTATACAAAGAGCAGCAATGACTGCACCCAAC
This sequence comes from Fagopyrum tataricum, assembly GCA_002319775.1. NCBI lineage: Eukaryota > Viridiplantae > Streptophyta > Magnoliopsida > Caryophyllales > Polygonaceae > Fagopyrum > Fagopyrum tataricum. The sequence continues at coordinate 11,218,335 of CM008280.1, forward strand.
AAAAAGTAGCAAAAAGGAGGATAATTTTCACAAAATATATTTCCAAGGCCTAATTTTATTCATACAAGCACAGGTCAGCTTAAATTCGCACAAATAAACAAAAGATCACAAGGTTCAAGTAACTGAGTGCGCACTGTCACCCTAACTGTGCTAGAGGGCTTCAAAGTTTTCATGAACTGCTCACAGGCAATGTTGCAAAGTAACCATTTAACGGATGATAATGAAATAGGAACTTACAAAAGGACAGTGATGATCCATGTCCAATATGCACATCCCACATGTACGGCAGTGATGAGCTCTAGCAGACTTAGGCTTGGAGCAGTACTGGCAGAAAGTGTAGTTATCAAGATCACCTTTCTCCACAGCTGGATAGCTACCCCATACTTTAAGTGGAGGTGTGCCCGCGTTCCGAAATGCTGCAAGGCTGAGCATGGAAATAGTAGTTACTGCTAACACAGCTGTAATAATACAGTGGAATATCCCACAGAATAAACCAATAGAGAACACCACAGGATAAACAGCCCACACACCACCACCTGCAAACAAATTCAAAAGCACTACTATAAATATTGTAACAACAAATTACCATGAACAATTTGTCAGCTCCACAAAATAGGATACCACTGAATAAATTTGAAAAAAGTCACTCTATAGAACTTGGATTAGAAAGGGAATTGCAACATTATATTACAACCAATAGCCTTTTTCATATTGGAAGATTGTAGAACTGTGAAATATATTCACTTTTCACTCGAATTTATCAGCCAAGTGTTTAACATGAAGTGCACTTTTGGAGAAGCAAAGGTGAAATAGATGGAGAGGAAACTTATGGAAAGAAGTTAAATGTATTTGCTAGAGAAGTGTAAGGGGATATCGAACACACTCTTGTAAAAGTATGAGAACAAGAGACTATTTCATTAAATAATTTGTCAATCTGCAGGGATATCCATTACCTTAACAAGTTACATCATGTATTTGCAGAAATGTATGTGTGGAGGAAAAAGGAAGTTAAAACGATAGCGGATGCTACAGTGAAGGAATCAGGAATGTGATCACCTACATATCACAAATGACATGAATATCAGGAGAACACAAAGAAAGGACTGATCACGGAAACGTTTCCAGCGAAGACCTTCACTTTCAGATCTGCATGCATTTTGGTTAGTTATGGCTCCACACCAACCACACTTAAAAATCGGTGAATGTGATGGAAGAAGAAGGCGCAACCCACAGCCCCAACAAAGGGTTTCATATCCCTGGATTCAAAAATAAAGGACTAGTCAAATAACATGAAACACGAAAAAGCAGAACTAGAGCAATAAGCTATACATTGATTCCCAGCAAGACTTGCAAAAGCTAAGTCCACATGACCACATAAAACCCATAATTCTTTTAGATATAAGAAAATTTTATCAATTGAAGCTCAAGAGATAGTTTTGAAAGGACAAAGCATCTTCATTCCTCCTTCCAAAAAGAGAGATAAAGAAAGACAATCAGAAATCGCAACATCTGCTCAGCAAGGAAAACTGGAAAACCTTCATAAATATGAAGTTCTCTAAAGCACACATGACACAGGATCAAGTCTCAAAAAAGAGTGAAAACCCTATACCAATTTATAGCTCTACTATGTAATTGAAAAAGAAACGGCTCAAGTCCAGTAGGAATTGAAGGTCCTAGAATACCAATTTCTTCAGAAGTAACAGTTCATAAGTCAATAAAAATACTATCTAACAAGTCTAAACATATATTACCAACATTGCCTGTGACATCTTCAAAAGAAATCTTCTTCACTTTTTTTGTCTGTAAGTTCAGATTCTTTGATCTATCTGCTGATTACCTCAACTACTATTGCATGGACCTCCTATGCTTGCTCAGCTTTTTTAAGATTCACGATGAAGCAGAAGATGTACATCGAAAAGGATAGGCTGCGCTAGAAAGAAAAAAGAAAAAGCACATCCCTAAACACATAATTAACTTTGCATCCACTACCCTCCCCAAGAACAGAACAACTTTCAAGTTCCCAATTTCAGGGAGTTCGCTAGGCACCCGACTCTCCGTTTTGATTTGAAACCGTTTTCCTCCTTGAGAATAAATCCCCTAATTTCTGTATGAAATAATAGCCAATCGTACCTTAGACCTCGACTTATCCTATCAATGGCTATGATCCCCTGATTCAAGCAAATCCAATAAATTTAGACTAGTTTGAAATCTTTCAACTACAGAATTTCAAGCATCCAGCAAATCAAACAATCGAGATGAAGAATTCAAACAGAACAAGACCTGCACTAAGAGAAGAAAAAAACTCGGAAATTGAGAGTCAACAGCAAATGAGAGGAAATGAAAAGAGAATACCGTGGAAGAGGTGGTAGGCGTGGCGGGGGAAGGTGATTCTGAGAGCTGCAGGACAGTGGAGGAGGGTGAAGAAGAGGATGGAACCTCGCCGGAGCTCTCAGACGGAGGCGGACGGTAGGCTGAGAAAATCGAAAGCAAGTAAGAGGGTGAGAAATTGGGAAAGAGAGCGGCGGGAAGGAGGAGAACTCACTGGCGACGCCGGCCATGGCGGCAGCCTAAGGCGGCGGAGGGAGAGGCGACTAGATGCAAATGCTGACTTCGGGAGAAGACTTTCCCGTTTGAGTGTTGCCTGTAAGCCTGTTATTACAGTTGCGCGTTTCGAGGAGAGAAACTACCCACTATAACACGACGAAATTTTGCAAGGCTGGTGCTATTTACATGGGAGTACGGAACTCTACATTACAGCGGACATGGATAAGGACTGCGGAGTACGCGCGTCACCCGACTCACTCATCCGTAACATCCTATGTCACATAGTGAGAAAGAAAAGTCGGTAAATGGACAAGTCGTCAATGAACTAATAAAAAAATAACAATAACATAACAAAATAATAAGTGTTGAAGGAACTAAAGGCCAAAAACATCCAAAAGGACGGAACAATCAAACCAAAGATGACGACGATTAAAGCTTGAAGATGGCGACAATTAAAGCTTGAATATGACTGAACACGAACTACCGTGACGTCTCGTCCCCGAGGAGCAGAACATCATAAATCCGTAGCTAGGAAAAAAAGTCACATGAGAAAATGTGAATCACCCGACGTTTCCCATCTAGATGAAGGATATTCGGAAACCGCAAACACAACCACGGTCAACATAAAATAGGGGCACACGACTACAACCTTATATGAAACAATAGATCACACCACACTCGAACAACATTGTCAAAAAGTAGCATAATTTCCTTTCATTTTTTTATTATATCGCGTGCGCGCACACATATATTATAGAATAAAGTATTATTATTACATCGAGTTAGAAGTTAGGCGGGCAACAAGATGTGCCGCCAACCCTTTCTGAATAGCAAATTCGATCCTCCTAAACACTACATTTGAAGACCTAGGTGACACAAAATTACCATGCAAGACCCGTTGCACCCTCTTGAGAATCTCAACGGCATCAGGCGCAAGAAAACCACGTATCAAAAGCGAACGGAAGAAACACATGTTGGTTTTCAAGACAAGCCTTTTCATGCTTAGCCACCTTCGAAGATGCCGCGTTGAGAGCCGCCTTACCCATCACAAAAGGCCCGTTATCCAAACCAACCAAAGGAGAGACTCCTGTCAAATCAATACAAGCATGTTCCCCACCCACCCATCCAAAAACCAACACATCTGCAGGCCTCAACGTAGATCTTCCTTCACGTGGATCAGTCAAGAAGGATACAGACGCCTCTTTTTTGGCCGAAATCCCTGCTCTCTTAATCACGTCACATAAAACATCACGAACCAGATCATGCCTATATTTGAAGCCGGGTAGTTCTTTACAATGAACCGCATGCTCCCAAAAACATCCAAAGGCCTCCCACAATTAGGCATAGGACAAAACATACCAGACGAGAACAAAGGAATCATAAGGCGATACTTGAGGATCGTGCGATACTCAACAGGAGACATACATTGTCCAAGTCCATCAATAGGTATGAAAAGAAGGAAATCTTGGCTATGCGCTGTCTGTAGACACTGAAAAACCGCTTTTTGTCTAGCGGTCAAACCAAAAGTTGCTTCCATCGTCTATACTGTCTTACCATGAAAAGCATGTTGGCCTTTAGGGGGGACGGTGCTCTTTACAGTAAAACTAGAAAGATCAAGATTAGGAATAGAAGCTTGAAGATTGCCCAAAACTCCAAAAAATTCAGAGCCCATATCAACAACTCCACTGTCCCGCAAAATGTGGTCTTGAAGGGTCCAAGACTGAGCTCTAGTGTAACACGGGTCAAAATGTGGTCTTGAAGCCTTAAGGAAGAAGAGAAAGAAAGGTAAAGCACGGGTCAAAAGGTCAACAAAACCGGCTGCAGCCGCAAGAAACCGCAGGGGCGGAAAACAGAGCCAGCCGCAGGGGCGGCTCCCTAGACCCGCGGGGCGGCTAAGGCCAAAAATGGCTCCAAAGACTAAGGCTCTTACATCTAGAAGCCACAAAAGTAAAAGAAGAAGTCTCCATAGCTGAGTATAACCCAAGGCCTCCACACAGAATCGGCAAAGAAGCAAGTCTCCACTGAATATCGCCAAAATAAGCACCCCCACAAACCACAATATCCTCGACTGATTCACGGAGTCCCAAATCGAAAAAAACAGATGCACTCTCCCCATGTTCTGGTAGACAAGTCCTCAAACTAAACAACATCTTAGCAACACCCATGCGGGAACGAAGCAAAAGAAGCTCACTCTGCGGGTCCCTCAACTGTGGAAGAAGGTGCATCAACTCAACCGCCTTAAAAACTCTTTTCATGACTAGCTCTCTAATAAACCCATCATCTTTACTCACAGCCCCACCCAACAACTTAACACACAAAACCGGCCTAGCAATGCCATCAGGGAAAAAACCTTCTCTAAGCTTCGATCCATCACACGAAGGCCAAAAGAGCTCAGTCTTGCAAACATTCAGCTCAAGGCCAAAACTCGGGCCAACTTCTCTAATGATATCAAGCGCTCTAGCCACTTCCTCTATCCGGCCAATAATAGTACCATCATCAAGATACTAAGCATGTAGAAGAGGCTTGCAAATGTCTCTGATCCGATGAAGAAGTGGGTGCAAGACAAGGGAAAAAAGAAGCAGCCCTAAAGGGTCTTCTTGTTGCACACCAATAACCGACCAAATAATATCTTCACCAACATACAAACGGGCAGCTTGACCATACAAGAAATCAACCCAAAAAGAGATAGAGGGACATCATTCCCTTCCTTCCCTAAGCAAAATAATTCTGTCAACCAAGTTGAAGGCATTAGAAAAATCCATTGTCAACATAGCCAGAGAACCATCAGAGTGACGCTTACTTAAAACCCTGTTAACACTATGTAGAATAGCATCTGCACCACCTGAAATACCAACTACAAACTGAAAATCTCCAAGATATTCCCTCATATCTTTACTCACTCCCCTCATGGCTACTTTGGACACCAACCGTCTCCATATAGTATCTACTGCAATGGGACGAACCCCATTGTCAGGCTTCAACAATGGCGTAAGAGACGCTGAAGCAACAAACTCAGCCAAACTCAAAAGACTTGTGGCAACCGTAGAGCCCTCACCACACAAAGCATCTAAAAGGTGTTGTGCTCTCAAACCATCTCTACCACAAGAGGTTCCTTTGGGAAAAGACTTGATGCGTGTAAAAATCAAATCAACATCAACAACGAGAGGTGGTTCAAGAAAAGCATAATAAGACTTAGAAGGAAGGGATGTTTTGCCTTCAACACCTTCAAAGTCTCATCATTACAAGGAGCTACTCCAAAAGAGCACAAAACTTTTACAACAGCCGTAAAATGTCCATCTGAAACCTTACGAAGACACTGCTTGATATTAGGGTTATTCTCCCAACCTTCTTCATACTTTGAGTCACCATCAACCCTAACAATAAGTCTATGCTCTGAATTGTCTAGCAAAGCATGCACAAGCTTAGAAACACCATCAACCTCTCCCCAAGTAGACAACGCCTGCAAAATCCGCTGATGTTGAATAAACTTCCTACCTCCTGATCTTCTATCTCGCCTACTCATCGGCCTGAATACCTCCAACATACAACGAGGGAGAAAAAACAACCTAACCAAAGCAGCCACACAACTTGGCTCAGCAACCAGCTTTAAAAGAGCACCTAGTAACGCTTGAGAAAAGCTTAAACGACAACTATGAGGGATGCTTTTCACAGTAGTAATAGGAACACGCATAACCCTCTCCAGCAGACCAACATCAAGCACCAAACCCCATCAACTTCAATCTGCTCAACAACAACCAGCTCCGAGATATCCACCATCGGCCTCGAAATACCCACAATATATTCACCATTCTCACCAAAATCAGACACAGAACCATCGGTGTGACGACACTCACGACTCAAAGCATGAAGACACAAACATCGTCCACACAACCACATCTTGAGGACGGTCAAAACCTCCACAAACGCCACAAAAACATCAAGGTTACACTCAAGGATGCCCCGAATCTCATTCTTGCGCTCAACCGCAAAGAGGTGTTGCCTCTTCAAATGACCAACCAGGCAAGAGAAACTTCTACTCCCCTCCCTACCACCACCACAACCATGAAAAGAACTAAACGGACAAAAGAGAAACTCATTACCTTCCTTGATTTCCATTGGAAAACACCAAAGACAAATTTATTTATTTATTTTTTAAAATATTTTTTTTTCCGGAACTGGGTTAACTCGCGAGTTGACTCACCAGCTGAGCCAACTCAGCGAGCTGACTCACCAGCTGAGCCAACTTAGCGAGTTGATACCGAGTTGGCTCATCTTCCCCAATTAAGGCTCGACGAAGAGAACAACAGTGGCGGCACGGCAGGGCGGCGCAACAACGTCACAGCGGGGCGGCGGCTCCTCACGAACCCTTAGAGCACCTACATCAAAGAACACTCAAGCGTCTTACCCTTAGAGCACCTATATCAAAGAACACTCAAGATTAATCTTAACTCGCTATTTCTCACTTTTCAGCTTTTCTCTCTCTGCACGTCAGGTTAAGAACACAACCCAAATTGATACCCACATCAATAAGAACATACTACTTGTTCTTAACATACATATTATATATTATCTACTTGAATTTGTTTTATAAATAAAACCATAAATGAATTATATTCAATATTAAATTTCAAATAAGAAAAATTTAAAATTCATAAAAATTTAAAATTTTCACTTAACAAAAATTTTTTTACATAAATTAATAATAAAAATAACATTACACTAATAATATTCGAGTAGATTAAATAGTCAACAATACAAAATAGAACAATATCCGAGTAGATGATACTCATCTACAAAAACTAGCAAACATTACATAAATTAAAAATTACACGCTAGATGAAATATTGCAAATTTGCAAACTTAGAATAAGTAACAAGCGAACTAATCATCTATAGTTCCAAACTTTTGTCATATATTCTCAACTAAGTCCGCTTTAAGTTGGTGATGATTGATGAATACATGTGTCTCTTATTCGAACCCGATTTTGAATGAAGATTTGCATCTCGATTGGTGGAGTAGTTTGCGAGTTGTCATGCTCCTCTACCTGATCAAATTGAGAACTATCGTAGTAAAGACGATATATATCTCTTTCATCTTCGACTATCACGCTCTTATAATCCTTCCAATCAAACCTATGTCCCATACAAGTGTCGGATGACGAATTATAGCAAACCGAGCTTGAAGAACGCCAAAATCGCGCTCCACGTCTTTACGAGTGGACTCTTGATGTTTAGCGAACAACGTGTCTTTATACCCGTAAGAATGTCGAATTGATTGGATAAAAGATGCCCATTGTGGGTAGATGCCATCGGCAAGGTAATATCACATGTTGTATTGATGTCCATTTACCACAAAATTTACTTTTGGCTCTACCATTCATAACGTCATCAAATATAGGAGAACGATCGAGAACATTAATATCATTGCACGTACCTGGTGTCCCAAAAAAGACATGCCAAATCCATAGATCTTATGATGCAACCGCTTCTAACACAATTGTTGGTTTACCGCTCCCTTGTGCATATTGACCTTGCCATTCAACTGGACAAATTTTCCACTCTCAATGCATGCAATCGATGCTTCCTATCATGCCCGAAAAACCTCTATCCTCTCCAGCGCGCAATATTCGTTGCAAATCGGTTGTAGTAGGTCTTCTTAAGTACTCATTTTCGAATAATGAAATGATCCCATCTGTAACACCCCAAATCCGCGGGACTCGGGGCGCTACGGGCGAGACCTCACAATGGGTCCCGACCCTTAGCCTGACAACAATTTCACCGGACCTTCCAACATGGCACAAATAAAGGCGAAAACTCAAATATGTTTTTAAAGTATGCGGAAACCGAAAAGTAAGAAACTACAACTTGGAAACTTAGCCGAGTCCTCAAAACAACATAATTAGATCCGAATTCTAAACATACGATAATATCCATAAACAAGAATATGAAACGTGACTCAAATACATCTCCGTCCTATAATGTACGGATACCCCGACTGTCCACTCCTCCACCTCACTCGGCGGCATCCCTAACATGCAAGTCAACTACATACGATTTTAAACCGTTAGCTCATATTCTAGGTATTAGAAAAGCGGTGAAGGCACAAATACATCCATACGCAAAACATAAGTCACACAAGTCCGGTTTATTATCTTTCATTATTAAGTCGTATTCCATTCTAGTTCAACTTCTGCTGTGACACGAGACCCCAGTGGTCTCGCCTCGGTCCCTTACCGGCAAGGAATGGTGCAGATGCATCCGCCCGTATACCCTCCGGACTCGTCGCCGAGAACCTCCTAGACCCCGTCAGGGCTAGGCAGATGATGTCACCGCCCGTTATCATACACTTGGGCCAACACATATATATATATAAAGTCGGTGGTCCTAATTACCGGTTTAATTGTTATAACATAACATAACACACACCACCAAACACGCATCAATGCTAATACAAACAATACGAGCTAAGTAAGTCCGGAGACTTACTTGAGTAGTACGTCTACCAGCCATCACCAATTAAAGTCCGCTCGTACGAACACTATCCACTACCTGATCAAGAAAGATCGACTTAGAATCAACATTCTAAGTCCCACATACATTTTATAAGGCTTCTATACCATTGGAAGACTCTCTGAATCGAAAGAACGAGAAAACCCAACTTTAGCGGAAATTACCAAAACGCCCCTTACTTTCCGGAAAATCCGAAAAGTGCCCAACTTGGTTTCAAGTCTTCTCTATAACCCGTCAACACTTTAAAAACCTCAAAACTCCATAACAAGTTCGAGGGTTTGCTTAAACTTACATTCTAAGTTCCAACTCGCTTTCCAAAACTATACCGAGTACTCTACTTTGGCCTATCAGAAGTACCTCGTACTAACCTCCAAAATTTCCAAAGGAAAATATACACACTCTCGGTTATACCCACTCTAGGCTAGAACAATCCAAATCCATAAACAACGTTCCACAAGTTCTACACAAAATCTCAAAGATGCCTTCACACACACTTAACCTCCAAAACTAGTTTTCGAGTCAACTTTGGAAGCTTATAACTCTAGATCCGACTGTTGGATCTTTCCCAAATTTTACTACACTAAACTAAATACTACCATCAACAACATATCAAAAATTCAACCGTGAAAGATAATCCATTCATACCTAAATCTTACTCCAAAGTTGGGCATGATGCCTCTCAACCTTAACATCTATCCTTAGCCATTTCCGATTATATTCTATGCCCAAAATAGATTTTATATCCCTTAAATAAATACTAAGGTATCCAACCCTATAAATCTCAATCACTTAAACTCAACCTACACAAGTTAATCTCCAAATGCCAACAAGCTACTAAGTTCACAATCTTATAAACATGGGTCGTATCCTAAAAATATAACTTGGGCTATTTTAAGTAATTATGGAAATTCTAGGCATTTTTCACAATACTAGAAAGTTTGGGTCATAAACTGTAAATATAAAGTTGGGCCATTTTCTGTAATTTTCTAGTCAGGGCATTTTTGCAAATTCCAGCAATAAGGGTCATTTACGTAAATAGGAAGTATGGGACATAAATCGTAATTATACCACATTGGGTCAAACCCGTGTTGACCAACTAGGGTTTCGGTAGTCCACGTGTGCGGCGGCTGGTTTTCCTGCGCTAGGGCTCACGGCGGACGACAGGAGCGGCAGATCCGAGGTTCCCGGTGCCGGGCGAGTCCGACGGTGGCTTGGTCTTCCATTGTCGGCTACTAGCGGGGCAGCAGCGGCGAGAACACTTCCCGGCGAGGCTCGAGGCGAGTGGCGGCGAGGCAAGAATGACAGCAGGTGGAGGAGGGGGCGCCATTCTCCGGCGGATCTGGGCAGCGAGCGAAGTAGTGCTGCAGCCCGACAATGGTGATGCCAGTAGCGGTTCTTGGCGGTCGGACAGGTCGGGATCCTGGGCTCACTAGATCGAGAGAATCAGGACAACGGAGGCTCGGCGGCGACGATGGCTTCCTCCTGCGGCGGCAGCGGTGGTCGACTTCGGCAGCAGAACTACACCCTCGGGTATGCGAAGATGAGGGCGGCGGAATCCGGTTCGACAGCGACGGTTAGGGTTTCAGCAAAGAGAGTGACGAATCGGCACAGTTTTGGTTCAAATGGTTCGAGGCTAGGCTCGGGAGGACTCGGCGCGACGGACCAAGGTGTTCCAGGTGATGACCGGTGGTGTAGGTGGCCGGAAGGCTGGCGGCCGGTGGGACATATGTTAGGGTTAGGGTTTGGAGGTAGGAGAAGATGAATAGTGGTGTTTTGGGAACCGTGATACGGGTTTTCGAGTAAGTTTTATTTACCAACTTTCTCAAATTTTACGAGTGACCAAAATCAGATATATTTCCGAGTCAATCTAAATCCCGATTTAATTTATATTTTACTTTATTTATTTTTATTTTCCTCAAACAAATTAATCTCGGTAAATCCTAAATTTAACTTAATTCACAATATATAACTAGAAATTTTCAAATTTGTATCGAAAGTCCGGTAAATATATACTAACTAATCTCCAAATTAGTTGATTTATCGCTAAATCAACTGGAAACCTATAACTCGGAAATTAAACAATTACTAAAATCTAAATCGGATAATCCAAAAATCCGGGATATTACACCATCAACAAAGTGGGACAAGCATTTTCTTGTTGTTTTACCAATGCGAACATAATCATCGACAATACTAGCACCAACTCCATATGCAAGCATGTGTATAACAACAGTGCACTTCTGTAATGTTGATAGGTCCAACCTTCCAGTAGCATATGGGTGTTGTTGAAAGTATCTATCCGAGCCTGCTAAGGCTTCAACGATGCGTACAAATAAAGGACGTCTCATTTTAAATCGGCTCCGAAATTATTCGTCGGTGTAGGTGGACATCTCAGAGAAATAATCTTTGTATAGCCGATCATGACCTCCTTCACGATCTCGCTCTATGTAGCGTCGTTGTCGACGTGGATTTGAGTTTGAAACACTTGATTGAGGTTGGAGGATATTACCTAAAAGATATTGATCAAGCATATCATTGGTTTCATTACGCTGTTGATTAGTACGTGGACTTGGGGTGAAGGGGAAAAACTAGAAGATGAAAAAGAAATTGGATACTTTGACATTTTTTGCGTGAAAGAAATTGAATCTTACAAATGAGTAGATGAAAAAGAAGATCGAAGAATATGAAATTTTGTTATGTGATTGTGTATATATAGTAGTTCACAAAATTTAAAATCATGAATTTTGAGACTTTTTGAATTTGAATCTTGAAGTTTGGTGGAATATTTTTAAAAAAAAGACATTGATTGATGAAAGTAGGTGAGAGCTTTTCAAAAATTAAAGTTGATAGAAGTAGGTGGAAGCTTTTCAGAAATTAAAGTTGATTGAAAGAAATTGGTGAAATCTTTTCAAAAAATTAAAGTTAATTGATTTAAAATGGTGTAAGCTTTTCAGAAAAATTAAAGTTGATTGGTAGGTAAAAGTATTTGAAAACTTTAAAGAAGCATTGAAAACACAAATTATATCTCTCACACACACACACATATATATATATATATATATGGTCAGGATCCGGTGAGACCGTGGGAACCTCTCTTAGAGTAGAGAGTATGAACTCCTAATATCCGTCAAATCCAATATTGAACGTCCATGATGGAAGAACCATATTAAGCTTAAATAGGTGAGTTTTATTGGATTGTTCATATTTAATTTACTATCATATAATATATCGTTAAAGAAGGAAAGAATATATATTACTTTTGACTAACAAATTTCCAAATTTATTGTAACAAAATATAAATGGTTGATTTTATCATCACGAACGTTAAATTATATATGTGATGATTGTTAAAATATAACCCTCTGATCGTTATGTATCAACTGGTCGTTAGGTATTAAAATTACGTTCGTTAATTTGTTAGGTCGTTAAAATTATGGTCGAAATTAGTGGGTTATTACGGTCGTTAATTTGTTAGTTTGTTATAGTTTTAGGGCGTTAATTTGTTAAGCCGTTAAAATTATGGTCGTTAATTTGTTAGGTCATTATAACTTTAGGTCGTTAATTTGTTAGGTCATTAAAATTACGGTCGTTAACTAGATTAATAAAGTTTCGCCGGCGGTTAAACAGGTTTCACCGGTGGTTAAATATGTTTTAGGTCGTTAATTTGTTAAGCCATTAAAATTACGGTCGTTAATTTGTGAGATCATTATAATTTTAGATCGTTAATTTGTTATGTTATTAAAATTACGGTTGTTAACTAGATTAATAAAGTTTCGCCAGCGGTTAAAATTATGGTCGTTAATTTGTTAGGTCATTATAGTTTTTTTAATGATTTAACTATCGTTAATTTGTTATGTTATTATATATTTCTAGTGGTATCAACATTTCTAGCTCAGGTTTGTCAGGGGGTCTTTGCTTATGGTGGAACAACAATGAGTGCTTGCTCATCTCTTACTCTAATCGGCACATCATGGCTGAATGGTATAATGGTACTGATAAATTCGCTATTATTGGAATCTATGGTTATCCAGCAGCAACTCGTAAACATGAAACTTGGCAGTTGATGCGCAACCTCTATTTTTCTTACAATGGTCCTTTGATTTTCTTTGGGGATTTTAATCAAGTTTTGTTTCAACATGAAAAGGAAGGAGGGGCTCAATGTTCTCATAATGCTATGAATGATTTTCAAAATGTGTTAACTGATTGCAAGCTTATTGATGCAGGTTGGGGTGGTCTAAAGTTCACTTGGGAACGTGGTAATTCTGTTAATAATTTGCTAAAAGAAAGACTTGATCGTTTTTTGCTTTCTAGTGATTGGCATGACTCTCACAGGAACTTCTGCACTTTAAACCTGCCTCGTTACTGTTCTGATCATAGCATAATTATTCTTGATACAAATGTAAAATGCAGGGATAATCGAAGAAGCAGCAGGAGACATTTTGAAAAATGGTGGCTAAATCATTCTGATTGCAATGATGTTGTTTTGCAGGCTTGGAAAAGATCTCCTTCTATGGATATCCCGGGAAAATTAACTAATACCATGAAGGACCTTGCAAAATGGGGAAGATTTGATCTTAATAAGCGTAAGGATGACATTAGAGGTTTGCAAGATGAGTTAACTCATATTCAAATCCAACAACCCACTCAGGCCACCATTAGGAGGAGTAATCACATCCAATCTCAACTTGACAAGCTTTATAAGGATGAAGAAAGTCGGTAGTACCTCATATCTCGATACCAAAAGCTTCGTGATGGTGACAAAAACTCTTCTTTTTTTCATCATTCTGCAACTATTAGAAATAACTATAATAATTTTACTAAACTACAGAGAGATGATGGTACATGGGCTAATGATGAGCTTTCTATTCAGGATGTTGTAGTTTCCTATTATACTGATCTTTTTACAGGTATTGGTGCAAGAGATGCCATTGAGAGCACAATCTGCAATATCGAACCCAAAGTCACTCAAGATATGAATAATGATCTCCTTAGAATTCTGACTTATGATGAGTTTACCAATGCTATGAAGCGTTCAAAGCCTTGGTCAGCTCTTGGACCAGATGGTTTTCATGCGGGTTTTTTCAAGCACTTCTGGCATATTATAGGGTATGATATTACTGCTTTTATTCAAGGTTGGTGGAGAGGGGATTTTAATCTGGAAAATCTTAATCATACCATCATTTCTCTTATTCCTAAATTTACTTCTCCTTCTAAGATTAAAGACTTTAGGCCCATCAGTTTGTGTAATGTTCTCTACAAGTTGATTACTAAAGTCATAGTTGGTAGGCTTAAAGGCATTCTTCCCAATATCATCACTCATGAGCAAAGTGCTTTTGTTAAAGACCGTCTTATTACTGATAACTCTTTAATTGCCCTCGAATGTTTTCATTACATGAAGCATAAAAAATCTGGGGTTGGTAACATGGCTCTCAAGCTAGACATTTCTAAAGCTTTTGATAGGGTGGATTGGATTTTCTTAGAAGCAGTTCTGAAGCAACTTGGCTTTGCTCCTGCTTGGATTTCTCTTGTTATGAAATGTGTCACCTCTGTTTCATACTCTTTCAAAATTAATGGTAAGGTAATTGGTCATGTTAAGCCTTCTCGTGGTATTAGGCAAGGTGACCCTATTTCTCTTTTCCTTTTCATTATTTGCAATGATGTGTTTTCTTACCTTATTAAAAATGCTATTTCTAACCATACTTTGCAAGGGATTATAATCTGTAATGGGTCACCTATTATTTCTCATCTTCTTTTTGGGGATGACAACCTCCTTTTTACTCAAGCTACTGATGACTCCTTGCTTACGATTAAGAGTATTATTTCTAATTTTGAGCATGTTTATGGGCAACTCATTAATCTTGAGAAATCTGATGTTTCTTTTAGTAATAATATTGGCTATCAAGAACAGGTTCGGTTGGCCTCTATGCTCAATGTCAAGTTGGTTACTGAGCATTCTAAATACTTGGGGATCCCTTCTATGGTTGGAAGATCTAAAACAAGTCTCTTTAATAACGTCATTGATAGAATCAGAAGCAAAACTCAAAGTTGGAGAAGTAATTTGCTCTCACAGGCAGGGAAAGAAGTCATGATTAAATCTGTCCTTCAAAGTATCCCAATTTATCTTATGAGTGTCTATCGTTTTCCTACTAGTATTATTGACAAAATTCATAGCCTGCTTGCAGACTTCTGGTGGGGAACTAATGATGGAAAGAAAAGAATTCATTGGCGGAATTGAGAGGATTTATGCTTACCTAAAAGTATGCATGGGAGGTCTAGGCTTTCGTAATATGGGAACCTTTAATACTGCTTTACTTGCTAAACAGGGATGGAGAATATTGGAACATCCACAATCTTTAGTCAGTAGAGTTTTCAAAGCCAAATATTTCAAGCATTGTAGGTTTTTAGACTCGAATTTTTCTTGGGCACCTAGCTTCTCTTGGAGAAGTATTTAGGAAGCAAAGAAGCTGCTCATTGACGGAATTGGTTGGTGTATTGGTAATGGTTTGACAACCAACTTATGAGATGAACCCTGGATCATTCATGCAATAGGGAGGCCTACTCGTCCTATCATTTTTGCTTCTAATAGCCCTAATATTTCTCTTAAAGTGTCACACATTATTAATGATAATGGTTGTTGGAATATACCTCTGATTAATGATTTGTTTGAACCTGCAGATGCTCAGGCAATTACTTGCATGGTTTTGAGTCGTAGATATCCTGAAGACAGACGGTATTGGTGGCCAGAAAGGCTAGGTGACTTCTCTGTTAAGAGTGCTTATATCTTGGGCAGATGTGAACAACATACTCTCATTAGACACGAGGAAAGCTTCTGGAACAAATTGTGGAGGCTTAGGTTGCCGCCTAAGGTTCTGTCTTTCGCCTGGAAACTATGTTCCAATTTTGTAAGCGTGGCAGCTGTGCTTTATAATAGGCATCTCATTGATTCTCAGGCATGTTTTCGTTGCACTGTTGAGAGTGAGACAGTTACTCATGCAATTTTTAAGTGTCCTTCAAGTCAACTTGCCTGGTGGGGTTCGGCATCCTATCCTATTATCATTAGCATGGGAATTTTGGATTCTAAGGAAATCATAGCAACGTTTTGGGAACAATATGGTGGTGAACTGGTGAAAGATTTTATAATTCATGCTTGGATTGCATGGACTTTTAGGAATCTTACTTACTTTGGTGAAAGTAATGACCTCCCGAACATTGATTTCATTCGTGAAGGTTTTAAGAAATATGTTTCAGACTTTGAAGTCATTACTCAAGAAGGGAGTGCTTCTTTATCAAGTGTAGCTAATGAGAATTGGTTGTCTCCGCCTTTTGGGATAGTAAAGATCAACTCTGATGCGGGTATTGGAGAAAATTGGTATGGTCTAGGCTTTATTTTTCGAGATCATTGTGGGAATTTGATAGCTGTTGGTTCTCTCAGATGTAGAGGAGTTGTGGATGTTCTTGATGCTGAACTGCGTGCAAATTTTCTAGCTCTCAACAATGCTCTTAGGGAGGGAGCTAGTGTTGTGATTGTTGAATCTGATAGTGCAACAGCTGTGGATTATATCAATAATGAGAGGATGATATGTTCAGCTCATGGTCTAGTTGTAGATGATATTCGAAGCTTATCTACCAAGTTTCTATCTTGCTCTTTTCGATCTATTAATCGATCTTGTAACAAGGCTGCGCATTTTATGGCTCACCTTAATAGTGGCTTTAGGTTTTCTCAGTTTACCTCTCACAATTGTCCCCCGGATCTTGCTAGAATCATCTTAGCCGATTTGGCTTAATAATACTTGTTCCTTTTGTTTCAAAAAAAAAAAAAAAGTAAGGGATGAGATGAAACAATTGTAAATATTGAATATAACATTTTTTTTTAACTTAATTGATATATTATTACACATCTAATTTCGGCAATAAAATATCTTGATAATAATTATTCCAATATTACCAAATATAACTGTTAATCATGGACGTTCACACAAAACAATCATACGGATGGTAGAGGTTCCTACTCCCTACCATAAGAAAGGTTCCTACATGATCCTAACTCTCTCTCTCTCTCTCTCTCTCTCTCTCTCTCTCTCTATATATATATATATATATATATATATATATATATATATATATATATATATATATATATATATATATATCCGAGTAGATGATACACATCTACAATACAAACGAGAATAATAGCCGAGTAGATGATAAACATCTACGATACAAACGAGAATAATAGCCGATAGAGTAGATGATACACATCTACTATACTAAATTCAATAATAAAACTAGTTGTTACTAGGGTACAATTCCGCAACTAGTTCATCTCTCAACATTGCTTCCACCGGTGTTAATTCCCGTCGTGAGGTTAATTCAACAAACATTTTTCTCTTCTCTATCATCATGTATTCATCATGCATCCTTTTCTTTTCAAGAGTCTCCATTGCCTTTTTTTCTGCCTCCCTTGCCTTTCTTTCTTCATATGCGGCTTTAAAATTTAGTTCTTTAGTCCTGATATGCATCTCTTCTTCTCTAGCAGCAAGAACTGATGCAAGACTAACTTCCCGATCCTCTACATCATTCGAAGAGGTTGACTTTCCCTTTCCCTTCCCCTTCCCTTTATTGGTCATCTTTCCAGAAGCACGAGAAGGACGAGGAGGACGAGAAGTGTTAGACTCGTACATACTTGGATTTGGAGATTCAGGGTTTGAGCTTGAGTAGTATGTTCCATCTTCATTGACCTTAGACCTTTTCGATCCTTCTAAGCTTTCAACCCCTACATGAATGTTTGTCATATTCAAGGAGCTTATCCACTTTTGTTCCATTCTTAGCATTTTCCAGGCATGATATAACTTAAATTCGCCTCTAGTGTCACTTGTGTAGAGTCTACGAGCAAAAGCAATGACATCATCTTCCGATTCACCGCTAGCTTTTCTTTTCGAAGCATGCTCGTAACACCCTGCAAGTTTTGAAACAGAGTAATTTATCTTTTGCCAACGACCACTACATGCCGTTTCTTTTCTCATATGCCATGATCCTCTCCTTTCACCGTATTATCTAACAATTCTATTCCAAAGTGTTTTGCTTTTTTGATAATTTTTGACATGTGCATCTTTGCTAGTGTTGAGCCATGCACTAATTAGTAACATGTCTTCATCTTGGGACCATTTTACCCTATTACCCATTGAATGAGTTTGAGTTTCATTCAAAGAACAATGTACGTCATCTCCAAGGTTTATCACACCATGTTGTGTGTTAAACTCTGGGAGATCTAGTGGTGGAGACATGTTTCCTTGAGTACTTGGAGTAATGGAGCATTTGAATTTTGTGAAGAAAAGTTTGGAGGAGTTATGAAAGGATATTGGCCATAAGGATACCCTTGACCTTGAAAGTTTGGACGATTTCATTGACCATGAAAGTTTGGATGATTTCATTGAATGTTTGGAATATTTTCTTGACCTTGAAGGTATTGAACATATTGAAGATATTAATGATATTAAGGGTTTAGATTTTGGTTCGGATCCATATGAAGTGGATAAGAAATTTTGTTTGGGATAAAGAAGAGATGAATATGTGAGTGAGGTGAATGGTGTGTAAAATTTGATCATTTATATAGGCAAAAAATAATAATAAACTAGTTCAAATAGAAAATTAGTTTAAATAGAAAGTTAGTTCTAATAAAAAGTTAGTTCGAATAGAAAGTTAGTTCGAGAAAATTATTTAACGAATACAATTAATTTAAATTATTTAAACTTTAAATTGTAATAAAAAAAATTTATAAATAAAACAAATTGAAAATTTTATAATATATATATATATATATATATATATATATATATATATAATATATATATATATATATAATGGAAGTCTATAATACATAAAATAATTTTATTTTACATATTTTTTTAATTTCATAGTTTATTGTTATTTATAAACATTTTATATCATATATATTACTAATATTTATCTATAATAAGTTTAATAAGTTTATAAATAAATAATATAAATATATACTTAATATATGAAACGCCCCTAAATTAAGGTGCATTTTATATAAATATTTTTCGTATATTATTACTATTTTTATATCATAAATTTAAGTTTTTTTCTAAGTTTATGTTGTAATTATAAATATAAATTTAAATAAGTATACAAATATATATTTATATAATTGTCGTAAATTATTTTTACGGAAAAGTTCGGAAAATATTCCGACCCGTAACGTTTGCTACGGATTTATCGAGTTTATTTTAATTTTTTTTTTAATTTCATTTTTCCCTTTTCTTTTTTTTTCTCTCCTTCACGGGCCCAATTGGCCTCTCCCTCTTTTCCGGGTCCCACTCCCATGCTGGCTCTTCCCGGGCCCCACCTCCACACCAGCCGGGAGCACCCTACTCCCACTTCTCTTCTTTCTTTCTTCTCCTCTCCTTCACGCCTCCTCTACACCCTTGCCGCCCAAGCTAGTCTAGGCCTACTCCCGACCTCTCGTCCCGCTCCCCTCCTTTGTCACCTATCACCTACTCTGCTGTGAGAGCCCTATTCTTTCGGACCGAGTTTTGGTCCTTAGCCGAGATTGGCTTTGGCCGAGATTGCCCTTTCCGCACCCGCGGGCATGACTACCGCCCCTGCGGGTTTCCGCCCCTGCTGCTCAGGGAACCGCCCCTGCGGTTTTCTGCGGTTGCAGCCGTTTTTGTTGATTCCTTTGACCCGTGCTTTACCTTTTCTTTGCCTTCTTCTTTAAGTACTTCCCTTGGCCGATGAGCAAGGGTTTCTCACTCCATTTCCAGCTTACCACGTCCTTCTTGCTTTCCCTTTACTTCTTCTTGATCTTGTGTGTTTCCTCCTTGGTTTTGGAAGAGAATGAATGTGACTTTGAGGATGATGATGATGCTAGTGATGTGTGTTGTTGTGCTTGGAAGCCAGTATGGTTGTTTGGTGATTAGTTCCCTAGTTAACCACAACTGTGGTAAGCTTCCTTCTTCCTCTTCTCTTCTTTCTTCCTTTGATTCTTTCTCCTTAGCTTAGGATTAGGTGTTTGATCATAGATTAATGTTGGAATGTGTATGTATATGTATGTGTGTGAATTTGGATGAGAGAAGACGTGATTTGATCACGTGAAGAGCCGAAGAGAAGCCGCGGGATCACGTTTTGCACTGTCGCCGCCCCCGCGCCTAGAAGCCGCCGCCCTTGCGGAAACCGTGCCGCAGCGCCCGCGCCTTGCCTGCGTCCCTTGTCACCGCGCCTGCGGCTGCTCCTTGCCGCGCCTGCGGGTTGTATACTCCGCCCCTGCGTCCCTTGATCACGCAGGTGCGTCTTGTCCCGGGACTACCTATAGTTGGGTAGCTCCTTTCCTTTCCTAGTATGAGGGACATAGTACCATGATAGGTATCGGATGTTGATGCGCATGATATAGATTTGCCGGTTACGGCTTTGAGGTTTACGAGTTGGACATGATCCTCATGGAACCCTTGGGTCTAGGTGTGACCTTTTGTGTGATAGGAGTTTGATATATATATATATATATATATATATATATATATATATATATATATATATATATATATATATATATATATATATATATGTATATATATGTATGCCTTGTATAGGCCGTGTTGTCCTCCAGTTTGGAGTGGACCTGAGTGAGAGCTGATCGTAGTGATACGACTTCTGAGATTGAGGTAAGTCCATAGGACTTACTTAGCTACTATCCTTATATTGGATGTATGCTTGAGTGGTGTTTGTTATATGCTTGATAGCATGCGATATGGTTCATTACCGACTTATATTATATTGACCGCCCATTGTAGTGGCCGTGATAACCTTTCCCTTTCATCCTGTAGTGGAGTTTGGGAGGTTCTCTGTAGTCAGGCCAGATCTGGTATACGGGAAGGACCCTCACTGTAGCACTCCGCTAAATAAGGTACATTTAATTAGATACTAAACTAATATTATACTAGGCGCGCTAGTGTGTAATTTTAGCACATGTATAACGCATGCTTCGTAAAAATAATAATAATAAGTACTAATAATAACATATTAGTACTATTTATTTTTAATCAATATTTACTAGGTATCTTAAATTAATCACTTGTGTGATAATAACCTCTTGATACTAATGTGGATGTGGGATATATATATATATATATATATATATATATATATATATATATATATATATATATATATATATATATATATATATATATGAACTATGAGAGAAAAAAAAACTAATAAAATAAACAAAATAAAGAAAGAAAGAAGGAGCTAGTGGGTTTTTACAGGGCATCAGGTATTGGTGTAGTATTAGACTCACGCGTGAACAAGATAAGTATAGAGTTTTGTTGGTAAAAAGAAGGAAAAAAAATAAAAATAAAAATAGAACTATAGTATAACCCTGCTTAGTAACCATAGGGTGATGAGTAGGGAGGTTAAAATCTTGACAAATCATGAAGAATGAAGATAGGGATAACACGTTAGGAAGGCCAACTAATAATTTTTTTATTTTTTAATTACCATTGTAAAAATCAACCCTATATAAAGGGTCTAAGACATGATTGTGAGAAGGTACAAATCACAGCATTTTATTACAAGGTCGATCGTAGTGAAATCGGGTACGATATTTTAACGACCGTCTGCGATAAGGCAAGTGGGTTATAGTTATTTTAAATAACTATCGTACCTATTCGATCGATAATATATATATATATATATATATATATATATATATATATATATATATATGTATATATATATATATGTACATATATATATATATATATTAATCAAAATAGCTATAGTTAAATTACACGTATATATTATCGTACTGTATTAATTGGTATGTTGTTGATTTTTAGCGGTTACTTGGATAATGGACGAACCGATGAAAATGTGAAATACGGGTACGGACATTATGGGTAAATAATAATGTCGGCTCGATAACATTATTAGAAATGTCCGTTGGGGCTTAGTGGACCCCGGGAATTAGGTCGCCTAATTCCAATCTCGCTACCGGTAGGCGAATTTAGGGAGTCAGGGACTTACCAAGAGGTTCTCCAAGACTTGCCCTTCGGTTGATTAACGGTTAAAATCAAACCTGGTATCCATGGTAAAATTGCTAGCGTAACGCTAACGCAATTAAGAGTGTTATTAGATCGATTAAACGTTGAAAAGCTAGTACAATAACATTATGAATACTATACGTTGTTCTAAATTAATAAGTTTTTTTTTTAGGCTAATCCAGCTTGTCAGTCTGCCAGATAGACTGACCCATTTTATTTTATTTATTTTGGTTGGTTAACAACCTATTGACATGTTAAGGTGAGTAGCAGATGGCGTTATGGAAGCGTACCAGAAGTTACACTTGATCACCTCTCACTCTAGCTCGGAAGCGAATAACTTTAAAATAAAATTCAGTTAACGTTTTTTTTCTGTAAATTATAATCTTTATCAAGGCATGTGATATAAATATGTTTTTATATAACTCGTTAAAGTCTAAATTTTAGCCTGAGGCGGATTTCAAAAATAATAGAGAAACCGCTGGCGTTGTAGCATACCTAGATAATTAATAAAATTGGGGTGTTTAAATGGTTGGTATCAGAGCCAAGGTTGATATATATATATAAATAATAATCATAATAATAAGTAGTATATACATAATAAGATAAGGGTGTGATCAGGTGAACTCCAGGTACCATCTCTATACCTTAACTGTCTTTTGATATTTTTGTCTCATTGTACAATTGTAACAATTATTATGGTGTTGCAAAATTTTCTATGGCTAGATGTCAACTTCTAGTGATCAGCGAAAAATCGCAAGGGGAAAGGCAATAAAAATTGAACCAGAATCTCCAACTCCAATCCAGTGGAATGAAACAGGAGATATAAACCCAATATTTGCATTTTGGGAATTGCCATGTCCAACCCCTGTTTGGCCTTTAAACACTTACACCCCAGAAAATGGATTTCAGTATGACCCGACAGGAAGCCCCTATAACATATACCCTGGGGAGACTCAATATCAACCACAAGAGGTAAACTATCTTGAACCACCAGTGCCCATGTACGCTCCCCAAGAGCCCAAATACGACTATTTAGACTATTGGGGTCCCCTTAGGGATGAAGGATCGGTACAAAGATCGACGCATGGAAGCACAATCTCAATAGAGGAAGTCACCTCCAAACCAAAGTCAACAACTAAGAGACTCCGAGAGTTACAAGAGGAAAGGAGGGAGCTGAGAGCTCGTCTACAAGAAGTGGAAGCTGAACTATCAGAGTTAGCAGAAATCCAACCAGAGAGAACCCCTTGTCCAGAGTCAAACATAGGGGTGATTACCAACAAAAAGGGCAACCGCGTCCTTAGGATTAAAAATCCTAAGAAAGAATAGGTCCAAGGAAATGAGACTAAGTTTGTATAATACTAAGAGGATAATTGTGTGAAGTTAGTATGAACCTAGCTCTAAAGGAAGTAGAACTAGACCCCAAATTTTCCAGATTGTGTAGAATAGACGGGGAAAGAGATATATACTGTTTTGAATAAGAGATGAATGTAAAATGAAATCTTGTATGTATGAAATAAGTATATGTTATAAAATGTTATGTTTAAGAATACTACTAACAAGGATTAAATGCTAACATTCAGATGAGTGACTTACGTCAGCATTCACACACGGCGGAAAACAACCCAGGAATGGATATTCCTGAACAATTCCGCGAAGAAATTGACAGGAATATAAATGCACCGCAACAATCAACAGTACAGTCTCAACCCCATCGAGATCCCCCTATTAACGTCCAGGAAAACACAGTGGGACAAGAAGCCTTGTATAATATGATTCAAGCTGCGGTGGATAGAGCAATGCACCGCGCACCCTCTGGCTTGGCCAGGGTAGCCGAATCATCACCCCCACCAGTAATGCATCCCTTGGTACGAAATGAAGAATGGAGCTATGACCGTGCATATCAGGTAGTAAGAGCTATGAAACCTGATAAGTATGACGGAACTGGTGAACCAATGAGGCTTCAACATTGGTTTAGTCACATAAAACAAAGATTCAGAGGAGTTAACTGTTCAGAGGCAAACAAGGTTCGCATTGCTGCGTTGTATCTTCGAGATAGTGCTCATTTTTGGTGGGAGACAACCAAACCCGCAGACGATAATTCCATAAGTTGGGAGTTATTCAAGACAAAGTTGATGGATCGGTTCTTTCCATCAGCAAGACGGGAAGAAAAGCGACGGGAGTTTTTATTTCCACATAATGAAGGGCTTAAAATACCCCAAATGGCAGAGAAATTTCAACAGTTACTACCTTATGCTGGTTCAATAATTAGGGATGAAGAAGATAAGATCCGACAATTCTATGAATGGTTACCCCCTGAGATAGCACCGTCCATGATACGACATAATTGTGTGACCTTGGAACAGTTTATGGATGAAGCTCTACGTATGGAATCCGCCATAGACAATGCAAAAAGGCGGATGAAAAACGAGAACCGGAGAAAGGGGGGACAACTGAGTGTAGGATTCAAAAGACCGGCACCACCATTGCAGTCGGAAAGGAGAGGACCGGCTCATTTCAGCCGACAAACAATCATCCAAAACCCCAAGGTCTCAGGAGAAGAACGTCGATGCTTTAACTGTGGAAGTCCAAATCACCTCCGACGAAGTTGTGACAAGGAAGCTCGGGAATGTAGAGGATGTGGGAAGATTGGACACATGGTAAGATTCTGCCGGAGCACTAGGCAAAAGCCCACGATGTCTTATCAAGCATCTACGAATGGTCCAAGAACTAAGTCATTTCAGCAAGTTCGATCTGTTGCACCTTCAATGTCACACCAGACAATACAAGACAAGGAGAAGCATGCCACCAGAACTTCCCAGTCTGGCCCCCGCCTGTACGAGATGAGACAGATAGGAGAGACTAATACAACCGTTACTCAAGGTACCCTTCATAGTTATTCTAAACCAGTAGAAATTTTGTTTGACTCTGGAGCAACACACTCTTTTATTTCAAAGAAATGTGTTAGCCAACTCGGGGTAGAAAATGAGAACTCGTGTGAACCTTATGTCGTTATTTTACCCAACGGAGATAGATTGATAGGTACTACGGAATTGGTTGATTTTCCAATTCTGATTGAGGGACGGAAATTTTCCGCCAACCTAATAGTTATCCAAATGAGCCCTCATGATATTATATTAGGTGTCGATTGGTTAGTCCAACACGGTGCTATAATTGACTTTGAAGTTGGTACAATTACAATAAAGGGGAACATAGACTTTAGGTGTAAATTCAAGGGTAGGAACTCATCTGAAGAAGGTAGTATAATAAACGCAATGACGGCAATAAGGTTACTCAAACAGGGATACATGGGGTATTTGTGTCATATGGTGGAGGGAGAAAAAAATGAGGTAGATATAACAAAGATACCCGTGGTACAAGAGTTCCTAGACGTGTTTCCAGAGGAAATTACAGGAATGCCACCTAAACGGGAGGTCGAATTCACCATTGATCTAGAACCAGGAACCTCCCCAATTTCCAAACCACCATATAGAATGGCCCCACGAGAGATGCAAGAATTGAAGAAGCAATTGACAGAGCTTTTAGATAAAGGATACATTCGACCTAGTGTATCGCCCTAGGGAGCGCCTGTGTTGTTCGTTAAAAAGAAGGATGGTTCATTGCAGCTTTGCATCGATTACTGAGAACTGAATAAAGTCACAATTAAGAATAAATACCCGATTCCTCGGATTGATGATCTACTAGATCAGCTTCAGGGTGCGAAGGTATTCACAAAGATCGATCTTAGATCTGGATATCATCAACTTCGAGTTTGCGAAAGGGACATTCCTAAGACAGCATTCAGAAGTAGATATGGACACTACGAGTTTATAGTGTTGCCTTTTGGATTAACTAATGCCCCGTCTGTATTCATGGATTTTATGAATCGGTGCTTCCAAGAGTATCTAGATGAATTCATAATCGTTTTCATCGATGATATATTAGTTTATTCGCCAAGCCATGAAGCCCATGCTCAACATTTGCGGACCACTTTGAGTGTGCTAAGGCAACATCATCTATATGCCAAACTTTCCAAATGCGATTTTTGGATGACCAAGGTCGCCTTTCTTGGGCATGTGATCTCGGAAGAAGGAGATATGGTGGATCCCCAAAAAGTAGAAGCTATCGCGGATTGGCCACAACCTTACACAGTTAAAGAGATTCGCAGTTTTCTAGGACTTGCTGGATACTATAGGCGATTCGTAGAAGGATTTTCCAAGTTAGTAAGACCTCTTACTTGTCTTTTGCGCAAGTCACACAAGTTCGAGTGGAGTCAACAATGTGAAGCAAGCTTTCAAGAGCTAAAGAGATGGTTGACCAGCGCCCCGGTCTTAACCCTACCCACAGGAGAAAAGGAATATGTGATATACAGTGATGCCTCAAAACAGAGTCTGGGATGTGTATTGATGCAACATAATAAGGTTATTGCTTATGCATCCCGACAATTGAAATCATATGAGGAAAATTACCCAACACATGACCTGGAACTAGCTGCGGTAGTTTTTGCTCTTAAAATATGGCGACATTATCTATATGGAGTGCATTGTCAACTTTTCACTGATCACAAGAGCCTGAAGTATGTATTCACTCAAAAAGATTTAAACATGAGACAAAGAAGATGGTTAGATCTTTTAAAAGATTATGACCTTGAGATTAGGTATCACCCCGGAAAGGCTAACGTGATAGTTGATGCTCTAAGTCGAAAGAAGACTTATGAAGGACACCTGGTGTGCTTAATAAACGAGAGTCAGTTTCAAGATTCAGCCGAGACAGAGGTTTTGTATCCTCAACAAGGGCAGTTAAGTATGATGAAAATCAGGGTAACCTTGGAAGAAGAGATCAAACAAAAACAAATTGATGACCTCTATTTGATAAAGATATGCAATGATGCAAGTTCGGGCAAAGCTCCGGGTTTCATAATACATGACGATGGGTCTTTATGGTTCCAAGATCGAATATGCGTGCCAACTGATGAGAAACTCAAGGAAATAATTCTTCGAGAAGCACACAACTCTGCCTACTCTGTGCATCCAGGTTCAAGTAAGATGTACAAAGACTTAAGAAGAAATTTTTGGTGGGCCAACATGAAAAATGAGATTGCTGAATATGTGGCTAAGTATTTAACTTGTCAACAAGTTAAAATTGAGCACAGAAAACCAGGCGGGGAACTGCAACCTCTCCCGATACCGGAATGGAAATGGGAAGATATTGCCATGGATTTTGTGATGGGTCTACCCAAAACCATCGGAGGAAAGGATTCTATATGGGTGATAGTTGATCGATTGACAAAGACAGCTCACTTCCTGGCTACCCGATCGACTTGGGGACCAACAGAATTGGCAGATATGTATTTATGTGAGATAGTCCGTCTCCATGGGATTCCACGATCAATAATTTCATATCGAGATGGTCGTTTCATGTCCATATTTTGGCAAGGTCTTCATAAAGGATTGGGAACGAATCTAAATTTTAGTACGGCTTATCATCCCCAAACAGATGGACAATCAAAAAGAACCATCCAGACGCTAGAAGATCTACTAAGGGCATGTGTACTTGATAGACCTCAAGGATGGCTTCAATGCCTACCTCTCATAGAATTTACATACAACAACAGCTTGCATAACTCGATAAAGATGGCCCCATTTGAAGCACTTTATGGAAGGCGGTGTAGATCTCCGATATGTTGGAATGACCGAGCTGATGCAGTATTAGTAGGGCCAGAATTATTAGCAGAGACAACCCAACAAGTAGCCATGATCAGAAAACGACTACTTGCAGCGCAAAGTCGGCAGAAATCCTATGCAGATCCCAAGCGCAGAGAAGTAAGTTTTGAAGTAGAAGACAAGGTCTTTGTGAAAGTTTCACCTTGGAAGGGAGTGTTCAGATTCGGACAACGGGGGAAGCTTAAACCCAGATATATCGGACCATTTGAAATCTTGGATAGAATAGGCCCGGTAGCATACCGTTTGGCCTTACCACCAACCTACCAAGTGCACAATGTTTTTCATGTATCGCTACTCAGAAAATACATTCCTGATCCATCACATGTAATTAATTATGCTGATATGGAGATACAAGTGGATGCCACAAGTTCCGAGGAACCCGTTCGAGTTATGGAACGTCGAGAAAAGTATTTGCGGAATAAGATAATTCCATTAGTGAAAATTTTGTGGTCGAAACAAGGAACCGAGGTAATAACGTGGGACCGAAGATGATATGAAAATTCGATATCCCCACCTCTTTGAAATATGATACTTCGGGGACGAAGTATATTTTTAGAAGGGGAGGATGTAGCACTCCGCTAAATAAGGTACATTTAATTAGATACTAAACTAATATTATACTAGGCGCGCTAGTGTGTAGTTTTAGCACATGTATAACGCATGTTTCGTAAAAATAATAATAATAAGTACTAATAATAACATATTAGTACTATTTATTTTTAATCAATATTTACTAGGTATCTTAAATTAATCACTTGTGTGATAATAACCTCTTGATACTAATGTGGATGTGGGATATATATATATATATATATATATATATATATATATATATATATATATATATATATATATATATATATATATATATATATATATATATATATGAACTATGAGAGAGAAAAAAACTAATAAAATAAACAAAATAAAGAAAGAAAGAAGGAGCTAGTGGGTTTTTACAGGGCATCAGGTATTGGTGTAGTATTAGACTCACGCGTGAACAAGATAAGTATAGAGTTTTGTTGGTAAAAAGAAGAAAAATAAAAGAAAAATAAAAATAGAACTATAGTATAGCCCTGCTTAGTAACTATAGGGTGATGAGTAGGGAGGTTAAAAACTTGACAAATCATGAAGAATGAAGATAGGGATAACACGTTAGGAAGGCCAGCTAATTTTTTATTTTATTTTTTAATTACCATTGTAAAAATCAACCCTATATAAAGGGCCTAAGACATGATTCTGAGAAGGTACAAATCACAGCATTTTACTACAAGGTCGATCGTAGTGAAATCGGGTACGATATTTTAACGACCGTCTGCGATAAGGCAAGTGGGTTATAGTTATTTTAAATAACTATCGTACCTATTCGATCGATAATATATATATATATATATATATACACACATATATATATTAATCGAGATAGCTATAGTTAAATTACACGTATATATTATCGTACTGTATTAATTGGTATGTTGTTGATTTTTAGCGGTTACTTGGATAATGGACGAACCGATGAAAATGTGAAATACGGGTACGGACATTATGGGTAAATAATAATGTCGGCTCGATAACATTATTAGAAATGTCCGTTGGGGCTTAGTGGACCCCGGGAATTAGGTTGTCTAATTCCAATCTCGCTACCGGTAGGCGAATTTAGGGAGTCAGGGACTTACCAAGAGGTTCTCCAAGACTTGCACTTCGGTTGATTAACGGTTAATATCAAACCTGGTATCCATGGTAAAATTGCTAGCGTAACGCTAACGCAATTAAGAGTGTTATTAGATCGATTAAACGTTGAAAAGCTAGTACAGTAACATTATGAATACTATATGTTGTTCTAAATTAATAAGTATTTTTTTTAGGCTAATCCAGCTTGCTAGTCTGCCAGATAGACTGACCCATTTTATTTTATTTATTTTGGTTGGTTAACAACCTATTGACAGGTTAAGGTGAGTAGCAGATGGTGTTATGGAAGCGTACCAGGAGTTACACTTGATCACCTCTCACTCTAGCTCGGAAGCGAATAACTTTAAAATAAAATTCAGTTAACGTTTTTTTTTCTGTAAATTATAATCTTTATCAAGGCATGTGATATAAATATGTTTTTATATAACTCGTTGAAGTCTAAATTTATCCTGAGGCGGATTTCAAAAATAATAGAGAAACCGCTGGCGTTGTAGCATACCTAGATAATTAATAAAATTGGGGTGTTACACTCACCACTCCCATAGGGTACACGGGAGGTGAGCCGATACTACTCCAGTTGGCTATAGCACCCATATGCGAGGATTATATTCCTCGTGTCACATATATTCATATACATCTATTTATACGATTGAGTGATTGGACTTATTAAAGATAATAAACCGGGTAAATGTGTGAAAACATGTTGATATGTTATAATTTCTGATGTGTGTTTGTGCTCTAGCATCTTCTTATGTATGTGTATGGTTAGCTAACGGTTTTATACCGTGTTGTAGATCCTTTGCAGGTTAGGAGAGCTACAGAGTGATCCGGAGGGGTGATCTGCCGAGGGTTTCGTACATTGGGGCGATATCGTGGGATTTGGGTTATTTATGTTGTACGGATTTCTATTTTGACTTTATACTCAGTAGTACTCTGTATAACCTTTTGTTATTTATATATCAGTTTCATGTTTTGTTTTAATCTATCTGTGCCTTGTTGTAAGATCAGTGAAATTGTTGTCAGGCTAGGGTCAAGATCCATTGTGAGATCCTAGCCCAGTAGCACTCTGAGTCCTACGGATTTGGGGTGTTACAAAGTTGGTATCAGAGCCCAGGTTGACAACAATGGCACTAGTAATCTGCGATAAAGGTCGAATAGATAAATAAACAGAACCCGACAGGGGTCTGACTTTTCAAAAGATTTTGGTTTTAAAATGAGTACAAAATGTTTTGGGATATCGTGTACGTAAGCCATCGCCCCTCTGAAGATCTCGACAGTATATATATATATATATATATATATATATATATATATATATATATATATATATATATATATATATATATATATTCTGTTGTGATTGATTTGATATATCTATACATATGGCATATATATAGCCTGATAGGTTAAGTGTACTTGTTCTGCAGATGGCTAAGACTAGAGCTGTATCTGCAGATGGACGAGGTAGGGAGAGATCCCCTCTTCCTCCAGTAGTTGTAGAACAGAGTCAGATTCCGGCTGATGAGCCTTCTGTAGCGGAGGAGGTTCATGAGGTTGCTGCTGAGAGTGTCGTTCCTGAGACTGGGAACGGAATAACTGGGAGATATACACCACCACGAGTCCAATCTGATGACTCGGGTTATGTCATTATGAGGGGACCAGATTTCCGCGCATACATCAGACAAGTGGAGGAGGCTGCTAGAGCGGGTAGATGTACCCCGGATCTACCAGCACTTGGGGAATCGTTTGAAGGACTTCATAGAATTACTCAGGTGCTAGTTAGACCGGCAGGTGTTGCTGAGGTTACTCAAGTTTCAGAGGAGCATAGAAGGCCTGAGAAGAGACAGCGAATTGGGCAGACCAGCGGTGCTGGTGGAGTTGTTGATTCTGAACTAAATCGGAGACGTCCAAGTTACCCCGCAACGGCACTAGTTGCAGCTACGGGTCGACGGTGTTTTAACTGTGATGATCCTGGACATCTACGACCAGCGTGCACGAAGCCGTTAGTAACTTGTTCTACTTGTGGCAGGCGAGGTCACATAGATATTTTCTGTAGATGGGTGGAGTTTCATCTCAGCAAGATACTGGTGGAGTTACTGGTTTAGGGCGAGGTCAGAGTCGCCAGAGTCATTCCCCATCTGCACTAGCTATAGATAAGGGACCACAGTGTTACAACTATGGTGGTTATGGACATATGCGGTCAGAGTGCACGAGGCAGACAGTGACTTGTTACATCTGTGGCAGATTAGGACACCGACATATTTTCTGTAGACGGGGTGGAGCTTCGTCACAACAGGGTTTTTCTCCTGCCAGTGCAGTGAGAGGTGGGCAGAGACCACCTCAGCAGCAGCAGATGCAGGGACAACAGAGGGTCCCAGATCGCCCTACGACTCAAGGATCTGCTCTTGGGCCGAGTAGAGGTAGAGGTCGTGGTGGGAGCACCACTGATACCAGAGGCCCACAGGGTCGTGTTTTTGAGTTGAGGAGTGCAGAGGAGCCAACTGCACCTACTGCTACAGGTACCATTCTGATTCATGGTTTACCTGTTAGAGTTTTATTTGATATTGGTGCTACGCATTCTTTTATTTCTGATGCCTGTGTAGAGCGTCTTGGTTTAGATACCGTTGAGGGGATGCCCTTTATTATAGGGTTATCCGATGGTGGTAGGGTCAGAGGTACCCGTGAGATTCATAGTTGTCCCATTTCTGTAGGGACTTGTGTATTACTAGTTGACTTCTTTGTCATGCCATTAGTGCATGAAGAAGTCATTCTAGGTATGGACTGGATGGATAGACACTCTGCAGTTTTAGATGTAGGTAGGAGGACTGTTACCCTCTCTACCGAGTTAGGCCAGATAGAGGTTTTCCGAGGTTGGGACCTTGGAAAGACAGACATAGTTATCAGCACTATACGGGCAGCTAGATTGATTGCACAAGGTTGCGAGGCCTACTGGTGTTATGCCATGAAGGAGGGGGAGAGTCCAGCATTAGAGGATATCCTAGTTGTTTGTGATTTCATTGATGTTTTCGCTGAGCCGTCCAGTTTGCCACCTCAGAGGAGTGTAGACTTTGGTATCGAGTTAGAGCCTGGTACGAGACCGATCTCGAAGGCCCCATATCGGATGGCGCCTGTTGAGATGTTAGAGCTGAAGAAGCAACTTGAGGAATTGGCTGAGAAGGGCTTCATTCGCCCTAGCGTGTCCCCATGGGGAGCACCTGTCCTCTTCGTACGGAAGAAGGACGGATCGTTGAGGTTGTGTATAGATTACAGAGGGCTGAACAAGGTGACCATCAAGAACAAGTATCCATTACCGCGCATTGATGACTTGTTAGATCAGCTTCAGGGAGCGACATTATTTTCCAGGATTGACCTGCGCTCAGGATATCACCAGCTGAGGGTAAGAGAGCAGGATGTGCACAGGACAACATTAAGGACCAGATATGGACACTACGAGTTTGTAGTGATGCCATTTGGACTTACGAATGCCCCAGCAGTTGAACAACATCTTCATCGACTTCCTGGATCAGTTTGTGGTGGTTTTCATTGATGATATTCTGGTATATTCTCGTAGCAAAGAGGAGCATGCAGGACATCTGAGGAATGTATTGCAGGTTTTGCAGGATAGAGAACTTTATGCTAAGTTCTCTAAGTGCGAGTTTTGGATGCCAAAGGTAGCATTCCTGGGTCATGTGGTATCAGCTAAAGGAATTAAGGTGGATCCGGCCAAGATTGAGGCAGTAGCAGCATGGACTACACCGACGAACATCAAGGAAGTACGTAGCTTCCTTGGCCTAGCCGGATATTACAGACGCTTCGTGGAGGGATTCTTTGTGATTGCCCGTCCACTGACGAGTGTGGTGAGGAAGACTACTAGATTTGTGTGGTCTGATCAGTGTATGCAGAGTTTTGAGGAGCTGAAGAGACGTCTGATTTCTGCTCCTGTTTTGGCACAACTAGAGGGTACCGAGGATTTTGTGGTCTACAGTGATGCATCCAAGCTAGGCTTGGGATGTGTGTTGATGTAGCGAGGTAGAGTGATCGCTTATGCGTCTCGACATTTGAAGACGTATGAGGAGAACTACCCGACTCATGATCTGGAGTTGGCAACGGTAGTTCATGCCTTGAAGATCTAGAGACATTACCTGTATGGTGTTACATGTCAGATCTTCACAGACCATCAGAGTCTGAAGTACATTTTCACGCAGCGGGAATTGAATAACCGTCAGCGTAGGTGGCTCGAGCTGATTAAGGATTTTGATCTGGAGATTTTGTACCATCTAGGGAAGGTGAACGTTGTCGCCGACGCCCTAAGTAGGAAGACGCCTCGAGAGCAGGCGATTGCGAGGCTGACAGTTCAGCATCAGCTGCAGAGAGACTTGATCTGGTTAGAGTTGGACATCCAGTTTCCTGATGAGGATGCCCAACTGCGTACATTAGAGGTTCTTCCTGATCTGTTGGGTGCGATCCAACAGAAGCAGGAGACCTACCCGACACTGCTGAGGATACGAGGTAGGATGTCTCGGGATGAGGCACCACAGTTCCTGCTAGGAGCAGATGGAGTTTTGAGACGCCCCGGTCGCGTCTGTGTACCTGCTGATACCGAGCTGAGACAGAGGATTTTACAGGAGGCTCACTGTACACCTTACTCTGTACATCCAGGTACGAGTAAGATGTATCAAGACTTGAGACGTTTATATTGGTGGGGAGGGTTGAAGCCCGATGTGGCCAGATTTGTGGCACAGTGTGCGACCTGCCAGCAGGTCAAGATATATCATTGCAGACCTGGAGGTGAGCTCCATCCACTTCCTGTTTCACAGAGGAAGTGGGAGGACGTCACCATGGATTTTGTGACTAGACTGAGGCCGAGCCGGAGTTTTGATGCCATCTGGGTCATTGTGGACAGATTGACGAAGACGACATGTTTCATTCCTATTAGGGAGACGTGGCCGGTGAGCATATTAGCTGAGGAGTACACTAGGCAGATAGTGAGACTCCATGGCGTACCAAGGACGATCATCTCTGACAGAGATGGGCGATTTACCTCGAGATTCTGGCAGCAGATTCAGACTGCCCTGGGGACAAGTTTACACTTCACGACTGCGTTTCATCCTCAGACAGATGGTCATTCAGAGAGGACCATTCAGACCTTGGAGGATATGTTGCGAGCTTGTGTGTTGGATTGGGGACAAGTGTGGACGGATCATCTCTCACTAGTTGAGTTCTCATACAACAACAGCTGGCATGCATCTATCGGGATGGCACCATATGAGGCACTGTATGGGCATAAATGCCGTACTCCGTTATGCTGGGATGAGCAGAGCAGTGTTAGTGGTTTGACACCTGATCAGATTCAGGATGATGTGGCTCGAGTAACACTGATTCGAGAGCGGATGTTGACTGCACAGAGCCGTCAGAAGTCTTATGCTGATAGGAGGTGTAGACCTCTAGAGTTCAGAGTTGAAGCCCATGTGTGGCTGAGAGTGTCCCCGACACGAGGTGTTAGGCGTTTTGGCATTAAGGGGAAGTTGAGCCCCCGATATGTCGGACCGTTCGAGATTTTGGATCGGGTTGGGAGTGCAACTTACAGGTTAGCTTTGCCTTCGAGGTTAGAGGGTGTTCACCCTGTATTTCACGTGTCTCAGCTGAGGGAGTACATACCAGATCCGAGACACATTGTGAGTTATGATGATTTGGTAGTTGAGCCGGACCACACCTTTGTTGAGCATCAGATTGTAGTCCTAGAACGAGGTATGAGACGCCTGCGTTCAAAGGACATTCCTATGTTGAGGATACAGTGGTCGAGACGAGGACCTGATGAGGCTACATGGGAGACTGAGGATAGTATCTAGAGGAACTATCCCGAGTTCTATGCTGAGTTAGATGTACTAGTAGGATCACCGAGTAGATCTTAGTACTACCTTGGTGAGTGTTATGTGTTTATATGCTTATATGCTATGATGTGTTTATTTTCATACTAGCTTTGATGTGATTATAATCTTATCAGATCTTTTCTGCTAGTATGATTCTTGTTTATAGCTGAAGATGGTTCTTTCCTCCATGCTATTGTGATATGATAGGTTTAGCTGGAGATGGTTCTTTCCTCCATGCTATTTTGATGAACATAGTAGTGCTGGAGATGTTCTTCCTCCATGTTTTTCTGTTATGGATATGATACGGCTAGAGATGTGATTCCTGTATGCCTTGTAATATGCTTATGGTTAGCTAGAGATGGTTTTCCTCTAGGCTTTGGATAGTGTTTTGATTGCTGGAGTTGATGAGTTCCTCCATGCCTATGTTGAGGTTATAGAGAGAGTTGTACCTCGGCTTATGAGTCCGAGTGGTTTCAGGACTTTGCAAGTTTCGGGACGAAACTTGTTTTTAGGGGAGGGGGGGGGATGTGAGAGCCCTATTCTTTCGGACCGAGTTTTGGTCCTTATCCGAGATTGGCTTTGGCCGAGATTGGCCTTTCCGCACCCGTGGGCATGACTGCCGTCCCTGCGGCTGCAGCCGTTTTTGTTGACTCCTTTGAACCGTGCTTTACCCTTTCTTTGCCTTCTTCTTTAAGTACTTCCCTTGGCCGATGAGCAAGGGTTTCTCACTCCATTTCCAGCTTACCACGTCCTTCTTGCTTTCCCTTTGCTTCTTCTTGATCTTGTGTGTTTCCTCCTTGGTTTTGGAAGAGAATGAATGTGACTTTGAAGATGATGATGCTAGTGATGTGTGTTGCTGTGCTTGGAAGCCAGTAAGATTGTTTGGTGATCAGTTCCCTAGTTAACCACAGCTGTGGTAAACTTCCTTCTTCCTCTTCTCTTCTTTCTTCCTTTGATTCTTTCTCCTTAGCTTAGGATTAGGTGTTTGATCATAGATTAATGTTGGAATGTGTATGTATATGTATGTGTGTGAATTTGGATGAGAGGAGACGTGATTTGATCATGTGAAGAGCCGAAGAGAAGCCGCGGGATCACGTTTTGCACTGTCGCCGCCCCCGCGCCTAGAAGCCGCCACCCCTATGGAAACTGTGCCGCAGCGCCCGCGCCAACGCCTTGCCTGCGTTGCCTGCGTCCCTTGTCACCGCGCCTGCGGCTGCTCCTTGTCGCGCTTGCGGGTTGTCTACTCCGCCCCTGCGTCCCTTGATCACGCAGGTGCGTCTTGTCCCGGGACTACCTATAGTTGGGTAGCTCCTTTCCTTTCCTAGTATGAGGGACATAGTACCATGCTAGGTATCGGATGTTGATGAGTATGATATAGATTTGCCGGTTACGGTTTTGAGGTTTACGAGTTGGACATGATCCTTATGGATCCCTTGGGTCTAGGTGTGACCCTTTGTGTGATAGGAGTTTGATATATATATATATATATATATATATATATATATATATATATATATATATATATATATATATATATATATGTATGCCTTGTATAGGCCGTGTTGTCCTCCAGTTTGGAGTGGACTTGAGTGAAAGCTAATCGTAGTGATACGACTTCTGAGATTGAGGTAAGTCCATAGGACTTACTTAGCTACTATCCTTATATTGGATGTATGCTTGAGTGGTGTTTGTTATATGCTTGATAGCATGCGATATGGTTCATTACCGACTTATATTATATTGACCGCCCATTGTAGTGGCCGTGATAACCTTTCCCTTTCATCCCGTAGTGGAGTCTGGGAGGTTCTCTGTAGTCAGGCCAGATCTGGTATACGGGAAGGACCCTCACCACTCCCATAGGGTACACGGGAGGTGTGCCAATACTACTCCAGTTGGCTATAGCACCCAGAGGCGAGGATTATATTCCTCGTGTCACATATATTCATATACATCTATTTATACGATTGAGTGATTGGACTTATTAAAGATAATAAACCGGGTAAATGTGTGAAAGCATGTTGATATGTTATAATTTCTGATGTGTGTTTGTGCTCTAGCATCTTCTTATATATGTGTATGGTTAGCTAACGGTTTTATACCGTCTTGTAGATCCTTTGCAGGTTAGGAGAACTGCAGAGTGATCCGGAGGGGTGATCTGCTGAGGGTTCCGTACACTGGGGTGATATCGTGGGATTTAGGTTATTTATGTTGTACGGATTTCTGTTTTGACTTTGTACTCTGCAGTACTCTGTATAACCTTTTGATATTTATATATCAGTTTCATGTTTTGTTTTAATCTATTTGTGCCTTGTTGTAAGATCAGTGAAATTGTTGTTAGGCTAGGGTCAAGATCCATTGTGAGATCCTAGCCCGGTAGCACTCTGAGTTCTACGGATTTGGGGTGTTACATATGCCCTCTCATCTAGCCCTGCTCCACCGCTCGACCCACGTTACTCACCTCTCCCTACCATCTCATCTCTTCTCCATCTCTCCTCCGGAACCAGCTTCACCCTCCTGCGCCATCTTCCTCTCCATTGCACTCACTAGTCTACTCACGGCCTCCCTCAAACTCCCTTCTCTTTCCTCCTGTCGAGCCACGCTGGAGCACCACCACCCTACTCTGCGACTTCTCGTTTTCCCCTCATCTTTTTCTCTGGATCGAATCACCGGAGAACACGCCACCAGGAGCCACGCAACGGCCAACCACCTGCATCATCACCGGGAGCCACCACCGCAGATCCGGCCTCGCCACCCTCGAACTCCTGCTGCCTTCATTTCTCCTCCTTCACGCACAACGCAAGAGAGCAACTTCTTCACCTCATGGAGCTGTTGTCGCCGTCGCCAAACCGAGCCAGACCTAGGCCGCCGCAACTTGTCCCCTCCCGCGCGAGCCTCCACCAACGCCTCTCTACTCGCGCGCCTCTGCAGCTTCCAGTCCGCCCCTGTGCGCCTAGCTCCGGCCACCTCCGTGCGGTGCACCGTCTCGCCAGGAACCACAGTCTCGCCACCGCCTTCGCCGGCCACCACTAGGAGCCTGTCACCACCGGAGAACGCACGCCACACGCTGGAGGGGTGCTGGCCACCTTCGCCTCGCCACCTTCCGGAGCTCAGCCCTTCGCAGTCGCCGGGAAACCACCGGAAAGACCTCCCTCCACTTCTCGGATATTTGCGATCGGGGTTCCACACTTTTGGGGTAATTACAGAAAGCTCCCAAAGTTATTTACGACTTTTATAGTTAATTTTGTGTTTTCAACAACTATGCCCTCTGGTGAAATAATTGTAGGAATTGACCCAAATTTTTATTATAAAAATGGCCCATACTTTCCGACTTTGCAAAAATGCCCCAGAAAAAGTATTTACACATTTTGGATTAAAGTTATATTTACAAAAAGGGGCCAAACTTTCGGATTTGCATTATTTGCCCCTAAAATAACCCTAGTCATAATTATGAGTTTCAACCTATATTAATTATATTACAATTTATGACCCAAGTTTAGTCTTTTTAAGCTAAACTTGTTTAGTTGCATGGTTTAGGTGCGGTTATGCCTTCGGAAAGGATTTTTAGCTCAAGTCGAAGTTCAACAACCGTCGATCGGCTTTCGTCTTTTGACGCTACGTAAGTGATCTTGAATCTCTTGGATATGGATATGTGCATATTAAAGTATGAGTTGGAATATTAGAACGTAATATGCATGGTTGGAAATTCTAGGTACGTACTCGGTTGGATAACGGGTTAAGGACAAACCCTAGGAGAAGTGAAACCGAAT
This sequence comes from Fagopyrum tataricum, assembly GCA_002319775.1. Classification (NCBI taxonomy): domain Eukaryota; kingdom Viridiplantae; phylum Streptophyta; class Magnoliopsida; order Caryophyllales; family Polygonaceae; genus Fagopyrum; species Fagopyrum tataricum. Next base: position 11,257,495 of record CM008280.1, read on the forward strand.
TCGAGTTGGAAACTACGTAAGTCACTCCTACATCTATTAGATGGTGTTGTGATTTTATAGAAAATAGATATGTGTTGACTGTGTGCCTTTACTTATTTAGGTTGTATGACGAGTTAGTTGACGTTATCGTTTTGGCTTCGAGCCATTGAGTCATCTTTATCGAGGCAAGTACTTGTGAGCTTTTGTATATGAGCATGATTACGTTTAAGCCTTCATGATAGTGCATGTATGATGGGGATGTTTATATTATGATGTAGCATGATGAGCATGATTAAGTTTAAGCCTTCATGATACCGCATGTATGATTGATATATTTTATATTATGATCTAGCATGATGAGCATGATTAAGTTTAAGTCTTCATGATATTGCATGTATGATTTCGTTGTTTTAAATTATGATTTGGTATGACGAGCATGATTAAGTTTAAGCCTTCATGATACCTTATGTATGATTGAGATGCTTGAAATTATGATGAGCATGATAAGTATATAAATTGTATATATGTTATGATATCTAGAGGAGAATGATCTTGGAGTTTATGAGGAATGCATGATATTTTTTTTTTTTTTGAGTTATGGGTATAGTATGGTATGAGGAGAAGATTTAAGAAGCCTTGTGATTACATGATAATTGATTGGGACTAGTTAAAGAGGTGTTTATCAGAATATATTAGAAAAGGAAACGGTTATGATATTGAGGATTGGAGATGACTTGGCCTTTGACCTAATTGGCTTTTGCCCTATATATACTTGTGAGATGATTTAGTATATGACCTTTACGGCATTTTTCCTTATTATGATTTGATGAGATACTTGGTCTATGACCATGGCGGCTTTTAGCCTTATATTTATTCATTGAGATACGGGGCTCACGATCCCGGCGGCAATGAGCCGGTATTTTGTTTTATGATTTTTACGCTCCTCGGTTAAGGCGAGCTATTGTACCTATGATACTTGGTTTGTGTGGGCCGTTAGTTGTGCCTGACTTTAGTGGATGACGAGGATTCACCTGATCCGTGATTGCCGTGTCATCCCATGGTTGGGGTTTAGGAGGTACCTTCGTGTTTAATGCGGGTTGAACATGTTTTAAACTAAAATACAAAATTTACATTTTGAAGTTGATTTCTAAAGTAAAAATGCTCGAGCATGTTTTGATATTATGATTTGGATTATTCGTGTTTGATTTGGTGAAGGGGCAAGGATATACCTTGTTACCCATTTCGGTTGTTTGACCTTTGGATATGTTATACCGGTTGAGTTGGATTATAAGTTATTGAGTTGGATTAGGAGTAGTTGACATAGTTTGTGAGATGTTGAGTTGAATTATGAGATGTTGAGTATTTGACATAGTTTATAATATGATGAGTGGAATATGAGTAGATGACATAGTTATGAAATAATGGTTTGGATTATAAGTATTTGACATAATATATGAGTTGTTGATTTGAATTATGAGTTTTGGATTTGAAGCATGAATCATTGACATGACTTATGAATATTTAATATGATCTTTTGAGATTGATGATGATTAAGTTGTATGATTTTATTGCAATTCCTTGAGAAATTCTAAGACCATGTCATGTCATGTATACTTATTCGCATATCTTGATCATATATATTACACCGCTTATGTATTGGCTTAGTCTATGTGGAAGACTAACCCCACCACGGTGGAGCTGGTTATGTTTTTGGACATAATCAGGTACATGATCAGTTCAAGAGCATGGAGGTCAAGAACCCTAGTGTGAGAGTTTGGTCGGTTGAGTTAGGTTGTTGGTTACTTAGGACTTGATCCTAACTTTTCCATCTATCATCTTTTGGGCGGGTTTACTATGATTACTGTTGACCATTCATGGTCGTTGTTGTTGTGGTTTTGGAGCCTTGGCGTCATGGGACGTCTTTTGGTTTTTCTCTTGCCCTTCTTATTGACAAGTTATGTCTTGTGGTGTGTTGTCTTTTATCTTTATCATTATATATGTTATTTTAGCCTGAGGGAGTCCTTGTCCGGGGCTCTTGGCGCTGTGACGCCTATCCCGCTTTTGGGGGCGTTACAATATATCTCAAAATTAAGAAACATAAAAAAAAATTGAAATAAAAACAAATTTGACGTTGGAGGTTAGAGCCAACTGTTGAAGGAAAACAAGCAAAATAGAAAGTAAATATAAAGTTAGAAGTTAAAAAATGAAATATATTGGTGTGGGCCCATTCAAGATTAATCTTGCTTAAGATTAAAAAAAATCTTGGTTTCCACAAAATTTGCATGGATCCATACAAGATCACACTAAGAACACACTAAGATCAGCCAATGTGGCTGCTCTTGGGTCACCCACTAGTATGACTTTTTAAAACTAGAAGTCTATGACTTCCATTGTTACGAATATGCTAATTTAGTGCGTAATGCTTTTTTGAACATAAATTAAGTTTATGACTTGCCTTTTTACAAAACTCAATGCTTTTATCTGAAGCATATAAAGGATTTGAATGGCACGTGTGATCCGACTTTTGCATTGTTCATCATATTTTGCCAAAATATTACTGATAATGTTTAGATTTTATAATTGAGAAGTCCACTATAGTAATAGCAAAATTAGTAAACTAATGTTCACTTGCATGCACAAAAAACATAACTATATACAGGCGAGTATAATATATGAGTGCATATAAATTAGCATATTCGTAATGAGCGAAGAGCAAATAGATAAATTAAAAAGGAACATGTATCCCGCCGTTGGTGGCCTCGTCGGAAGCAATTCCTCCGTGAAGAACAATGGTCGACCTATTTATTTTCTTCTTCTTTTCTTTATATCTGTTGTTTGAAATTATTTTTTTTCTTTTTGGAGGAGTAGATGTAGAATTTTCATTAAACTTTGTTCAAATGAGATCTTTTGTATACCTATTTTATAATCTCTACTAATCTATTTTATAACTGTATAAATAATCTCCAATATTAATCTAAAATAATCCAATTAATCTCCGATTAAACACGCATAACTTATCTCCAAATTTAAACTAAAATAACCCAATTAATCTCCTGTCAAACACGCCCTAGGTTATATAATAGCAGTAGTGGCAGTTCGGATCTGAATTCCGATGATCTTCATGACTATCATCACAATTGTCAATTTCCAATGCCAACTGCAACGAAAATGAAAATTAATGGCGCTTCGTCGCCATCACTGTTGGCCGTGTCGGCTGTTTTCGTCTGCTGCTTGCTGCTATCTCTGCCCGTCGACGCTGACAATGGAAGATTGGTGTGGCAGATCCTTTCGGGGAAGAACTTCTCTTCCCAGATACATCTCCATCCTCACGTCCTGGTGTTCTTCACTGTACCCTGTACTCTCCCTAACTCACCTCTCATGTTTCCATATGATAGCATTTGAAGTAGTGATAATGTTGATTTGCTAATATTTAGGCCAGGGCTGTCCTGTGTGAGAACAATATATGCTGCCTTCTGTAATTCAATTGTCTTGCTTATATTTTTTCACTTTATGGAAGTAATTGTACTGGATCAGCACTGTGACCAAAAAAGGTGGTAGCTTCAATCCAAAAATTCGGCTGTAGTGGGTGTTTGTATTGGGTATTTAGATTGACCATTCATTGCCCAAAGGAAAAGTTTAGTATATCTTGCTCAAGATTAAGCAACCAAAAGGTTGAGTAATTTGTGATAAGCTGCAAAAAGTTGCTGACTTGGTAAAGGCAATTATCCTGTTGGTTTAGAACCAATGAATATGGATTAGATCCATCTTGTTGGTGCTATGCATATACCCAAATTAATTGTAATGATAAATACATGTCTGTAATAGTAGATGTCAAGGTTATGGGCATCAGAAGCATTTTATCTGGCGGTAAATAAATTTAGAATGTAATAAGTCAACTACAGGAAAATATGGTGGAAAAGTTGGTTCATCTTATATATCTCTTTTTAGGTTAATAGCCTCTGTATGTCTAATAACTTAAACAACCTCTGTTTGAGCCTCTTTTGGCCAATCTAACATTGTCTGCTGTGTCATTGCTGGACATGTATAATTGAATATTTTTCTGCAAATAGATCATAGCTCATTTTGTTATGCATTTTGATGGTTGAATGACTCATACTGCTCAGGGTGTGGGGAGTCTCGATCACTTATGAATGCCTTATCTCGTCAGCTGTCTGATAAAGAAGCTAACTTAGCCTCCATTAAGCTGATGGTTGTATGCAGCAATCAAGACCGGGTGCTTGCCGAGTCCTTTGGAGCTGCACATGAAATAACAGTATTTTTCTACAAGTATGGGATCCGTTATAAATACACAGGAAGACTTAGTGCTCGAGATATACTATTTTCTGCAAATTATCTGATGTCACTGTTGCCTGATGGTCTTCCTCTCATAACACTTGACACATCTGACGATCTGGAGAAATTTCTCGCTTCAACTGATAAAGCCGTGCTCCTGTTAGATTCTTGTGGATGGACACCCAAATTGCTGGCTCAACATAACGACAGTGAAACTTCTAGAGGGATTTCAGGTAATGGCTGATAGTTTTTCCTTTCTACCTTATTACTGTCCTTTCCTGAATTAAACAAAAATAGTAAAAATGAGAAGTGAGAGGAATTGTGTTGATCCAACTCTACTCACAGAGTTACAGTTTGGGTCTAGGAAATTGTATCTAAGGTGCCTAATGTTCCTTATCATGTATATGTGTATATCCTATCCAAAATCTTAGTTCATTGTATTCATCATGTTTTTAGTGACAAAACAGATTAGCTTTGCAGGTGGTGATTCTACAGGAGGGTTCAGTATAGAGACTAAACAAACCATTTTATCTGGTGGGCAGAAAAACATGGAGGTGGCTTGCTGTTATGAGACTGATTTTGGAGTATGAATAAATGGATATGCTGGTAATAAAATCTCATTTTTCTTGCATTACCAGGCTTTGAGAAGTGAAAAGATGAAATGTGGTATTGATCATGGCTTTGGTGGGATTCCTTGGGTTCAAGGGTTCAGTTTGTACAATGAAACACGGATTTCTTTGGAGACTGATGTGAAGCTTTCAGCAGATTCATCCTGTACCTTGGGAGATTATCAGAAATTTGCTTCTTTCTTCTCTAAGTTCATTGTTACTGCAAGGGATACATTCCTTCCTCCTCATCGACAAAGATATGGCCTTGTCTCAAATAGCTCATTGCTCTCTTCTCTTGGTGTTGAAAGTTTTGATGCATGGTCACTGATTGTGTACTATGCTGGATGTCCTAATTGCTTGAAAGTACTGAAAAACGAGAGCAACCTTCAAGTTGCTTTGGAGATGCATAATTTGCCTGTGATGGAGGTAAGTCTGTAAGTGTTGCTAGTCCGTTCTGCTGCGTTTCTTACGGAATATGTTAGTATTGTCACGTAAATTTACGTTTGTATAAATTACTGTAAGTTTGCTAAATATTGTCACAGGATATTCTTTAGCAAGTACGTCTAGTATTTGGTAATTAGTATAGTGTACTCTTTGGAATGGCATGAAAATGTATAAGTGCCAGATTAGTTTTTTAGACTTCTTACATGCATCCTTGTGTTGGAGAAAGCGAAAATTACAGATACACGGGTGGTTGGCCAAATCTTTCCTATTGAGAACAGTTGTTTCAGTTTTATTATTTTGATGTGTTAACATGCTTATGGTTTCTTTGATATATGCTGATATGCATGATCTCTTCTACATATGTTTGTATTGTTACATCTCTTTAGTTTTCAATAGAACTCAAATTAGTGGGATTTTAGGGAGACTCTTTCTAAAAGCTTGCTACCAAGATTAAATGTAAGATTTCTGAACTGAAATGAAAGCAGCAGAAAATAGCAGCTCTGAGGGAGGAAGAGAGGATTTTGAGGTAGAGTCTGATCTGTAGAATGCAAATCTTACCCAACGGAGAGCTACATAATTTGACCTGTAGAAAAGGGATTTTCAGCTGTAAAATAATAGAGCCTGTCTTTATACAGGTGATAAAGAAGTATTTAAGTCTAGAGAACACATCCTATAACAAAACAGCAGCAGAATTTAAATAAGATAGAGGTAGCTAGGAGTACTACTAGACCTAGTCACTAAGAAAATATCTCATGAATCTAATTATTTTATCAAACAAAAAGTAATAGATTTTTTCTAGGAAAATAGATATAACATTATTTCTAAATTTGAGTGCATGAAAAATCTACAATTTGGAATCTGTAGAAAATTATGAGAAATCTACAGCTACTGTTTATTCTTGTTATAGCTTTATTAGCTTCAGGCATATAATGGACTTTGGACATGCATGTATTAGTGATACGGACCGCGCTTCTCAACCAATCCGGAAGCATCCGGAACGTTCGGACCCTTACCGAGGCCATGACCGAGGCGGACTCCCTCATTGAATTCAAAAGCCAAGACCGAAGTAACTTCTCCCGTGACAAAGGAAAAAGTGGGGGAGACCAAGGACGGGGAAGGCCACCAAGACGGGACAACGACGAGTCATCCAAGGATTCATCCAAGGACTCGTCCAAGCCAAAAGACAAGGAGCGGTACACCAAGACCGACAAGGGCAAGAGACCAGCCGAGAGGCAACCCTTGAGTTGCTTCCTATGCGGGGAGAAGCACTTGATGCGCGACTGCCCTTCAAGAAACAAGTTGAGCGCCATCATAACACGGGAGGACCCGCCTGAGGACGATAAGCTGCGACTCGGGGCCATGATGCTTAGCTCCATCAAGACTAAGCGGTTCACCAACAAAAGGGGACTTATGTTCGTAGACGCCATGGTAGGCGGCACTAAAGTAAGCGCGTTGGTGGACACCGGGGCCTCCGACATATTCATGTCTGAGGAAACATCAAAGAAGTTGGGGCTCGAGGTCACCAAGAGTCATGGATGGATCAAGACGGTGAACTCCAAGGAGGTCCCGACACTCGGGGTAGCACAAGGAGTAGAGCTATCATTGGGAGATTGGTCAGGCAAGGCCACGATTGAGGTAATCCCTCTAGACGACTACGACTTAGTCATTGGTTTAGCATTCCTCGATCGTATCAATGCTCTCCTTGTGCCATTTGCCAACTGTATATGCATCTTGGACCCCCATCACCGTTGCATCGTGCCGGTATATCGGGAAAAGGGGTCAAGTGCTAAGGTAGTCTCGGCAATTCAACTTTCCAAGGGACTAAAGCGGGAGGAACCAACATTCTTGGCAACTCTCAAGATGGACGAGACACCATCCGGGGAAGACCCGACACCAGCTGAAGTCTGCCATGTCTTGGAAGACTTCAAGGACGTTATGCCGCCCGAACTTCCAAAGAAGCTCCCACCTAAGAGGGAGGTGGATCACAAGATCGAGCTCGTATCCGATGCTCGACCACCCGCCCGAGCACCGTATCGCATGTCTCCGCTGGAGCTAGAGGAGCTAAGGAGACAACTTAAGGAATTATTGGAAGCCGGTTACATCAGACCGTCCAAGGCACTATATGGAGCACCAGTGTTATTCTAGCGGAAGCACGACGGGAGCCTACGCATGTGCATCGACTATAGGGCGCTCAACAAGCTAACCATCAAGAACAAGTACCCGATCCCGCTCATCGCAGACCTGTTCGATAGACTTGGGGAAGCTCGGTGGTTCACCAAGCTTGACTTAAGATCGGGATACTACCAAGTCAGGATCGCGGAAGGAGATGAGGAGAAGACCGCGTGTGTCACGAGATATGGGTCATACGAGTTCTTAGTCATGCCTTTCGGCTTGACAAAAGCACCGGCAACGTTCTGCACTCTCATGAACAAGGTACTCCAACCCTTCCTTGATCACTTTGTCGTAGTTTACTTGGACGACATTGTTATCTATAGCCGCACATTAGAGGAGCACGTGGAACACCTACGGCAAGTCTTCCAAGTACTACGTGAGCACGAGCTTTATGTCAAGAGAGAAAAATGCTCGTTCGCTCAACAAGAGGTGCCATTTTTGGGACACATAGTCGGCAAGGGACGCATACGGATGGACTCCGCCAAGATCAAGGCAATCATGGATTGGGAACCGCCGACTAAAGTAACCGAGCTTCGCTCTTTCTTGGGGCTAGCCAACTATTATCGCCGCTTCATCCATGGGTATTCGCACATCACGACGCCCTTGACAAACATGCTCAAGAAGGGGATATCTTGGGCTTGGAGCAAGGAGAGTCAAAAGGCGTTCGATCGGCTTAAGAAGGCGATGACCGAAGAGCCAGTGCTAGCCCTGCCCGACTATGGGAAGCCGTTCGAAATACACACGGACGCATCAGACTATGCCATAGGGGGATTCCTGATGCAAGAGGGACATCCGATAGCTTTTGAGAGCCGAAAGCTTAATGACACCGAGCGGCGCTACACAGTACAAGAGAAGGAGATGACGGCCATCGTCCATTGCCTAAGGACTTGGCGTCATTATCTCCTAGGGTCCAAATTCGTGGTCAAGACAGACAATGTGGCCACGAGCTACTTCCAAAGCCAGAAGAAGCTAACCCCCAAGCAAGCCAGGTGGCAAGACTTTCTTGCCGAGTTCGACTACGAGTTGGAATACAAGCCGGGCAAAGCCAACCTAGTCGCCGACGCTCTTAGTCGTAAAGTGGAGTTAGCTGCCATCAGCCGACCGATAGGGACTTTGGAAGACCGCATCAAGGAGGGCCTTGATCATGACCCAACCGCCAAGAACCTAAGGGAATACGTCAAGGAGGGCAAAACAAGGCGGTTTTGGGTCGAACGGGACTTGATCTTCACCAAGGGCCAACGGCTATATGTGCCCCACTTTGGAGGATTAAGACGTGAAGTCATCAAAGATTGCCATGACTCCAAGTGGGCCGGACACCCAGGTATGCATCGTACCTTAGCTCTTGTAGAAGAAAAATATTATTGGCTGCAAATGAGGGACGACATCGAGATATATGTCAAGACTTGTCTTGTTTGCCAACAAGACAAGGTTGAGCAACGACAACCTGCGGGACTCTTGGAACCTTTGCCAATACCGGACCATCCTTGGCAAAGCGTTAGCATGGACTTCATAGTTGGTCTACCCAAGACGGACGGATTCGGGAGTATCATGGTGGTGGTAGACCGAATCTCAAAATACGCAACCTTCATACCGGCGACAAAGGAATGCCCCGCAGAAGAGGCGGCCAAGCTGTTCATGAAGAACGTGGTCAAGTACTGGGGCTTGCCACAATCCATCATCAGTGATAGAGACGGAAGGTTCACGGGGAGGTTTTGGACAGAGTTGTTCAAGATGCTCGGGTCAGACTTGAAGTTCACCACCGCCTTCCATCCTCAGACGGACGGACAAACCGAGAGGGCTAACTGCTTGCTCGAGGTCTACCTTCGGCACTATGTCAGCGCATCACAAAAGGATTGGCCGAAGTTATTGGACATCGCTCAGTTCTCATAGAATTTACAACGGAGCGAGTCTACGGGAAAGAGTCCGTTCGAGATTATCATGGGCTTCCAACCAAGTACGTCAAGTACTATCGCAACGGGATACACTGGACCAACACCAGCGGCGTACAAATTTGCCAAGGGTTGGCAAGAGGAGTTGGACTTGACGCAGGCTTGCCTTGTCAAAGCCAACAAGAGGACGAAGAAATGGGCTGACCAACACAGGAGGGACATTGAGTACCAAGTTGGGGACTTAGTCATGGTCAAGCTCCACTTCATCATGCGGCACACCGGACTACACAAGGCATTGATACGGCGGTACGAGGGACCTTTCAGAGTTCTTAAGAGAATCGGGCGCACCGCCTACAAGCTCGAGTTGCCGTCCAAATTCAAGATACACCCCGTCTTCCATGTGAGTATGCTCAAGCCTTACCACCAAGACATGGAAGACCCAGCACGGGGAGACGCTCAAAGGGCGCCAATGGGAGTTCGGACTTCTTTCGACAAGGAAGTCGAGGAGATCATGTCAGATCGGGTCGTCCGCGAGAAGTATCGGCGGCCAAGACTCGAATATTTAGTGCGATGGAAGGGACTTCCTGAGGCGGAGATGACATGGGAACCGGCCGAGTCCTTGTGGCAATTCAAGGACAAGATCGAGGCATACGAGGCCAACGCGACGAGGACGTCGCGGGATTCAGTGGGGGAGGATGACACGGACCGCGCTTCTCAACCAATCCGGAAGCATCCGGAACGTTCGGGACGCTCGTAGAAGTCTCCGGACATGGCCGGAAGATCCTAGAGAAATGCGGAACCATCTAGGCATGGCTAGAGCCTTGCGGAATATTCTAGATAAGTAGAGAAGCTTGTAAAGAGTTCTAGCCAAGAAGGATCCGGATTGTCCAAGACTTGTCCAAATCCGGAACCTTCCTAGGAGGGGTGGCCTTGGGCTATAAATAGGGAGTGCCACCCCCTCATTTGCATGATCCAAGTTCCAAGCTCTCATTCAAGCATTGTAAAGCTCTCTTATAATACAAAGCTTTCTTTCCCACACACAAAGCCTTTAAAGTTCTCTTAGCCATCAATCTTAAGTTCTTTCGTTGGCAACATCGGGAATAGGCTGATCTTAGCACGACAAGGGGTCGAGACAAGCTAAGAGCCACACGGTTTGGAGTTAGGGAAACTCAGCCCGTGACATTAGTATCTTCATTTCTTTTTGTGCTGGTATATATTTTCCATGATGATTTCAAATTAGCTAGTTACAATCAGTGGGGAAAATGATACATAATAGAATTTTGGAAGAATCAAATTATGTTCCATCAATTAGACGATTGATATCCCCTAATAGAGATTTAGATTGTAATCTCTTTGTTATGGTTCTCTTCTGGTTTGTGGTCCTTTACTCCGTGCAGTTTGTTCAAGTTTATCTTTGTTTGCTGCAGAGCTATTCTTGTATGAACTTACCGACTGGTCAAGAACTAAGAAGGCTGTACAGTGCTCCTTTTTTTTATATGATTAAGACTACTTTTCAATGTGGACATTGGTGCAGAGTTAGCTGGTTCATTTATTTTTGTTTTCTGACTGCAACTTGTTCTAAAACTTGATACTTTAGTTCTAATAAATTCAGTTCTGACTCGTGGTTCGTTTATTGCATATTAATATTGCAGTGGATCAATGATCGTATGGATAGTGGTCCTGCTTTTCCCGTCCACGAGCCATCAGTAGTGCTCTTTACAGATAGATCTGCAGATTCTGTGGAAGCTAAGACAAGGAGTACAGATGCTCTTTCTGCTTTTAAAGAAGCCGCCCTGCAGTACAAAAATTCGTTTCAGAAGAATGTCCAAAGTACTGATTTGCTGGAGAAGCCACTGGTCCGAACTTACAAAGAATCAACCACGATATCACGGGATCCAAGAATAGTGCTATCGTCCTTGTCTCAGAAGGTTAAGGATAAAATGTCTGTTATGATTATAAATGAAGGGGCACATGCTACTCTGGATAACGCTGACTCAACATTTCAAGGCCACTCTCTGCGTGAAATTCTGACACAACTGCTTGGACAAAAAAAGCAAGGGAAATTAAGTTTACTTGCAAAAGAAGCAGGCTTCCAGCTTATATCAGATGATATCGACATTAACATAACAGATGAGTCATCCCACATTGAAAGTCATTCCGACTCCACTTCCACTAAACCATCTTTGGAGCATCTGAGAGAAAGTCGGGATGATACAAACAATGATGCAAATTCACAAAGTTCATCTTTGGAAGACCATGAGAAACAATATGATCTGCCCGTTGGTAAAATTTCAAACAGTCATAAGGAGGAAGCAATCCAAGATCTTACTGATACAAACAATGATGCAAATTCACAAAGTTCTTCTTTGGAAGACCATGAGAAACAATATGATCTGCCTGTTGGTAAACTTTCAAACAATCTTAAGGAGGAAGCAATCCAAGATCTTACTGATGTACCTTCCCAGTATGTAAATTCTAAACAGTTGAGTGAAGGTGAACCTTCCATGTCTACAGATGCATATTCACAAAATCAAAATTTTCAGCGTAGTAATCAAGTGGTGAAACAGCTGCATCAAGCTGAAGGTTTTGCTGGTTCATTCTTCTTTTCTGATGGCAACTATCAGCTGCTTAAATCTCTTACAAGTGAATCCAAAGTTCCAAGAATGGTGATCATAGATCCTATTTCACAAACACATTATGTCTCACCTCAAAGAAAAGATTTCAGTTATTTATCCATCTCTGATTTTATTGATAGGGTCTTCAATGGAAGTTTTCCTCCACACCAACGCTCTGCATCTTTGCAGAATCCTCTCGAGGCTCCACGCCCTCCATTTGTTAATCTGGATTTTCACGAGAAAGATTCAATTCCTAGCCTCACTACTAATGAATTTACGGAATTGGTTCTTGGGTCTAGCTCTTTAGCTGCCCAAAATTCCAGTAATGCCCAGAATAAAGATGTATTGGTTCTGCTCAGCAATAGTTGGTGTGGCTTTTGTCAAAGGACGGACTTAGTTGTTCGGGAAGTATATCGATCCTTAAAAGGTTACATGGACTTGGGTATTGGCGGACCACAGAAGAAAGTGGTGATTTCAAATGGTATGTAAAAGTGCCTCATTAATCACTTTCCTGTTTAGCTTAGGCGTTTCTTGTTCCCATTTGTTGGTTCTTTTTTAGATATAATCACTAATATAAATCCTCGTGTGCCATTTGTAGATTATTCGAAATCATTAACAAGTCACCAACTATAACTTTCTGATTATGCTAAACAGTAATTTCACTTCTCACGCTTTTTTCCCTCTCAAGACTCCAGAAGTATTCGCATTGGTATGCGAATGAAAGCCCTTGATTTGATACTCCTAGATACAGTATTCTATTTGAAAAGCTTATCCACAGAACGGTTTGAAAGGCTAATGGCATTATTGAAGATAGAGTGAGGAGAGTAGTGACAACATGGGTTGTAATTTGGAAGTAAGAATCATCTGAGAATTCTAGAAATGATTATTGACATTCAAGCAGAAAATTAGGATATCCGGTTGTCAAAATTTGGGTCAGATAATAGTAATACTATACTTGATGCAAACATGTTTGGTATCGATTGCAGGTGTTGGTATTAATCTTCCAAAAATCAGTTTGAAGTGACTTGAGTTTAGCCCAATGTTATAATTAAAAAAAACATTTAAATTAGTGCAGGGTTTATACTCACCAAGTATGGGGTTTTGTCATTTTAATATATATTTTTTTCCAGGTTTATAATTTTATATAGCAATAAAGTGTATTATTATTGTTTCATTGGTTCTATGTTGATTGTTTAATTTGTTTTCTAGCATAATCGTACTAAGAAGATGACTTGTATATTCGTTAATTGATTTGTGGTCAGGATTTGAGTACAAGTTTTTAGTGTGTGCTAAGATGTTCACTAAGTCAGCTTTAGGATTTGTCATCGAATTGTGAATGCTTAGGAACCTGACCCATGCTCACCTCTGATGTATCTCATGCCATCAAACATTTGAGAAAGTAAACAATTTCTTTCTCTTTTATTTTAAGAAAAATATCTTTAGAAAGCAAGTTAGCTCTTGATCACCATTGTATGTTAGTAAGGCTGCTGCACTTCATCTGAGAAATGTCTTAAACAAAACATTCATCAGAAAAGCACTTCCGGATGGCAAGCATGCAATACAGTGACTAAGTACTATTGTATTCCATGAATTAGGTTCTCTGCACACTTCAGTTTTAGTTATTATACTTGAAAACAAAGTATCTTTTGACAGTAGAATGCATTTTGGCAGATAGTTTGAAGGCTGTTATGTTGGAGCTCCCAATGATATATCGAATTGATTGCACATGGAATGATTGCAGCTGGATCCTAAGACCATTGCGTCAGGTCTGATTATTCCTTAATATTCACATCTACAACACTTCTAAGTTCTTTGTGGTAGCTGTTCTGAACAGTATGTTTGTAAAGAGCACTGGCTGCATATATGAACATCAAATGATATTTGAAAGATGTATACTCACATGGAACTAACTGTCCATACAAAGTGTTGTGCTCAATCTTGTTTTGCAGTCTAGTGATTGATCTAACCTCTGCTTTCCTTACTTCTTTACTAATAAATTAACTCTCTTGTTGACTGGATATATTGCAGAGGGAATTATATCCATCTTTAATGTTTTACCCCGCAAATTTGAAGACCGTTCTTTCTTATGATGGAGACTTGGCTGTGAACAGCATTATCAGCTTCATTGCCAAGCATGGCAGCAGTTCTTTTCAACTTGTCCAGCAAAAGAGTATTTTCTTCTCTTCATTTCATTAAGGTTTACGTTCTTTAAACTTTCTAAAATGATTGTTAGGTCTTGCAGATTAGTTGTTTTTCACATCATCCCGAAGTATATTTGGAAATATTTTGCTTGGAATTGTAATCTTACTATGTGTAATCAAATTGCATTTATGTCGAAACAAGAATGATATTGCAAATTTTAAGAGCGTAGGTCATGTGCTTTGGTGTAGGAAGGGTCTGTGAACGTTAGCCTTGAGAACATTACCACGATTGCCATTTGTTTGGATATATTTAGATTGGAATTGTTAACTTATTATGTGTAATCAAAATGTTTTTTTTTGTTGAAACAAGAATGATATTGCAGTTTTGTAAGAGCGTAGATCATGTGGTTGGTGTAAGAAAGACCTGTGACCATTAGCCTAGAGAACATCGCCCCCTACTTCCACCTTGTACAGCAGCACCTAGTATCTACCTCCGTTCTGTTAGTTTCATATAAAATACACCTACGCCTCTTAACTGCTCAAGTATTATGGAATACAAAATCTAATAATGGCTACTTTTACATCAGCTTATAATGTCCATCTGAATTAGTCTTGATTTTCAGATAGGGTTTTTGAACTGCAATTCCTTACTTGTTCGTGGTTACTGGTGGGCTTGGGTTTGTTCATGGAAACCACAATGAACAGCAAGTCACTTTGCCACTTTCTCCAATTCTCAGTTAGCAGCCAATCCTAAATTACCTTTCATAATTTGGTGAAATGACTACTGTCTCTGGTACACTAGCAAACATAGTAATAGTTTCAGTTTAATTGGGTAAAAAGAATAAATCAGTCTTTAACCTCTTCGAGTCTTGATTTACCTTTCTTAATTGCTGTTTTGCTTATCAATTCACAAAGAATGATTTAATGGATGCATACGGTGTTTCTGTGCTTGGAATTTAGTTTCTGCTTTGCACCCGTGACTTGCAGGTGATGAAACAGAGTATCAAACTTCAGTAAAGGATGTGCCACCAACTGTGAGTTCTGATGCACACGAATATCCTCCGATAGACCATATCCAGCAAGAACAAGTGAGATACATCCAGAAGATAATGGCTGTGTTTGGTGCCAACCCATAAAACACTAGTGATAAGTGTTTGAAAGGGTTTGTTGAGAGTTTGGTCCTAAATACTAGTGTTTAGTGTTTTTAAACGCTAACGAGTGTTTGGTGGACAATGCAGTTAAACACTAGTGTAAGTGTTTTGTTCACAACATGAGATTGTTTTTTCTTTTCCCTTTTTTGAAGAAGGTAAGTGCAACCATACTAATTCCAGCCTAATAAATTATTAATTCCAGCCTAGTCAATACAGACAGATATAAGGAACTACGGAGGTATGCATACTTGAACAATTGCTCCACTATGCTTATATTTGATCTAATTTCAATCAAAATCCCAGTCACATAGCACAAAATAAGGAATTACAGAGTTAGTACAATGAATTAACAACTCCAACTCATAAATGAGTTTGAAGGTGATGGTTTCACTCGTTCTAGTAGCAAATGAAAAATAAATAGACTAGAATTGAAGACCATTTTCTCTAGCAGCATTTACAAGGGCTTGGACACGTCCATGATTGAATTTGTTGGTTTCTTTCACTTCTGCACTCTTCTATATATTTGAAACCTGGATTCAAAACAGGCTCTAATCTAATCTAATAGCAGCAACAACCAATTCAGCTTGAATTTTGAAGTCCAACTCAAGCAAACACTAGCAGCATAGTATGCAATTAGGCTTGATTCCCATAAAACCAATCATCAAATAGCAGCAACAACCAATTCAGCTTGAAGTGAATAAATCTTCAACTGCACCAAGAAGCCTGTTGTTCAGACGAGGAAATTATAGATTAATTTTGTCTCTTTCTAATCTAATCAATTCCAAAGTAAAGATATCTAAAAAACAACAAGCACTAGTTCGTCTTCATATACTCAAAACTATCGAACAAATCATATCTTTTACTCAGGAACTATCAAAGCACATATCAATTGAGCAAGGAACTATCAAACAATTAGGTCAAAATTAGGATAAGATAACTCATGAAATTCAATTACCAATCTACAAGTGTAGATGGAGACGCGCAGCGCCTCAATTTCGTGGTGTATGGTCAATGCGATCAAGTATTAAATTGGGGATTCATGAATAATGAAATCCGAGGGAGGCGTAGAGGAGTTTGAGTTGTTTCTATGTTAATGGAGGAGTACGAGCTTTTCATAGTTGAGCCCAACAAAGCCACTAAAAACAATTATGTCGTCTTCTTCTTTCGATCAATCAAAACCCAAGCACTCGATCAGTCGAAACCCCAAACAAAGATATTCCAATACAGATCTCTACCCATTAATTGAACATAGATATACCAAAAAAAAAGTATAAACCCTAGGTCACAATCTCAAAATCATTAATGAAGCGGAAGAAGGATTTGTGTACTAGTTACGATTTCGTCTTCAAGTTCGCCGTCTCCAAGTTGAATTCGTCGGTCGTCGTCTTCTTCACAACAACAGCCGTTTGTGAATCGGTAGGTGAGATAGTGAATGTTATATATATACTTTGTATGTTGTGTAAAATAGGGATAAAGTAGGGGCAACAGAGTAATTGCATCGGCAAAACACTTGTGAAACCAGCCGAAACCGTGACTCTCTGAAGGGTTTGAGAAACGGAATCCTAATCTGAGTCATTGCGTCCTCTATGAGCTGGATGTAGCGACTTTATCTCCAGCTAAGACAGAAAAAAAAATGAGTGTTTTGGACTGTACCAAACACTTGTTAATTTAAAAAATCCTTCTAAACACTCCTAAACACTAGAGTTTGGTCTCTGCAAAACACAGCCAGTACAGTATAATGGCTGGCTCATTCCTCATTGCCACAGAAAAGCTTGCTGGCACCAACCCATTTTCAAATGCAAGAGTTTTGATAATCAGTGCTGATCAACATACTGGGTTTCGAGGTTTAATAGTAAACAAGCCTATCAATCAGGAATCTCACAGCGAGATTGGCCTACCCGAAGTACTGAAGGAGGCTACAGTTTCGTTTGGTGGTCCAGTTGTGCACCCGGAGTTGCATTTCACAGCTTTGACGAAGAATCAGTTAGAAGGTCAACATTTGGAAGTCTTGCCAGGCGTTTACGTTCTCGATAAATTAGCCACGTCAGGTGAATTGGAGAAATTGAAGGCCGGAAAAGGTTCTGCTGTTCACTTATGGTTCTTCCTTGGGTACTCAGGGTGGGGCTGGCATCAGCTTTTCGATGAAATTTCTCAAGGGGCTTGGATTCTTGAGGATGGTAATGATGCCCGATTGGATTGGCCATAAATGGAGCTTCGTTTTTTTTGGTAAGTTAAAGGTTCAGGGTTTCTAGCATATACTTAGTCTTGATATATTTTACTTGTGAAAGCTTGTAGAGTGGTATTCGGCCCCGTTATTGGACCTGTTAATGCAGAATTGGGCAGCACTTGTCTAACATAGACAATTACTTTGGATCAATACGCAAGCATAACCAAAGATTTTATTCCTCACTAGCTAAGATTGTTTTTTTTGTTTGTGTTGTTTGGTGTTGTAGTTGGTATTTAGAGTATCTACGTTGGTTAATCTTTCGGGTGTTCTTAAGTTTCATATAGGAGTTTTTTTTTTGTTTACTAAAACTAAGAAAAATTTTCATTTTCCTTAAGATGAAGCTAAAATTTTTAAAAAATTGTGGGATACGTTGTACTTATATATGTATTTCATTTAAAAACATGACTTATAAAATATCAATATATGTAGATTAAAAAAAAAATTACAATTAATAAAATAATTGTGTATATATGTAGACATTCATTTTATATACACTTATTTTATTTAAAAATTTATAACTTTTTACATATAAATCTATCGATACGGGTTAAAAAAATTTGGTGTAAAGGGGAGCATGGGTGTCTCCGTGCATCTAGTCGCGCTTTTACGTGCATCTAGTCGCACTTTTATTTCAAAGAAAAATATGACGTGTGCTTTTATTTCAAATGAAAAGATATGAATATTGGGTTGTGATTTTAAGGTGATGTGAATATAAAGGTAACGTAAATAAAAGAAATTTTAAAAAATGACTTAAATTAATCTAAATTGTTTTTTTTTTTAGCTAAAGATCTAAATTGTTTCTTTAGTGTGAATGGTACGAGGAACTTGCAATTTACATTAAGGAAAGTCAGACTTTTTTAAAAAAAAATAATATTTTGTTTGATATCCATATTTGGATATTGGTAAATAAAATATCGATTTCAAGATGAGTATGAGCTAGATTGAATCTGATATTTTATGTTTAGTAGGATGTAGTATATGAGTCCGTCATGAATAGAGATAAATTTTGTGAAGATTTTTTTCAAGAGAAAAGAGTTTTGAAGAGAAATAATAGAAGAGTGTTGAAAATATAAGATATGTGATACAAATTTTTAATATATAAAAAAGGAGGAAAAGTGTTTTCTGATTATGCGAAGATATGAATCTAATATATATATATCAAACACTGGATATAAAATGATATTTAGATATGATACGGATATCAAACAAGCCTAAATATATATGGATTAAATAAGCATATATTAAAATTTTATATTTAAAAAATAGAGGGCTGATAAGTAATCAACAAGTGTCCTCGTTAGACAACCCAAAGGTCCCAAACTGTTGTAACGATTGTTCAACGCATTCAAATTCTTCTCCTTTTGCAGTCCGATTTACAGAATAAACACTCCGTTGAAACTTTACAATATTCAATCAACTGAAAATGAAGTCACAAGTGTACGTAGACAAACTAGCTCAAACGTGAGAGCCATAACTTTGAGGTCTAATAGTATAACATGAATAGCACTACTCGATTCATCATCATATATATACATTCTTGCAAAATTTAACCTTAATTAAAAAAATTAAAATAAAGCTAGGATACGTTTCTTTGTTTTTCGAATCACCACCGTCTCCATGGCAAGCATCCATGCCCTCGGCAGCCTCATAGCAGCGTCGACGTTACTCGTCTTCTTGGTTCTATCTACGACTGCTGTTGCTTCATCTCCTGATTACGCGGATGCCCTCGACAAGAGCTTGTTGTTTTTCGAAGCACAGAGATCCGGCTACCTTCCGTCTAATTCGCGTGTAAATTGGCGTCATAATTCTGGCCTTCGTGACGGTTTTTCCCAACAAGTAATTAATATTAGTTTCTTGATTGTTTAGTTTGAAAAGTCGATCGATCATATATAACAAGTTTAGTTTGTACGCATGCAGGTGGACTTGGTTGGAGGATATTATGATGCTGGGGATCATGTCAAGTTTGGGTTGCCCATGGCGTTTAGCGTGACACTACTCTCATGGGCGGCTGTCGATTTCTCAAAGGAGTTGTTAGCAGCAAACCAAATGGAACGAACTCTTCAAGCTATTCAATGGGGAACTGATTACTTCATCAAAGCACATACCGACTCTAACGTTCTTTGGGCTCAGGTACATACATACGGGTTTGGATAAATATAAATTTTGTTCATTTAGTTCAATTTTAATTCAGTGGCCGTTCAATTTTCTAATATTTTAAAAATAAATAGATATTTTTTTTCATGATTTGAAAAATATCACATTGATACAAAAAAAATAAACTGAACCTAAAAAATGAGCATAACAAGTGTCCTAACTGGAACCATAATATATATATATATATATATATATATATATATATATTACAAGTTCATGGTTGTTCGAATCATAGCTAGATATTAACATGAGGATGTAGGTAGGAGAAGGAGAATCGGACCATTGTTGTTGGGAGCGTGCGGAGGACATGTCGACACCAAGGACCGCATATAAGCTAGACTTGTCTCATCCCGGCTCGGATCTGGCCGCAGAAACGGCAGCTGCCTTGGCGGCGGCCTCCTTGGCGTTCCAGCCATACAACTCCTCTTACTCCGGCGTCCTTTTATCCCACGCAAAACAGGCATGCACGTCTACTTATAATCACACACACGTGTATATATATATATATATATATATATATATATATATATATATATATATATATATATGGATTTGATGGTGGTGAATAGTAATTAAAGATTTGATGTGTGTTGTTTGCAGATATTCTCATTTGCTGATAACTATAGGGGTGAATACGATGAATGTATACCCGATGCAAAAACATTTTATCCTTCAACTGGATATTCGGTCAGTTTAATTTATACGTACAGAGTGAATGGATTCTTAAATGACTTGATGTATGTAAATAAATATGTACGTATGAATTTAGGATGAGCTACTATGGGCGGCGGCGTGGCTACACAGAGCGACGGGGAACTCGTACTACTTAGAGTACGCGGTGAATAACGCGGCTGAGATGGGAGGGACCGGGAATGCTGTTCGACTCTTCTCTTGGGACAACAAGTATGCTGGTTTGCAAATCCTTCTTTCCAAGGTTAGTACACGTACAACGTTAATTTGAGTTGTTTTGTGTAGAGTGAGACTTGTTTATGTAGTGCAAATGGTGGTTTGAGTTTGTAGGCGTTGTTTGAGGCTAACGGATACTCCCCGTACGCTTCCATATTACAACAATACAAGGCCAAGGCAGATTTCTTTGTATGTGCTTACTTGCAGAAGAATAACGGCTATAATGTTCCGATGACCCCAGGTTAGGCTTTCCGTTAACACATTACAATCTCATTAATCGGTCGATTAACACCAAGACTACTCCATTTTCCACCACATATTTCACAGCAAGAATATATGAAAATGTACATGTTGTTTAAGAACACTTCAATGGTTTAGGCTGATTAGCGTATTTGCAAAGTTTGTGGCACCGATGAGCCGTAGATATAGCTAGGCTGATTAGCATTATAAGTGTGTAGTGGTTAAATTTGGGTAGGTTAAATTTTGTGCAGGAGGATTGGCATTTGTGCTTCCATTTAACAACATGCAGTACGTTGCATCAGCGTCATTCCTATTGGCTATCTATTCTGACTACCTTAGTACCTCAAACATGGAGGTTTCTTGCCCAGGTGGACAACTCAAGCCTCAACATCTCCTCGATTTCGCTTCATCACAGGTCAGCTCCTCAACTTTGTTCACTAAATCAATCATTAATTTACTATGTTTAATTTCTAGCATGAGTATATACTATGCTGCATATCTAGGGTGAGTACATTCTTGGGAAAAACCCTCAATCAATGAGCTACATGGTAGGGTTTGGGGCCAAGTACCCCAAATACATGCACCATAGGGGTGGCTCCATCCCCTCCTTGTTAGCCCTCCCGAGCCCAGTTGGGTGCGTTCAAGGCTTCGATTCCTGGTTCAAGAACCCTACCCCAAACCCTAATATCGTCTACGGAGCCTTGGTTGGCGGACCTGATAGCAGCGATGACTTCTCCGATTCAAGGACGAACTACGAGCAGAATGAGCCCACCACCACAGCCGCAGCTCCGCTTATTGGCCTCTTCTCCAGACTCATCACTGCCCACTCTTCCGCCCCCGCTGCCCCTGCTCGTAAGTTCATCAATATATAACTTCTCGAATTCGGTTAATCGGATAGCTCTTTGTGTTAACTCGTACATTTCTCGTGTCTTGCTAGGTCGGAGTCCCACCAAAACAAGTCCACCATTGAATGTATCGAGTAAGTTATCGAATTTTTATGCACGTTTTTGAGTTTACTGTTGTCACGTCTTACGTACTTTTTGTACGTACTTAACTAATGTATTGAGATTTGTTGGCAGGCCCGAGTCCCACCAAAATCAATGCACCAATCACCGTATCAAGTATGTAGTACCTCTTGTTGTTGAATATGTATAGTGATTTTTGAAAAATAAATAAATTAGTTATGTGAATTATTGATTTATAAATTTAATTAATTAAATTTTGTATGAATGTACGTACTGGATCACTCATAGGTGTTGATATTTATGCAGGTCCTCCTCCAAAATCGCCACCAATCCATAAGACAGCAGCATCACCCCCAAGTAAGCTTTATGTATTTATTATTTATATATTTATTTATTTAATTTTAGGATGGAGAGCTAAGTGGTATCCTGTACATTTGGACTCACCTTTATTATTAATGAAAAATAGGCTAAGTAGTACTCGCACGGCTATAAAGTGATAACCCGACCCCTTACATCTTGAAATCAATAATTGATAGCACTTCCACGAGAGTCAATCAATACATTAATACCGAGTTTGAAGGAAAACGCAAAACTAGATAAAAAAAATCTGCCACATTGTTCGCCTCATAGAAGTCATGTCGAACCTTAATAGTCCAATTTCTTCTAATATAGTCTTCACACTTACTGCCCAGACTAGTGAGGGGGTGGAACCAGGGAAAAGTCTTGCTAGGGAAAGGTGGTTGTAAGTTGTGAATCCGTTTCCGAAATCACCGACCTAAAACCCTCATCCTAGGCAATCTTGAGCCCGAACAAAATGCCCTAGATCTCCGCTTTAATTAGGCACTTTGCACACCCTAAGATTAACTAGAAACCCTAATTTCCACTCGCTCGTTGTTCTTAATGACACCAACAACAATCACATGACCGACTTCTCTCTTGGCACCGTCCATATTAATCTTGCCAGTGCCTTCTGGCGAAGCTTCCCAGGAAATGAACCGAATGAGTCTCGCCTTAGGCTTACATTGATAAACCTAGCGTCTAAGAAGCAATATACTCAACAATCTTGTCCTTGATATGGGTGTGCCTTGCGCCGGTATAACATCTTCAATATTCTTCTAATATATTTCCTCTTGTATTTCCTGGCAGGTACTGAATCAAACCAAACCCTAGCACCCAGCCCAGTAGAATGTAAGTAGTTTCTAATGATACCCGTGAAATTATCCACTTTAATTTTAACTAATTATTTGTTTTTACATGCAGTTGTGTATGTTGAGCCATTGGTTTCATCAGGAGACAAAGAAAAGAGCTCTTGCCTTGTCTCCATAGTGTTATTTATATCTTCCATTTACTTGTTTACATAAATATGCATGTAGAGAAGTGAATTCTAATTAATATCATTTGTTCAATCTTTAATTAAAACTTAATTTGGCTAATACTTACCTATTGATGTAACTCAAAAGTATATAATGGATGGGTCAAGTTTTCTAAATTTTGTGAGTGTATATATATATAGTTATTTTGAGCTATGATAACCTAAATCATCCTCTTTTTACTTTGAGAAAATTAGGAGTGTTTGTGATCACTAATCTGATTTAATTTTTGTCATCCTTATTAATTTTACTAACTATTTATCTACTTTGAAGTCAAGCAGAGAGATAGATAGTGGAAATTAGAAATAGTAAATTAGTAGAGAGAAGATAAAATTCTAAAAATAGAATAAACACTAAGACTTATTATTTAAAAAAAATTAATTATCCAATTTATCATTTTATTTTTATTATTTTACGAGAAAACTTATTAATTTACGTCCTAATTTAGACCTGCACAAAAGCGGGCTCGGGCCGTGTTCGGGCCGGACCATAACTGAAAAATGTACCCGTATCTGCGGTCGGCTGGCCCGGCCCACATTGTCCGGGCCAAAAGCGCTACCCGTGTCCACCCATGTAAAAAGCGGGCCGAGCTGTCAGGTCGGCCCGGTTGGTCCGTGCATACTTAATTGTGCGTTTTTTCCCTCTAGATTTATCGTTCAAATGAAGTAAAATAATGTATTAACTTTCAAATTTCCCAATCCAATTATACCTATATAGTGCACTACCAAAGAGTTCAACACAATCAATATGCAAGAATGAATAAATTCAAATACGTGAAAACAAGTATAATTGCAGTCAAATTATATGTGCAATCATGTATTACAAACAAGTATAACTCGTCAAAATACTCAAAATAAACTAAATAAAAAATCAGAATAGGTGGCATTCAAAACAAACTAAATTATATATACACATATATATATATATAAATTATATGTATATAACTATATACGGGCCAGGCCGGTTTGGTCCGCGGGCCAAAACATATACTCATACCCATCCCATCAAAAAAACGGGACAGGCCAGACCAGATCCGACCGGGCCAAACTAGTTGTCCGTACCCGTGTTTTTTACCGGATTTGTGCAGGTCTAGACCTAAAATAATAAAGCTTCTGACACCTTTTGGCATTGAGTATTGACGCACAACACAACAGGTGCACACAAATCCGGGCCGGCCCGGCCCGGATTTGGGTGAGGCAACTCGGGAGGAAATTGAACGCATCAAATGACCGGGTATACAATTCTTCTCGGGGTAATTACACTATTTATTTATAATTTACTATAATTAACTATAACTAACATTAATATTTCTATTTTAAGTTAATCATAAATGTTATATATCCACAACACCGGTTTTTCCATTGACGGTAACGACATGCCTATCATCCCATCGGAGTTCGAGATCCAACGACCAACTTGTTTGGCTTCTGGGATGACGACGATTGACATTTGATCCATCGGAAGGGCGAGTTTGTGACGGCAGAACTCACATAAAGCATGGATTTTATCATGAACAACAATGGTAACCCCGCTACAATCGCTTCCGCTTGGCTTTTATAATTGTTAGGCATCACAATGTTTCAGGACAAGTCTGACAATAAGTGTCTATGTTAGAGATTTGGCGCCAAGTCTCCCTATGTTTTGAGTTAGTTGTCAAGACCAAGTGCATGTCGATGCTCACATGTGTGTCATGATGGATAGGGTTGCGGGAGGCAAGGCCAAGTGACCGACACGATAGAGGGTCTAGACAATTGGGAATTAAATGGAATTGGAAGGAAGCAAATTTAGAGCCAAGTGACTAGGCTAGTCAAGTGTGGCTTGACTCGGACTTACTCTCACAAATCTCAACACAGCTTGTGTGAGCTCATAAAAATTGTTACCCATACGTCCTGAAGTCGTCTTGTATTCTTCTAGATCTACAAACGACGTCTTTCCCCTCAAGTCGTGTCCGACGACACTTACAAATTGGAGGTAAGGTGACACAAATTCAAAGCCGTTGATATCCACCTACAAGGGAAGAAGCCCAAGAATTGTTTAATATGTTCCATTCTCGCACACTTGTCCCCCGGTCACACAGTCATGGAGGCAAGCACAACAAAGAGGCGGTTCTTGATTTTAATTTGTCCGTGTTATTTCGTATATCCTACTTGTGATGTAATTTATAATATTTTAAGGCGGATCTTAATTACGTACATCCATATTCTCTACGCCTCATATTCTTTGTTTAGGTTGTTTGTTTTTATTAGTTTCGGTCAACCGAATAACCGTTAATAATTCAACAAGTGAAATGAAAATATGATGATTTCGTTCAATGATACTAAATATAGCGATATACAAATTTAAAGTTATTATATATGCATTACTTACTATAAAAATATTAACAATTGATAATTTATAAAATTAATAGTACCGAGATTTTAAAAAATGACACGATTAATTGATTCCGCTAACGAAATAAAAATACAACAAAACTATCAAAAACCAAGCAATCATTACGTCCATCATTCAATCAACCAATCCAATCAAGTAATTATTAGTCCCATCGATGACGGTGGTGATGGATCTTGTTTTGGATCGTTGGTGTTTTTCTGGTTTTACGTCGAAAAGCTTGCTTGCATCCGCGATTATGGAGTCGAGATTGTTGAATGAATTCGATAGTTTGGAGTTCAATAAATATAAATGACATAGTTGGTATGATCATGTATGAATATTTGTTTTGATTAAATGTTATAGATTGAAAAATAAGAAAAATGGGCTATAAGAGCCTTTTTGGTTAAATAGATGCACAATAGGCCCATAGTAATTTTTGTTAAAAAAATAATTCTAAAAACAATTAATGATAGGGGCAAAAGGGGAAAGAGAATTTAAATAAAGAAAACCCTAGCAGCCGTCAATTCCCACTGCATTTCCTCCTCATCGCTCATCGTCCAGCCTCCAACGGCGATACACTTCCCAGATCGATGCATTTTCCACCAGTCGCAAGTTCATACGATTCGCCGAGTTCGCGACCTCTCTTGGCATTCCCTTCGAGTTCAGGGTGCAGGAAGGGAAGATCGGCGAGTTTCGATCCGGCAAGTCAACTTCGCATCCTCATAGGAGAAGCAACTGTCGTCTTTCTCGTTTGATCCAATGCCGGAATCTTCCTCCGGTAGCGGAATCGGAATATCCGGTTGACATTCGCAGGTGGTCGTCTTTCTCGTTTGAAAAACCGTCGCGGAATCGGAATGTCGGAGAGCGTCTAGATCGGCTTGGATCTGTGCGAAGAGGATGTCCATTTTCCCTTTAGATTTTGAGGGGCTAAGGATACTGCAGAGACGATCTTCTTTTTATTAATCTTGCAAAATGCCTTTGATTTACCGTTGGATTCATGGTCAATGAGATTGTTCTAGACTTCTAGTGATCATACAGTTTCTTGAGGAATTTTAGGGAGAAAAGAAAAAAAAAACGAACAAGTGTTAGAGGAGAGTTCCCTGTCAAATTGAGCCATGTTCTCAAGTATATCCTCTTAGAGGAGAGTTCCCTGTCAAAGGAGAGTTCCCTGTCAAATTGAGCCATGTTTGAGTAACTGTCGCTTGTTTATTTCTGTCAAAGGAGAGTTCCCTGTCAAAAAACGAACAAGTGTTTGAGTAATTGTCGCTTACTTATTTTTGTTAGAGGAGAGTTCCCTGTCAAAGGAGAGTTCCCTGTCAAAAATCATAACCTAGACATGGATTGCGATTCAGATGTTGTATATCCACAAACGATCGGATGCAACTCTGTGGTGGGTTTACTTGCTACTATTTTGCTGATTTTTTGAGAAAACAATCACTTAATTGTGTAAATAAGTCGTGGGGTTTGCTTTGTGTAAATTAATCGAAAGCTTGTGTAAATAAATCGATATGCTTGATTGTGTAAATAAATCGAGATGCTTGATTGTGTAAATAAAGAGAGGCTTGATTGTGTAAATAAATCGAGAGGCTTGCTTCTGTAAATAAATCAAGAGAGTTGCTTGTGTAAATAAATCGAGATGCATTTGTAAATAAATCGAGATGTTTGTGTAAATAAATCTTTAGAAAAATCGTGTATAACACTAGTTGTGTAAACAGACATTAAGATTAACATTATAAAAAAAAACAATAGTTTACCAAATTCAATTAGTCCAACTGGTATAAGGGCGGGAGGGAGGGTTATTCATCCATAGTTCGAAACCCACAAAATGCAAGATTTTTATTTTCGACGGACCTTGTGTACCCCGAACTTCATTTAGATTTTTATTTTCAACGGAACTTGTGTACGGTTGGGCTTGTGTAACCCGAGTAGGCCTGATTGGGCCTTGAATTTATAAAATAGATTGGGCTTGGGCTTTATTAAATTACAATTACCAATTCACCCTTTTAATTAATCTTTATATATAATTACAAGGGGCCTAGTTTATGTACATTTAAAAAAAAAGAGCATCCCATTGTCTCACAGGAAAAAAACCCTAATCTTGAAAAAAGAACGCGCTCCTATCACTCCCTTCACGCGCCCCTCTTTCGCCGTCTTACCCTATTCTAACCGATGAAATTCTCCTCTCTGAATCTATGGAGAGTAGGGTTATTGCCTAGTTTCGTGCTCCTCTTCGCCGGGCTAGTCGTTGCCTACTGTCTATCTAAACAAAGATGGAAACCTGGAACTCGAAAATACCACGGTGCTGGTATCTCTCCTCATGTTGTTGTTTGGAGGGTTGCTCACGTGATGATTGAGTGCTAAGGTATAGCTAAACGGAGAAACAGTAACTCTGCAAGCCTAAGACCCAGATTCGTTGTATTTCGTAGAGGATCTGAGAAATCCCGAGCTTGGATGGTGTCTAATCCCCCTCTGGCTGTCTCGTTTGTGACGGCGTCAGACCTAAGATCCTAAGGATCCTAAGGAGATCTGGTTCGATCTTCTTTCATTTTTTTATGGAATTTCTGGATTTTTATCTCCTTAGCTTGCTTGTACTAAAGAAAGCTCTCGCTGTCTATTTAAATCCTGCAATCACTGTTTTTCTATTCTTCTCAATCTCTCTTCCGTTGTGTGGGGTTTACCCAGTTCAGAAACTTACTTGTATTCTCTGTCTTGTGTCTGAGGTACTTCTGTGCCTGTGCTATTCTATGGATAAAAGAGGAAAATCGTTCGTGGAGACCTTAGTCTCTGAACCGAACCAACTGAGGAAGAAAAAGGAAATCGTGCTGACAGGCTCGTCTAATCCCAACCCGAAGTACCACAAAGATACCAATCAAGAAATGTCTAAGCCAAGTCCTGAGGTGCCTGAGCTATCTGATTATTTGGCGAAACTGGCCAAGGTAAGATCTAACTTCCAAAAAGCCAAAGAATCGTGTTTGATGGGTAGAATATTTGGGGATCCGATTGATTTCCCCAAGATCCGTAATAAACTACTCTCAGACTGGAAAAATGTCAAAGGTGAAATTTCTTTTGTTCCTAAGGGGAACTTCTGGTTCGAAGTTAGCTTTGTTAACCCGTTGGACAAGAAATTCGTCTGGGAACAAAGACCTTACCATGTCCTCGGACAATTGGTAATCTTAAAACCGTGGAAACCGAACATTAATGTTATGACTGAATCAGTCACCGAACTTGACATGTGGGTTCGAATCCCTTTATTGCCCGCTGAATATGCTAATAAAGAAGTTATACAAATGATAATTGAGGAAAATAAGGTGGGGAAGTTCATTAAACTGGATCCTTACTCTATGAGTGGTAAAATTGGTAGTTATATGAGAATCTGTATTAATCTTGATGTGGATGATAGATTTATCATCAATGATAAATTCCCCATCCCGGATGAGAACAATGAACTGCAAGAGTATCTTATATGGTTTGAAGATTTCTCGAAAGGGTGTGGACACTGTGGTGAGGAGGACCACTCCTTCGATGAATGCCCTCTAAGGGTTTTGAAAGCCAAGAAGGTGAGAATCAACTTCAAAAGAAACAAAATGAACTCCAAATATGATGGAAATGAAGACTGGGTTAAGGCTGGTTCGACTAAGAATCATGGTGGAAGTGCCAACTTTGCCACAGGGGGTTCAGACCCTATCTGTCGGGTAGAGGAGGCATTTCTATCAATTTTAAGTCAACTGTGTCTCCGGTTGGTTCAATTAATAGTCTTAAGAACTCGAAAGCTAGCTCCAATGATCATTCCTCTCCTTTGACCGGGCCTGCTCAACCTGCTGCTCTTGTCTTGAAGGATCCAGTGTTGGGTGAATCTGCTGAGGTTAGTGAGGTGCTGGCTGTCCCTTGTGATGAAAAGAATGAGGACTGCCTTGTTGTGCCTGACACCAATCCATTGACTCCTCTTGCTGAGAATGATGAATTGTTTCCTGCTCTTATTGAACCAGCTTCTGTTGTGGAATATACAATTGAAATCTATGCTAATGAGAATGAACTTGTTCACCTTGACAATGAATTTGCTTTTGATACAAATGTGGTAATGGTGAATGAAGAGGATAATGATGATGTTATTGCTAATTTTATGATTAATGATGATTTGGAGGTGGAGGATGATGAAGAATACTTTTCTGAACACTCCTTTCAATCCTTCAATACTGTCAATATGTTGCTCAACTCTATGGATGTTAGGAATGTGGAATCTACAAAATCTTACTCGAGCAAGAGAAAGTCGATGGAGGTGGATGATGACACGGCATCCTCCTTTCTGAAGGGTGTCAAAAACAGAGGAACTAAAGATTGTTTTCAATGAGTGTCAACTTTTGCTATTGCTGGCGGGGTTTAGGGTATGTTTTGGAACCTTTTCCTTATTTCGAAGAAAATGACCAAGCTTCTACTTGGGATTATGCATCATACATCTTGTGGCTTGCTTCCTGGATTCCTTTCTTTTGGATCAAGTGGTGTTTTGTAGCTTTGATTCTGAACCCAAGTTGGTTTTCTGTTAACTGTTATTGTAATCTTGTTTTGTGGAATTGGATGTATGAAATTAATGCCTGTGTAGTGCTAAAGTCATGGCCTTTGTTGATCTTGGTTGTATTTTGGATCTTTTTGTACTCCTATTTTGTTTTAATATATGGAATCTCGGTTGTGTACTCTCAACTATTTTGCATAATCTGGTATTGGAAAGTGTTTAATGCAGGAACTGGGGCTCTGTGTGACAAATCTAAATGTAACAGTAAGATCGGTTTCCCACTCTGCTGTTTAAGTTGGGGTGGGACCGAGATTAGATCGAGTGTTGTGTTGTCTTGGTGCTTCCTACTCGATAACGTGATGGACTCAGTTCGGGTGATGACCGAAATTGTTTCCCGAGCTCATAAAACCATATTAAATGAACCGGTCGTTCTGCTGATTTTTATAAAATGAAGATTGCTTATTGGAATTGTAGGGGTATTCGGAAAAAAAACTTTTGGATTGATATTAAGATAACAACTCAAAACGAACATTTAGATATGCTAATTCTTGCGGAGATTAAATCCAGTGTTGAACCTGATGAAAAATGGTGGAGAAATACGGAGTTCGATAATATCTCTTTCATTCCATCAATTGGCTTTGCGGGAGGTCTTTGCCTTCTCTGGAAAAGTAATCGATTTATTAACGAAAAAATTAATATTGGTATTAAGGATGAAAGATTCATGATGATAGAACACACAAATTTCGAGATCAATTTCTCTTGTAATATCTTTCTTATCTATGCACCACCAAATGAGAGACTCAAAGACGATTTCTGGAACAAAATGATTAGTTGTATCAATAAACAAATTGTTCCTTGTATAATTATGGGTGACTTTAATGACCTTCTTAATCCTGCTGACAAAATAGGAGGTCGAAGCGATAATTCTTTGAGATATAAAAGGCTCAATGAATTTGATCAAAATTGTAATTTGTTAGATCTAACATCTCGTGGGAATGATTTTACTTGGAGAAGAAAAAGAGAGGGAGAAAACAATACTCTGGAAAAGCTGGATAGAGCCTTTGTTCACTTCGATATCATTAATAGATATAGTCAAGCTCATATATGGAACCATGCCTTTACAACGTCAGACCACTGTATGATCTCCCTTGAACTTACGCATAGAAGAATCGAATACAAAAATAAACCGTTTAGGTTCGAGCTAATGTGGATGGAAAGAGACGATTGTGAACATGTCATAAAACAATCTTGGAGAACTAACTTTGAGGGAACAAATATGTTTAATCTGGTGAAAAAAATCAGTCTGGCAAAAAGTAAAATAAATATATGAATTAAAGAGAAGTTTGGAAATATTAATAAACAAATGAGGACTATTGATCAGAACATCGGATCTTTACAAAATATAAATGCCCGTAACTACTCGACAATTAGAAACGATAAGATCAATAGACTAATGGTAAAAAGAGGATGCATTATTAACTACCAACAAAGATACTGGAGTCAAAGGGCAAAAACTACTTCTCTAAAATTGGGAGATAAAAATACTAAATATCACCATAGAAGGGCAACAGGTAGACGGAATAGGAAAGCTATTAACACGATTACTGACCCAAATGGTTTAGTGTGGAGTAGAGAAGAAGATATTATGAAGGAATTCATTAGGGACTATAATGACAGATTCAAGTCTAATTATAATGTGACTAATGAGACTAACCAGTTTCTTGATGTGATATCGTGTGAGGTATCAGATTCGGATAATGAAATTCTGACTAAACCATTTTCGAACGATGAGATAAAGAGTGCGCTTTTCAACATTGGGAGTGATAAATCACCGGGCCCGGATGGTATGCCGGCTGGTTTCTTTCAAAGATACTGGAGTATCGTTGGTCCTTCTGTTATCAGGGCGGTTAAAAGTTTCTATAGATCTGGGAAAATTATGAGACAGATCAACCATACATTTATCACCT
The DNA here is from genome assembly GCA_002319775.1 of Fagopyrum tataricum. NCBI lineage: Eukaryota > Viridiplantae > Streptophyta > Magnoliopsida > Caryophyllales > Polygonaceae > Fagopyrum > Fagopyrum tataricum. The sequence continues at coordinate 11,289,493 of CM008280.1, forward strand.
TAATCCCGAAAATTGATAATCCGTTCAGAACTACGGACTTTAGACCAATTATCCTTTGTTCTACGATTTATAAAATAATTGCAAAAATTTTAGCTAAGAGACTTAAAAATATCATACCTAAATTGATCCACCCTCTCCAAAGTGCGTTTACCCATGGAAGATCTATTCATGATAACATTCTTATCGCTCATGAAGTTTTTCATGGTTTTAAATCTAAGAAGGGGAAAGAAGGTTATGTTGCAATCAAACTTGATATGGAAAAAGCATATGATAGAATCGAGTGGCCATTTATCATGGTTGTGTTAAGAAAATTTGGTTTCAATGATAAGTTCACCAGTTGGATTAATGAATGTATAACAACCACATCTTATTCGATCCTTCTGAATGATAAGCCCACAGGTATGATCTTTCCTCAGAAAGGCCTCCGGCAGGGGGATCCGATTTCACCTCTCCTTTTTAATCTCGGTGCGGAGGTTTTGGCCCGAAATATTCAAAAACAAAGTAACCTAAACAAAAAAATGTTTGGATTTCCGATTTCAAGGGGAGGAACTATGATTCATTTTCTGTCCTTTGCTGACGATATCATTATTTTTACTAAAGCATCAGTGGAAGCTAGTAGGAAAACGGTTATTCTTCTTGATGGTTTTTGTCGTGTCTCCGGACAGAAAATTAATTATGGAAAATCAGCATTCCAACCGTCACCTAACGTGAAAACGTCGTGTATCAAGAACATTCAAGCCGAGCTGGGAATCAGCTCATCAAACTGCCTTGAGAAATATATGGGTTGCCCTATAATTAATGGAAAGGTTAATAAATGTATGTTCAATGATGTTATAACAAAAACGAGGAGTCAGCTTTCTAGATGGAAAGCTTCTTCTCTTTCCCAAGAAGGAAGAACTGTACTTATTAAAGCCAATTTAAATGCTAAACCTAGCTTTATTATGCAAAGCTTTATGCTCCCTGCAAGTATTCATAAAGAATTGGACCAAATAAATAGGAACTTTTTCTGGAACAAAGGTTCTAACTACCATCCCCTCATCAGTTGGGATAAGATTTGGAAGCCAAAAGCGTGTGGTGGAACTGGTATTAGAAAAACAGAGGATATGAATAAAACTCTCCAAATGAAACTTCTTTGAAAAATTCTTCAGGAACCTGACAATATTTGGGTTAAAGTTGTTAGAGAAAAATATCTCAAAAATAACTTTCTTTGGAACTATTGGCCTAAAACTAACTCGTCATGGCAATGGAAAAAACTTATGCACTTGAAACAAGTTTTTGAAAGGGGAATTGGTTGGAATGTTGGCGATGGAAAGACGATTAATTTTTGGAATCATTCCTGGTGCTTAAATAAACCTCTTATTAATTTTTGTTTGGATAAAAGTGGTATTAATGAAAATGATAAGGTGGGAAATTACATTCATGAAAATAAATGGGATATCCAGAAAATTGATGCTGATCTAAATAGTAAATTGCCGATAAATATCTTAAGAACAATTAAAGAATATCACCTCCCAAAGTCTTTTATCCAGTACAGACTTTATTGGTCACCGGCTATTAATGGTTCTTTCTCAACTAGTTCGGCCATGAAAATGATCAACCAGATGAAGAAAATTGAGGAGAGCCCGAACGTTTGGATTTGGGAGTTAGACGTGATGCCTAAAGTTAAAAGTTTCTTATGGAAATTATCTGTTAACGGACTCCCGACAAAGGAAAAACAGAAAGTCCTTGTTCCAATGGCTTGCGCTCTTTGCGATCACCCCTACGAATCATCTAGACATCTTTTCCTTGATTGCCCTTTCCTAAAAACAAATATAAGATCGAAAAAAGTCAAGAGAGTAATCTCGGAAATCTATAATGATAAGACTAACTTTAAGAATGTCTGTCAACTGATCCATGAGAAGCTAAATAACAAGAAACTTATCACCCTCTCTTTAGTTTGGTGGAACATCTGGTTTGCTAGAAATCAGGCAATTTTTAGTAAAATAAAACCAATAAATTTCGAACACTTGATTCAAACCCAGATTAGTGAGTGGAAGGAATCAAAAAAAAAAGGGGAACTGTGTGAAAACTAAGAAAAAGGAGAATATGAGGAAGGAAAGGAATATAAGCTGGACTAAACCTATGAGTGGCTTCGTCAAACTTAACTTTGACGGATCAAGAAATGAAAATGGAAAATCGTCCTTTGGATTCATCATTAGAGATCAGAATGCTAAGACTGTTTCCCTGGGCTTTGGACCGTGTGGTTATACCTCGGCCCTTCATGCTGAAGCATGCGCGCTTAGAGAAGGTCTTATTAGAGCTTGTGATCTAATGGTAAATCGAATTGAGATTGAAGGGGATAACCTGATAATTATCAATTCTATTAAACATATCTGGAAACCCCCGTGGGAACTTGACATGGTTTTGTTAGATATTTCTAATATCCTGTGTTTCTTTGATCAGGTGATTATTCGTCATATCTTTCGGGAGATTAATGTGGTGGCTGACAAACTGGCGGATTTTGGGCAGGATCCGTCCCAGGTTGTCTCTTCTTCCATGAAGATGGTTGAAGATCTCATCCTTTCGGATGCTCTAGGAAGAAAGACCTTGAGGAGATAGTGTCTTCCTAAGTACTTACCGTGTTGTATCAAAAAAAAAAAGAAAAAAAAAAAAGCATCCCTTATACTTACTTATACACAAAGGGTCCTGCTCCCTATTTAACCCTTGAAAAATGTACCTTGGATGAGTTATTTTTGAGTTTAAGAATATAAGGTGAAAAGACTTCCTTGAATGGTTCAAAGTTTATTAGAGTTGTTGCATATGAGCTTATCAGAGATTTTCCGTTTGATGAAATAGAGCTTGATCTGCTAAATGAATACCTCCGGTAACAAATACAATATAGTATTTCACAATTTAAGTCACTAATATGACTTTGGAAGAATGTACAGTTAAAGAAGATTGATATTAAAACAAACTCCAACAAAGTGTTTCAATCCACCATTTCAATTTGTTATCCTAATTAATTAATTAATTAATTAATTTGATCAATGTGATTTGAAAGTTTAATAATTCATAACCACATTCAACTCCCGATTTGAACCCTTCCTTTTGCCTTCCTTTTGCCAACAACGATATAACCCCAAACTAATGTGTAATCAAAATTACAAGAGATCTAAAAAGATAATCGAAAGATGCATCAAATTGCAACCTCGGTGATGTTTGGAGTGCGCGTTTACCCGTCCAACCACGAAGAAAAGGTTTGTTGGAGGCTTAAAAATACAGTTTGATATATATATATATATATATATATATATATATATATATATATATATATATATAGAGAGAGAGAGAGAGAGAGAGAGAGAGAGAGAGAGAGAGAGAGAGAGAGAGAGAGAAATATCACAAGATTGTTGGAGAAGATTGATTTGAAGATTTATCTGAGATTTTAATTTTTTAATTTTTTTTTTGAGTTACGTAAACAAATACTTTTTACATTAAGTAGTTAATTTAAACGAAAAATTCAGTTACACGATTTCGTCAAATGTTTATAAAAGATGTGATCGAAAGTGGTGACTTGTTCAAGAAGTTTTATTGGAGATATTGATTTAAGCTAACAAAATCTTTTTATATATTTTTTATTTGATTTTTTTTATTTGTAAAATTTAGAAAATAAAATTTAGATGTTAAAAGATAAAAAAAATTGTGCGCTTTTTTGCTCCATATCATAATTCAATTTATAGTAAATTTAAGATGAAAAATAAAAAGATTACGATTTGATGAGATAAGTAACATAACAATCTGTGTCGAAAAATAAAAGATTAAAAGAAAATTATTAATTTCAAAAAGATATGTGATAAGATCGAAATTACCGAATTGAACAAAATTCATAATTATAGATTTTCATACCATATTTCGTTTTCAGTTATTAATATGCCGATTTCTTACTCAAAATTTTAAATATATGATTACAATTTTTTTTATTTAAATTAAGTAATTAAAATCTCAGTAGAAAAATAAAAGATTTTTAAAACAACCAAAATTGTTGATTTTAAAAATATTCGTAGAGATAAGATCGAGAAAGTTATAAAGGCTGATAGGAACTTTAGAAATTATATTTAAATTTTGGCTTAGAAAAATTATATTTAAATTTCAGTGGAGCTTGTTTCTTTGCCGATTCGGTGTGGAGGCCTTGGGTTATACTCAGCTATGAAGACTTCTTCTTTTGCTTTTGTGACTTCTAGAGCTCAGTCTTGGACCCTCCAAGACCACATTTTGCGGGACAGGGGAGTTGTTGATATGGGCTCCGAGTTTTTTGGAGCTTTGGACAATCTTCAAGCTTCTATTCCTAATTTGATCATTCTGGTTTTACTGTAAAGACCATCGTCCCCCCTAAAGGCCAACATGCTTTGGCGACTGCTTTTTATGGTAAGACAGTACAAACGATGGAAGCAGCTTTTGGTTTGACCGCTAGACAAAAAGCGGTTTTTCAGTGTTTACAGACAACGCATAGCCAAGATTTCCTTCTTGCCATACCTATTCATGCACTTGGACAATGTATGTCTCCCGTTGAGTATCGCACGATCCTCAAGTATCGCCTTATGATTCCTTTGTTCTCGTCTGGTATGTTTTGTCCTATGCCTAATTGTGGGAAGCCTTTGGATATTTTTGGGGAGCATGCGGTTCATTGTAAAGAACTACCCGGCTTCAAATATAGGCATGATCTGGTTCGTGATGTTTTATGTGACGTGTTTAAGAGAGCAGGGATTTCGGCCAAGAAAGAGGCGCCTGTATCCTTCTTGACCGATCCGCGTGAAGGAAGGCCTACGTTGAGGCCTGCAGATGTGTTGGCTTTTGGATGGGTGGGTGGGAAGCATGCTTGTATTGATTTGACAAGAGTCTCTCATTTGGTTGGTTTGGATAACGGGCCTTTTGTGGTTGATAAGGCGGCTCTCAAGGCGGCTTCTTTGAAGGTGGCTAAGCATGAAAGATCTTGTCTTGGAAACCAACATGTGTTTCTTCCGTTCTCTTTTGATACGTTTGGTTTTCTTGCGTCTGATGCTGTCGAGATTCTCAAGAGGGTGCAACGGGTCATGCATGGTAATTTTGTGTCGCCTAGGTCTTCAAATGTAGTATTTAGGAGGATTGGTTTTGCTATTCAGAAAGTGTTGGCGGCACAAGTTGTTGCCCGCCTAACTTCTAACTTCTAACTCGATGTGATAATAAAAAAATTAAACTTTTGATGATCCAAAAAAAAAGAATTTATTGGCTTAATTAGTTAATTATATAAAAAAATTTAATCTTCCAAAAATATAAATATAGTTTAATAAAATATAGATATATAGATTGGGTAATATTGTCTGGGTGCAATTCCAATAAAATAATTTTAGATCCTTCTAGTTAAACCGGTTAGATATTTTTTTTGGAAACATAGTTAAACTAGTTGGTTTATCTAAGGTAAATTCTCATCCTGATCTCGGTTTGGTTCTAGTAAACCCGTTTCAAGTTAGGTTCGGGTCGGCCCACTGAGATGTTACCTTAGCGGTTAGCCTCTCGAGTCTCGGACTTGTTCGCTTCGCCACTACTAACTACTACCAGGCTTTCTCTTGTCCTCCCTTCCCCCGCCTCGACCGCCGCCATCAGCGTTCAATCTCCGAGCTGGTGCCCGGGCATTTCGGCCAACCCGCCACGTACCTAGTGGCCAACCATTCGGCTCCCCTTGTCTTTTTATCTTAACAGATTTATCAATTACGTATTCTTTCTATACGTCTTCTCTTCGTTCCTTCTAGATCAAGCGAGCTTCAATTGAATCGGAATGCACTGATAAACCCTAACCTGTACGTTCTATCCCTTCCTTTCTCTATTTGTGTTGTCTGTAAAAACGAACCTATTGAAATTCAATGTAGGAACTGAATTTTGAGAGGATTTGTATTTCGATTCGTTATTAGGTTGGATTTTTGCATTCCGTGTTATAGTATTGCTGTTCGGTTGATAAAGTTTTCATTTTGTTGGGGGAAGCATCATCTGATTTGTTACATCTTTGCAGTAGAACTAATTTCAATGCATGCCTTGGCGATGTAAAATAAGTTTTGCAGCAATACAGCATCAAGCCATTGACTTTGAGTGGGCGAAGATAATTCTGATGACAATACGTTGTTGTTTTCTGTTTAAGATTTTCAAATAGTAACTCTGATGGATGTTGCACATCTTTGGTTCTAACCGAAGTTGGTGCAAATACTAGTTGCGGGATCCTTTTATTTGACTTTAGATTTATCATGTTCATCGCAGTTAGTTTTAACTAACTTGTGTAAGAAAAATCAGAAAGATACTATGCCTATGGAATTTCTTGCTGAAAAGTTGCTCATTGCCAGATTTCCCTTTCAACCAATTTCGCACATTAGGAGATGAGTTTGGTCAGGTTCTTGTAAGATTCTTTTTTTAAAATGTTTCTCGACAATGAGATTGCAGCATATTGATGCTGTTTTAATTTTAACCTTTAAAACTTTAGCTTTATCTAGAAAGAGTTATTTCCTTCTTTGACCTATAATTCATTCTTATCGAAAGCTTTTAGTATGCCTTCTATATTTCCACCCCTCTGGAACCATTACTTGTATACTCTAGGAGGAAGTACTGACCAAAGGGGTGGAGAGGTCATTGAGTTAAATATTATCAATGTTTGTTATGCTTGAGTTGGACTGTGATGGAAGAGGTTATTTTCACTTGAGTGACAGATGAATCAGATGATTAGATCTAGTATAAACATGTTAGAGATCAGGAAACTCAATGGATCAAGTGAAATCGGCTGAGGATTTGTTGCTTGTGGATATGGAGGAAGCTAGTTCCAATGCAGAAGAGGGTTGACAACTCCTATAAATTAACTGCCACTATTAAAATGGAAGATGAAAACATATGAAATTATAGTTGATCAAACTAGAGTTAATTGTTATGGTTAGTGATAGATTCCACCAACGTATAGTAGGGTCGATCTTTATGTGTAAACAGTGTAGAGTAACCCAACATCTTAACTTGCCCTTAAGCAAGTAAACCGGCTTAGTTGGCACTTTGGGTTTAACATCTCATATTCATAATAAATTTGTCTAATAAAGCCACATTAATGGACCCGGACCGGACCTCCCTTGTTACCATATCAAATTCTTTGGGCCACGTGAGGTCATGTGTACTTATGAGCAGAGATGCACAATAAACCAACATACACCAACCTTATTTGCTAGACTTGGTCTCTAAGTGGACTAAACCAACATTAAGGCTTGAAATAATTTCTCGCCATGTGTAGGAAAGTTATCCTTATTTCGTCGGAGGATTTACTGGTCCTAATAAATAAGCTTAGGTTACCATTTTTAGATTGTCTCTACCTAGTGTTATTGGCTTTATGCCTGCTCCAGGGGATACTGTTACATTACTGCCTATTTCTTTTATTTCTAGTATTGTTTGATTTTTGCTACTTTTTTATTAACTACGGAGAGGAGCTTTGATTGGACATAGTTCTTGAAATCTGTATGTTCAAAACAGCTTCTGGGCTGCAGAGTTGTAAATACAGGGCATTGATTGCAGTGATGTGTTTACTTATACTGGTTCCTCTTGTTGGTCTCTCACTGCCGTTTCATCGAATTCATTAAATTTTTGTGACTACTGAGATTTTTTTTCCCTGTTTGATATAACTGATGGGTTTGCTTTCTCTTGTTGCTAGGAATTTGTCTTCTGTGGAGTCGTTGCAATGTTTACTAGGAGATTAAAATGTGCAAATCAGAGATGGAGAGTTTTGGTAGCATCTCCAAAGCGCTCAATTATCCCGTGCAACCATAATAATATAATTGGTAGCTCTAAATTTAGTGGAGATAGCCTCTGCGATGGAAATTTCAAGAGAAGACATCTGCTTAACTCTCTTTCTTGTCGATTTCTAACTCTTGGGAGCAAGAGCCTGCTGAATAGTGGAATGTCTAAAGGATTTTATGATTCTCATTCATTGAGGCTCTACAGTTCTGAAGGTGACGGAAGGAATGAAAGTGAAGATAAACATATACCGCCACCGGTCAGGGATAGCGGAAGCTGTAATAACAACAAGATTCGATTAGGAGAGGCGAGCAAGGATTCTAAATTATGTGATGAACATGCAAGATTGGGTGAGCAGGATCAAAAGGAATGGCTCAATAATGAAAAGATCGCTATGGAGCATAATAAGAGAGAATCCCCTTTCCTCACGAAAAGAGAGAAGTTCAAAAATGAGTTTATGCGAAGGATTGTCCCATGGGAAAAAATAACCGTGTCATGGGAAACTTTTCCTTATCACATACAGTAATTACGATGACCTTAAGTTTCTCTTACATCAAGTAAAACTGTTAGATACCCTTTTTTTTACCAGTGCTCTGTTTTACAGTGAACATACCAAGAAACTCCTGGTGGAGTGTGCTACGTCACACTTAAAACACAAGAAGTTAACATCAGCCTATGGTTCTCGCTTGTGCTCGTCTACAGGGAGAATATTACTTCAAAGTAGTCCAGGTTGTTTGAATCTCTTTAGAGTATATAATCTTAAAATTTGAGATTGTTGCGTACCGTTTTTTCTACTTGATAAACTTAATCCTTTAAATGAAGCCATGTAAACAGTTAAGTTTTAAAAATTTTATTGTAATATGAACCTTTTGTTCTAGGCACTGAGCTGTACCGAGAAAGACTAGTAAGAGCACTTGCAAGAGATCAAAAAGTGTCTGTATTGGTGCTTGACAGCAGCATTCTTGCTCCTTTCGTAAGTGCTTGAACTTAATAAGAGTGTTTCACCTGCCTTAAACACATTCTCATTTTTTATACAGTTACCTTATTTTTCCTGCAATTAGGATTTTGATGAGGACTATACATCGGAGAATGAGTCTGATGATGAAGAGTGCACTTCAGAATCAGATGCTGAAGAAGACAATGATGCAAGTAATGAAGAATATGCAAGCAGCAGTGAGGCAAAATCTGATGCGACAGAGGACGAGGAAGTTGATGTACGTGCAGCTGAAGCCCTTAAGAAACTAGTTCCTTTCAACCTTGAAGAATTTGAGAAGGTATTATTTGTTGTTTTGTGGTAACGGGGATACATTTATCGATACGTGCTTGCTAATTACTAATAGGATGTGTTTCAAATCTATATCATCTTTACGTAAAAGTATCCTATTATGTTTTTTGCTATATGTGGGCCTTAAACTGGGTTTGTAATGACCAGAGGAAAGTGAAAAAAAATTAGACTTGTTTGTTCTTCATATGCATACATGAAAATAGCTTTGGTTGCTGTTATCATCTTGTAAACAGTAGAGAAGGTCGGAGATGAATAGGAGTGATCCTAGATGTAGTTTTCTTCTTCCTAGGAGAGGATATAGGAGACAATGAGAGATGATCATGGCATATATTTTGACTATGATGGATACTTGAAAATAGCTTTGGTGCCTACAAGTTTTATAGATAGGTGATGTCGTGATGATTGTTATGGACTGGCTTCTGATTGGATGCATTTGAAAAAAACGTGTTAATAAGCTGGGGTCTTGTTTATATGCATAAAACAAGTGTTATGGTTCATACTATATTTTACTAAAAGTTTTGTTTGGTTTCATTCCACCAATAATTTATCATTAACAGTGCTTGTAATCATTATTTGCTATTGATACTACATTTTACAACCCAACAATGCATATTTAATACTAAGCCTGATATTACATAATTGCTTAACAATGCTGTTTATACCACAGTTTATACCAATAAGTTTAAGCCTGATATTGCATAATTGCTTTAAAGTTGATTCCACCCATCCTTAAATCCTTACAATACGAACAAACTAGCTGTATAATGTCATAATCAACTTTTTAGTAGTTTATCCTTGGTGTAATATCATATTGTTGTTTTCGAAAATTGGTTATCTCATATTCTCATGTGCATACTTGTAGTGGAATTTCAATTTTCAAGTTCATCTTCTGCCTCTGTGCATTGTGAGCGATTTGAGTGTTTATTTGAAGCCTATAGAATTTGATCTTAAGAAATATTTGTAGAGAGTTTCAGGGGAACCCGATAGTTCATCTGAGTCTTCAAAGCAAGATGATGCTCAAACATCTGATAAATCAGAGCGACCTCTCAGAAAAGGTAGTTGCATTGTGGTTCTTTTGTTGCATAGTTGTGGACCTTGTAATTGCTTAATATTTTATGCTATCAGCCATTATACAGGATTGGATGGTTTCCTCGAAAAGGAGATCAATTGGTTTGCAAGGCATATACAAGCTAAAGATTTACATGGTTTTAAAAGAAACGTTTGTATTTCAGTGCATAGAAGAGGATTACTTTTCCTTTAACGAAATGTACAGTGTAAGTTACCCAGCCTACAATGAAAATAATCGAACTGCCATACTCTAGTGAAAATGTAAAGAATATGCATGAATTATGAAGAGATAAAGGGGAAGATAGTTATGAATGAGTAACTGATAGTAAGGTTCTATTTATAACTCATTGGCTTTGCAGAAAGGTATGATTTTGAATGCAACCAAAAGGTATAACAAGATACATGTATTAACCTCATAACATGGATACAGTGTGTGGGGTTAGATTTTTTTAAATGCATACATCTTAAAAAGAAGCGTGGTACTTTTTAATAATGACATCTTAGCATTGTCGTTTCAAGCTGAAAAACACCCATTATGGACCCTTCAAGTGCTGTTTAAGTTAAGAATCTCAAGTCTGCTCATTCATAGCACTAGATAAACCTTCTAAGACAGCTAATAGGCATCCACCCTTCAGGCCTTCAGTAAGACACTTTATATTGATAATGATTAGTATTGTATTTTCTTCCCCAAAATTTTGAACATGTGCTTTATTTGATCCTTTTTGGAGTCTTCTATATTTGTTCACACCGTGTTGCAATCACACTGTTGTATATTTGTATGGAATTGCATTCCCTGTAATAACGTCTTCAATTCATCTATCTTGTCATTTATAATTCTTGATCTCCTAAGGAATTGTGGTTCCATTCACCTGTAGCAGCTTGATAGAATATGTGCTTATTGCTTGGTAATCTTTCAGATCATGAGTTAAACCTTGTTACTTTTGTTATATTCATTAGTTGGAAATTTTTGTATATTCCCCTGGGTGATAGCTTTGTGTATTTATCTGTTATGAAGTTATGTTAGCTTGTTCATCTCTGGTCCATTAATAATTTTATATGAAGTAACCAGGAAGTTCTAGGCACAGTTTTGATGATTGGCATCAATATCAACTGATGTCAGACTAGATATATTGTATTTAACTAAGATGTGGGCTTTTTGTACTTAGAACGGAGAAAGTTGTAGCTCATGCTTATGAATCTTCACATGTTGTCAGATGAGTACACAGCTGGACAAGTTTGTGACACATTTGTTTTGGTTTCTGTTTGCTTTCCAGGGGACCGTGTAAAGTACGTCGGCCCATCAGTGCAGATTGAAGCAGATAATAGGTTATCATTTTTATGCTCTATGCTTCTTGTTTCAAATTATTATATTATTGTCTTTCTGTAATGTATGAGTGTACTAAAATTAGGATTGATGAATTAATGGGGCCTCATTCTGGCCTGCTGTATTGATGAAAATGGCTATTTTGGTGTGGAATTTCGTTTTAGTGTACATAATAATCCATGGTTGCTTCTTGGCTAGGTGAACTGCTTTCTGCGTCTGATATATATTGCTCTCTTAGTTCTTCTTTAAGTTATCATAGTTGGCTGAATGGGTCAGTTTCTTGTGAGATTTTCCTCTTCCTACTCACTGTACTCTCATGTGACTGATTAACCCTAGCTTGCTTGCTTACTTACTTATCTTTTATGGATTAGACTATTTTTCCATGAATGCCCAATTAACAGGCATGGCCTTGTTAATTAGAAGAGTTGTCCGGCTGCTGATCATGGTGAATGGACTGGAGAGTTGTCCGGCTGCTGATCATGGTGCACAGAGCGACTTGTGCTTTGGAATATTCTGTTTTGTTTGGTTGTTGAGTGTTCAGTTGATGCAAGAGGCTTGTTTTTTGTAAGGAGTAAAATAATGGTTTCAACTACTAGTGAACATATCATGCTCCTTATTTGCTGCTTAAACTTAGACCTTGTGTAATGATTAGTGTGTAATTTTATATCGTATCCCTTGCAGTTCCTATGTTTCACAGCCTTACATTTTAGGAAATTTTGTTTTGTTTGGTAATAAAGGTTCCCACCTTCTGTCCCCTAAAAGTGCCTCCTTTTCATCAGCTCCATTTTGTGTTTTAGGCTAGTTGCAGAAATTACTACAGGCTTTTGTCTTTGCTAAATAGTTTTTTCTTTTCTTTTTTTCCTGCTGATGATTGTGTTAATGTTTAATGCCACGACTTGCATGGCTTTATGCTGAATTTTGTTCTTCTTCACGCTTCCTTCACACAAAATAAAATATTGATTTCATTTTTATTTCTAAATACATTTTGGCTTTGGAAAAAGATGTCAATTAAATAAATTCACTCCCACCCAAAAAAAGTTACATTCACTCCCATTTTCTTGTAATTCATGTAGTTTTGCTTCTTCTTTTTAAGTTTTAATTTTGGAATAATGGATTAATATCTTGATTATGTTCCTGTCGGAAGTCGTTTAATATTGTCGTACCCTGTTGAATTTGTTTTTGATGGGCTTCAGAGAATTACCTAGTGGACAGCGTGGGGAGGTTTATGAGTTGGAAGGTGAGCGTGTTGCTGTCATTTTGGATGTTCATAACAATACAGCGGATAAGGGGGAGAACAGTGAGAAGCCAGAGAAAGATGCAGAACCATCTGTCTATTGGATACATGGTATTTTCAAATTTTGACTTACTTCTACTAGAATAGTGACTTGAGATCTATGCAAATCTCTGTTGCAAATTTCTTGAATTTCCTGACTTATTTTTCTGTTTTTTGTTATTGGTGCCTTTCCCTTTTCCCTCTCTTTGATATTCTTACATTTGCTGCATATTATGTTGCAGTGAAGGATATTGAGCGTGATCCTGATGCCCAAGTTGAGGATATCTACATTGCACTGGAGGCTTTATATGAAGTATGTAGTTAAACATGGCTCACTTGTTTTTATCCATGTCTAGACCAATTGAAAAATTATATGAAGTTTGCATGAGGCTACTTTCCCAACTGTATCTCATTTATCTTTTTCTTGGTTTTCTCTTATGGAAATAGCTCTGAATGTATGTTAATTGTTTTTAAATCTGTGGCAGGTTTTACAAAGCAAGGAACATCTAATTGTTTACTTTCCTGACTCCACTCAATGGTTTTGGAGGGCAGTTCCAAAGTCCAATCGTAAAGAGTTCATTTCCCAGGTGCGAGAAATGTTTGACCAATTATCTGGTCCTGGTTTGTTGATATGTGGGCAAAACAAAGTGGAGACTGGGTCTAAGGAGAAAGAAAAATTTGTAAGTCAGGATCTCATTCACAGATGACACTTTACTTGTATATGCCATGCAGCAAGTAGGTGTTTGATGCATCATACTATCTGTAATTCTTGAAGAGTGACACCTTTTTTTTCTACCCAGACAATGATTCTCCCCAATTTCGGTCGCCTGGCTAAGCTGGTAGTTTCTTAATGATCTCAGTTTTGTTATTATCAAGACCTGTGGACTTCTAAAATAAGCACTGATTTATGTCAGAATTTTAGTTAGAGAATATTTGTCTCCCTTTTTGTTTTAACATCCGTATACATATTGTCTCTAGCCACTTCCACTGAGGCAGTTAACAGAGGGGCTTAAAGCATCGAAGAAAACAGAAGATAATGACATACATAAGCTATTCACCAATGTGATCAGTATACATCATCCACAGGTAATTTATCATCCAAGTATGATCCACGGTATCATGAATGTTTTTTCCCCACTGTGCTCCGGATGCTAATGCCTACGTGGTTTCATCCTTCTATTGTGTTACTCCATTTTATTCTCTTGCTCTCATTTGCTACATAAAATGTCCTGAAATATCTATTGGCGAGCAAAGAAGCATATATGTGTACCTTGATAAGGTTAGGTTTGAACTTCAGAAATGTAGTAGCTGATATGTGCGTCATATTTGCCTTTATACTTGAGAAGTAATGCCTCGGTCTTGTCGAGTTAGAAAAGATTTGCCCATAAAGGAGTTTATTGTTGCCTTTTGTTTCTTCAGTCTTTCTTATCTTACCTGTTCTTTCTGTGCGGCTTATAGGAGGAGGAACTCCTTAGAACATTCAACAAACAGCTTGAAGAAGACAGGCGAATTATAATAACTCGAAGTAATCTAATCGAACTTCACAAGGTATGTGTGGTTCATTCTTTTACATTACCTGCGTAAGTGTAGTGTTTTTTCCTTGGAGCTGTATGGCCTACCACTTCCCGTATAGTCAGTCCCCTCTCCCCAAAAAATATCTGTCATCCAACATTTCTATTGCATTATGGTTTGCAGAATTTCTGAAAAGATAAGTATGGGCTCTTTTTTGGTGCAGGTGCTGGAGGAGCATGAGCTCTCCTGCTTGGACCTGCTGCATGTTGACACGGATGGTGTGATATTGACAAAGCAAAGTATGTTAGCTGTGAAGCTTCTGTTACCTCTTAAACAACTCAAACTCCCTATATTTTTTTTACAGTTACACTGATGGTTCTCCCATATTTCTTCAACCACCAGAGTGATGCTTTAAATATCATTTTCCATTAGTTAGCAGCCAAGGGTCCAAGTAAAGTCGACCAATTTTAAATGGAGCAATAAAGTACTAGTTTAGGCTCCAGTTCCTTTATATTTTATCCAAGCACAAATTGATCAAACATAATGACTTTCTTATTTGGCTTGCTCCTCGAACCAACATTATAGGCTAATTACAGATTGAACTTTTGAATGTATGAAACATACTAATTGCGAACTTACACTGCATTTTGATAATATATCTGTTCTGGAAACTACAAAGAATATGAGGGGAATATAATTGAAGAGCTTAGAGCTTCCCATGCGAGTAGTTCAATTTTATATTAGGAGCTGAAATAATTTGCCTATAAAGAGGCATCCGAAGCCGGACAGGAAGAGAACAAAGAGTCTGTTATATCTATATGCTAAAGTTCACTCTAACCTGTCTTCCTGTGTTTTTTCTTGTCTCGTAGAAGCTGAGAAAGTTGTTGGCTGGGCCAGAAACCATTATCTATCAACATTTAAACTTCCTCACATCAAGGGTGATAGACTTAATGTTCCATATGTGAGGTATGAACTTCACTTTTTATTACACTGCAGTCTCATCAAGTTGTAGCTGTTCCTAAAAGTAGTTATCTGCTATATTCTGCAGTCTCGAGATCGCGATTATGAGGTTGAAAGAGCATGAATCAACCGCCAAAAAACCCTCGCATAATCTAAAGGTGTGTAGTCACTAAAATGGTCTTCTAGTTGGCCTTATTTTCCCAATTTGATGACATGTAACATACTGCAGAGCCTTGCTAAGGATGAGTATGAGAGCAACTTTGTTTCTGCGGTAGTTCCCTCTGGTGAAATCGGTGTCAGGTTTGATGACATTGGAGCTCTTGAAGATGTGAAAAAGGCATTGAATGAGTTGGTTATTCTTCCAATGAAGCGACCTGAGTTATTTTCCCGTGGAAATCTATTGCGGGTACTTCATTATGTTTATTCTGCCATGTTATGCTGACAAAAGACTTGTTAGTTTTACTTAAGTTGTTTAGATTTGGTCTTTTGATTAGCCGTGCAAAGGCATACTTCTTTTTGGGCCACCTGGAACCGGGAAAACTCTTATGGCCAAAGCACTTGCAACAGAGGCCGGGGCAAACTTTATTAGCATAACTGGTTCAACTCTGACATCAAAGGTCAGTCCGAGACTCCAAGCTCTGATTTTGAATTTTTCTGTATATGTTAAAAGATGCTTCTTCTTAATAGCCTGATTTCTGCTCCCCTTCCTGGAATGATATGTTTTCTTCTATCTAATAAACAAAAAATATGACGAGCATTCGGAAGCTTTTGGAGATGTTTTTCTGCAAATGATATGTTATCTTCCAGAGTTCCAGCTAAGAAATAAATAGCTTCTAATTTCTATCTTCAACAGAAATTTTTCTAATTTTTGCTTTGGTAAGATATTATTTTAGGAAGCAGGATAAGAAAGGTATTCAAATAGTATATGTGTTATCTTTTAACCATATTGTAAGGACATATTTGAGATTACCATATAAAAGAGGTTCATTTCTCGAATTAAAGTCATTTCTGGAGATGTTTTGGAAGGTTGCAATATAGGTTTGTGACACATTTGCTAAAATCAATTTTGGGCTTGGATTTATGCTGTTGAGCAGGATTAGAAGGCCTATAGGGAAGTGCAGTTAAACATACAATGGATAACCAAATCGGAGTATCCTTGTAGTATTTTGTCAACATAGAAATTATAAATTACTTGATCAGTTCTGCATGGATGGCTAGTAGCACCTGCTTTATAAATATATGTAGTATTTTGTTTTCTATTAAAAAGCCAAGTTATATTCTAGTATATTGCTTGTGGAGAGAGTCGATTATGTCTGTTTTGACCAAGAGCTGCTAATATGTATGTTATAATAAAATCAACTCAAGGTAAACTCGAATTGAACTTTTTAAATAAAACTAGTTTAATTTCCCGTACCTTGTACGGTTTGATCAAAAATAAACAACATATTTTATTTTAAAAAAATTTTGAAATTAAAGTTTATGTATTTTGATTTTATAAATATTCGGACGTATATAAAATGTAGACGTAATATCTAATTTAAATAGAAGTTGTAGTTATAACAAAATTAAAATCTAATCTAATTTTATAAAAGTTGTTTTAATCTATTTTTTTTAGAAGGGATTGAGATCACAATGGAAGTAAAAAAAATACAATTTAAATAGAAGTTGTGATAAAAATGGAAGTAAGAGATTTTTTAAATAAAAGTTGTCTATTATAAAAGTTGTGTCTAATTTAAATAGAAGTTATTTTATTTTATTTTATTTTATTTTTATTTTATTTTAATGGTAATATAAGTAAAATATAATCTAAATTCAATTTTTTTTTTTAAAAAGAATTTTGTGGCTTTAGTCCTCAGCGCGTCACGTGGGCGAAATGAACGTGAACGCGACATGTAAGCTTTATTACCTCTGCTTATAAGCCCATCTAATGCTAATGGTTGACTAAATATGTTTGGTTGACTATTGATACAAGGTAGAACATGAAGATGAACCTTCTGCTAAAGAATATTAGTAAGATATAAATCTTAGTCTGGCTTTTTACAACTGGTCAAGCTGATTCTCGTTCAAGCACTATAGCATGCTTGCCTTTGTTTAAGTTTCTCGTTCTTTTGCATTTATCATTTATAAAAGAGCTGTTCTAATAAATGTACATCTGTTCTCTTGAACTGTGTATCAGAACTTTTTTAGTCCATGACTTAAGGAGCAGGAGTCCTCCATCATGCATATTTTTGTAGAGCTACCTAGTT
This sequence comes from Fagopyrum tataricum, assembly GCA_002319775.1. Taxonomy (NCBI): domain Eukaryota; kingdom Viridiplantae; phylum Streptophyta; class Magnoliopsida; order Caryophyllales; family Polygonaceae; genus Fagopyrum; species Fagopyrum tataricum. The sequence goes on from CM008280.1 coordinate 11,306,928, forward strand.
TCATCCTTGATTATAAACATTCTTGTGCATATACTTTGCAGTGGTTTGGAGATGCTGAAAAGCTTACAAAGGCTCTCTTCTCATTTGCTAGTAAACTGGCTCCGGTGATAATATTTGTGGACGAGGTAAGTGCTTCCGTCTATTTTCAAAGAATCTGATGTGTTTAGTTCCTTTCTGCAAGCATACAAGCAAAAGTTTGTATGGCTTCCATTGTTCTCAAGAACTACATTACTTAGATGATACCTAAAAATCAGGAGATGCAGTGTCGTGTATGCGTGGTTGCTTTAACAAGTTGTATTCAGAAAATCAATTTATGGAGGACCTGGAATCTATAGTATATTTTTATATACCCTTGGATTGCTGTGGATTTTCTATGATAATTGGAGGTTTCTAGAAACCTGAAAAAAAAATTAATGATGAAAAATCTAAAAGCTATACCTGGAAATATATGTTTGTGAAATTTCGGGCATTTATCTTATTATATCTACTTTATGCATCACAAACTGCTTTCTTCAGCTTGTGTAGTGGAATAAAATTAAAATCACATACTGATCAGTTCAAATAATTGACAAAAACTAAGAAACAAATATTTGCGTTTCTATTAACTACCAATTATTATGACTATTCAGAAGTTTCCACTGAATGTTTGGTTTTGCACTTTAGGTTGACAGTTTACTTGGCGCCCGTGGTGGTGCATTTGAACATGAAGCTACAAGAAGGATGAGGAATGAATTTATGGCAGCTTGGGATGGATTGAGGACAAAAGATACCCAAAGAATTCTTATTCTTGGAGCTACAAATCGGCCTTTTGACCTTGATGATGCTGTTATTCGTCGTCTTCCTAGAAGGTATTCAATTATGAACTAACCGAAATGACATTATCATTTCCCCCTGAAATTTTGGCATTATTGATGGGCCTGGTAAATCAAATGTTTATCATAGTTATTCTAGAACCTCTGCATTTCCAAATCCCTTTCTATAATTATAATTTTTAGAAGAAACCATGTAAAAGGTGTTACATGTGCTTTCTTGATGAGACACACAAACAACTAAGTATTATGCAGTTTCACCTTTCGACTTTTGTAAAACAGCAATTTTCGGAAGATTCATTTCTATATGGATAGGGGCTGACTACTTGGTCAAGTTCTGAAAAATCCAGGCTTTGCAGTTCAATGCTATATTCAGTTAATTCTGTTTCCCGTACAGGATATATGTTGATTTACCAGATGCAACAAACCGGAGGAAGATATTGAACATATTTCTTAGTCAAGAGAATCTGGAACCTGATTTCGAATTTGACAAGCTAGCCGAGGTGACCGAAGGCTATTCTGGGAGTGACTTAAAGGTAAATATTTCTGGGTACATGTTTGAATATATTCAGCATGCAAATACACATTTTATGGGTTACTGACAGCTTGTGTCATGCAGAACCTCTGCATTGCTGCAGCATATAGACCAGTACAAGAACTGTTAGACTTGGAGAGAAAGGTAATAACTTTGAAGATCCTACATTCTTAATCTTGACCCACTTTTCACTCTCTCCACATTTCTCCTTTATCCTGACTGTTTTTCGCTTCGTCTTTGAATAGTATTTCAACTGTAGTCAAGAGCTAAGGCCGCTTAAGCTTGATGATTTTATCCAGGCAAAAGCGAAGGTAAGCTTGATATTAGTAAAACTCTTGATTAAGAGTGACATAAAAATGAATTAAACATATGTTGTTGTCTTCAGGTCGGACCATCAGTTGCTTATGACGCTTCAAGTATGAACGAGCTACGAAAATGGAACGAACAGTATGGTGAGGGTGGCAGCAGAAGAACATCCCCGTTCGGCTTTTGAAACATTTTTTCCCTCCGGTGTTGCGAGAGTGCAAATGGGAGTCTGGATTGTTAAAAGTCCCCTAAATTGTTTTTATATAAGGATTTGATCGGGGGCAGGATTAAGGATATTGTTAGATTATGTATTATATAGTTGGCTAATTATTTTTAACTTATTTCAATGCTTTACAGTTTACTGGCTGTATTGCTAATTACAATATTCAGTTTTGTCGAATTAGTTTAGATAATAATATTACTAGTTTTGTATTCTTTTCCAAAAATGATTATTTTCCTAATGTACACAAAAAAATCAAAATTGGACACGAAGATAGTTATTTTTGAAACTTCAAGGCCATGAGAATTTGTGAGATTTTATTCAACAAAAATGAGTGTTACATGGATTGTTTGTTACGGGAGATCATGATATTATCTCGACAATTATATCTTAATAATGATATTTTTAAAAATGAAATTGATTTGAAATTCTATATTTTATAATCAAAATAAATTGTTTATCATTAGACAATATATTGATTGGAAAGACAATGACACTAAATTGTTCTACAATTTTTTATTTATTTCTATTGATTTGTAAAATATCATCTAATTTGTTATATATATATAAAAAAACTCGTGCTTAACACGGAAGTGTACAAAATATCATAATAACTTTTTTTTTTACTTTTTTTTGATAATGGAAAGCGGTTAGATTGGCCTCCCTCCTAGAGGTAGTCCAACCTAAAGCATCCTTACGATGAAAACACGAAGTTCAGGATCTTCAGAAAATTGGTGTTAGGGGTCGAGATTCCCAGATGGGTCAATCGGTCAGCAACACAGTTTATCTCTCTGAAAATATGCCTAACACGGATCTCGTCAAAGAAGCGAAGATCCAATCTGGAGTTGGATATAATCATCGCGACCTCCCACGGACAACTCCACAAACCTTGGAGTGTCTTGATTACACACAGGTTATCACCTTCAATTTCGATTTTTTTAATTTGTAGTCTGATTGCCTCTTGTAATCCAGATTTGATGGCAAAAGCTTCGGCTTTTATGACCGAATTGAAATTATTTTTTTTAGCGTCGAGGCTAACGATATCGCCATTGTGGTTCCGAATAACATATCCAATAGATGTGATTCCCGAATCGAGTTTTTATCCATCAAAGTTTAGTTTAAAGATCAGAAATAACTTTGATTGTCTTTCACTGAACATTAATTATTTTTAAAAAATTCATGTGTCATAGAGGAAAAATAAGATACTAACTTTAATAGAAATGCTGATAAAACGGACTATGGTATGTTCTATGAGTTGAATGATTTGGTGTTATATCCTTCACCTGACCGGCCTCGGTATGGTCTAGAGATGGGCTCGGTTTGAACCAAACTGTCGAACCAGTGGTTTTAAACCGGCTCAAAACGTCGGTTTGGCCAAACCGATGGTTTAGGTTCTGGGGGTTTACGGGTTTAGGTTTGGTAAAATAAAAAAAAACCTAAACCGACGGTTTTTGAACCAACCCTAAATCGACGGTTTGACCTGAGCCAAATTGTCGGTTTAGGCCCTTATTTAATTTTTTTTTAAAATAGTCAAACCGGCGGTTCAAACCGCCGGTTTGGACGATGAGTGCAACGGTCTGATGAACGTTGCGCTGAGCCGTATAATTTTAGCCGTTGGAGGTTTTTTTTTAAAAATAAAATAAATAAGTTACATTTATGAATATAACATGTGATCCAAATGTAACCGGGCTCAGTATGATCCAAATGTTATAATTGTTCGTATAAAATAATTAGTGAACCCAAATGTTATAATTGTTAATTAGTGAACCCAAATATTTTACCCGACAACATTATTAGGAATATCATTGGTCGTGAATATGATATGTGATCACATCCACCTACCCTTATCCACTATACAAAATAATTAAATAAGTTACATTCATGCAATTTCTGTAGGTTTTTATGTACCCTATGGTAGTAAACAAACTTAGTTTATTATACGTACCTAAATTCATATTTATATCATCTTAGAAACTCCTAAAAAATATGATTAAATAATGAAACTCATCAAGTAAACAAATAAAGTAAATTGAAGCTATATTATATACTTTTGTCCGGCCAAATGAAATTTAAAAGGCGTTGAAACTTGAAACTATGTTGTTGGATACAAAATAAAACAAAAATAAAGAAACAATGTATATAAAATAAATAATAAAATAATAGATGAAGGAGTTGAAGTTCCATGCATGTAGAGAAGCACGTCCTTGTAAACGTGTGAAGATCAATTCTCCATTTTTCAACGCACAACGTGAAGCCTACAACTTAACTATTATTGAGGTCTCTCCTAACCCTATTAAAACCTCTACTTAGCCACCACAAGCTTTCACTTCAAACTTCAACTCCAACAACGCTAATTAGTAAGCAAAACATAACGATGAAGACTGGGTTGGCGTCAAAAACGCTAATGTTGACACTATTCATTGGCCTTGCGGCCGCTTTCGACTATCGTGATGCACTCGACAAGAGCTTGTTGTTCTTCGAGGCGCAGAGATCGGGGAAGCTCCCATCCAATCAGAGAGTCACGTGGCGCGGTAACTCTGCTCTTAAAGATGGCTTCCAACAAGGGGTAAGTTCATTGTCATAACATCTGATATGTCTTAAATATCACACTTCATATATAGGGCCCGTTTGGTTTAAACTCCGGAAACGAAAACGGAATGGGAACGAATCTAGTCCATACGTACACCCTTGTTCATGAAGTTGTTGGGAATCATTCCTTGTGGTTTGAACTAATTGTAGTAGAATTTGATTAGTTTTAATACCTATAGGGTAACAAAGTAGGGGAAGCAAGTGCATTTTGCATGAAACTAACCGGAATGATTACATGAACAAAGTACATATGTGGACTAGATTCGATTTCATTCCGTTTCCGTTTCCGGAGTTACAACCAAACGGAGAGATAGATTTAATTAGGAATAGAGGGAATGATGTCCCTCACCAGGGGTCTAGAGGCGACTCTTTACTTCCATATATCTGTTTACTTATATGTTTGGTCAATTCTTATACTTCACGATCAAATATTATTTATAGTTTCATTACTTTATATATTACAGTGTTTAAGAGTGAACCACTATAAATATTTATGTTATTTATAGTTCATTTTTGTATGTTGATTTTTATTTTTCAATTCTCATAATTAAGCAAACAGACGGGAATAACATTTAATATTATAATACTGGACTAATGCATGGAAATGCAGGTGGACTTGGTAGGAGGATACTACGACGCCGGCGACAACGTCAAGTTCGGACTACCAATGGCCTTCAGCATGACGATGATTGCCTGGGCAGCAATCGATTTCCGGCACGAGATCACCTCCGCCAACCAAATGAGCAACACTCTTTGGGCAATCCGATGGGGCACTGATTACTTCCTCAAAGCTCACACTTATCCTAATACCTTGTGGGCCCAGGTCGGTGACGGAGCATCGGACCACTATTGCTGGCAACGCCCAGAGGACATGACCACGTCAAGGACGGCTTACAAGCTCGACTCATCCCACCCTGGTTCCGACCTTGCCGGAGAAACAGCCGCGGCTCTTGCTGCTGCCTCTATTGCATTTGCACCTTACAACTCATCATATTCCTACCTTCTGTTGTCCCATGCCCAACAGCTCTTCTCCTTTGCTGATACATACAGAGGCGAATATGATAACTCTATTCAGAACTCTAGGGACTTCTACTCTTCCTCAGGCTACCAGGTGAGATTCTCATCTTCGACTAGGGGTGTAATATGAGCCTAGCACTGGTACCCTCAAGCTCGGCTTATTTATATATAAGCTGAGCATTGACATCCTCAAAGCTTGGCTCGTTTATAAACGAGCCGAACCTAAATTTTATACGAGCTTCAAAATGTGTTCATATTCAGCTCGTTTAGAAAGTGAACGAGCTCAAACCGAGCTTTACACAAACCCATCATAAATTTTATACGAGCTTTAAAATGTGTTCATATTCGGCTCGTTTAAAAATGAACGAGTTCGAGTTGGTCTTTACCCAAACGAGCCGAGCCTAAATTTTATATGAGATTTAAAATGTGTTCAAATTCGGTTCATTTAAAAGATGAATGAGCTTGAGCCGAGCTTTTGACTAAACAAATGTAAGCCGAGTCCGAATAACTTGTCTCGTATTACAGCCTTATCTTCGAGTGCGTAATTGGTTCTTCATTTCAATACCTAAACAATAATCATGCGCAGGATGAGCTTCTATGGGCAGCAGCATGGCTCTACAGAGCCACCAACAAAGAATACTACTTGAACTACATAGTTAAGAACGCTGCTTCAATGGGTGGGACTGGCTGGGCTGTCAAGGAATTCTCTTGGGACAACAAGTATGCTGGTTTGCAGGTCCTAATTTCCAAGGTAACATTTCATCCAACGGAAGTGATTAAATTACTTTCATTTGTTTAAAAAACCTCTAACATGAAATCGTTCTGTTTCCGATAATGATATTTAGCAATTCCAAACGGGCTTTGAATCTTTTCTAATGGTTCATTTTGACCCTACAGATACTGCTAGAAGGGAAAGGTGGCAAGTACACCTCCACGCTACAGCAATACAAAGCAAAGGCTGATTACTATACATGCGCTTGCCTGCAGAAAAACAATGGCGACAATGTCAAACTCACACCAGGTGGTTTGATCTATATCCGCCAGTGGAACAACTTACAGTATGCATCTTCCGCTGCATTCCTGCTCGCTGTATACTCCGAGTATCTCACTGCAGCAAAGGCAGTGGTCAAGTGTCCTGCTGTTCTACTCAAACCGGAACAACTTCTCAGTTTCGCAAAATCACAGGTTAGCTAATTCGCGTATATTATTCTCCTATGATCATTCATATGTTGGAAGGATAATAAACGCTTACTTGTTATGGCAGGCTGATTACGTCTTGGGAAAGAACCCCAAGTCAACCAGCTACCTAGTTGGCTACGGAACAAGATACCCACAACGCGTTCACCATAGAGGTGCATCAATCGTCTCAAAAAGACAAATGCAATCGCCAATTGGTTGTGTTGAAGGATTCGAGAAGTGGTATAACCGCTTCCAAGCAAATCCAAACATCATATACGGAGCACTCGTAGGAGGTCCAGACAGCAACGACAACTTCAACGATCAAAGATCAAACTACGAGCAAACCGAACCAACTCTCTCTGGTACAGCTCCACTCGTCGGCCTCTATGCTAAGTTTATTACTACCAAAGGAAACACAACACCAGCAAAATATCCTACGAAACCCTCCACAGCAGCACCGAGTAAGTAACCGAAATTAAAATCTTCAACTCGAAAGAAATCAACTAGTATTAAGATCACAGAGCATTTTGCAGGTGGATCAGGGATCAAGTTCATTCACTCCATAACAGCAGAATGGAAAGTTAAAGGAGTTGCGTATTACCGACACAGAGTGGTCGTAAAGAACGCGTCTACAAAGACCATAAGGTATCTCAAGCTCAGACTCGAGAACCTCACAGGGCCGGTTTACGGACTTACGTATGCTTATGCCAAAGGCATCTACTCAGCTCCATCAAACATCAAGATACTGAACCCTGGCTCTCAGTTCAGCTTTGTGTATGTCCAAGGCGGACCTCAAGCTAAGGTTTCAGTTTTTAGCTACCACTAAAGACGAAAATTGCCTTTTTTTGTACACTATGAGACGGCCATGGATGTCGTCCTCTTAAAATGTCTTCTTTTTTTTTCAGTATATAAAAAGCATAATAATAACTCCAGAGCTTCAATTTCCATAACAATATCACTATATTAAATTGCAACATCCGGCACAAAACTGAACTCAAAAAAACAGTGAAGACATATGATGACTAATGCATAACAAAATTACCTAAAAGGCCAGGGGGCCAAAATTTTGATACTTAAAACACATAGGGTTGTTACACTGTCAATTTGAGAGGATAAAAGATAATTGGGGCAAGGGGGCTCCCAAAATTAATCGTCGAATCTTGTCCTCTTCCCTGAGGATCCGAATCCTCCTCTGCCACCACGCCTACCACCACGGTCACCACCGCGTCCACCACGTCTACCGCCAAATCCACCACGATCACCTCCTCGTCCACCACGACCACGGCCGCCAAATCCACCACCACGACCACGTCCACCGCTGCTGAATCCACCTCCGCTTTCACCCTTAGGCTTTGCCTTGTCTACGAATATGTCACAGCCTCCTAGATCAGTCCCGCTAAGCAGCAGAGCATGCTGAGTAGATTTGCTGTCTGTGAAATCAATGTAAGCAATCCTGCAAATTCAAGGAAACCATAAATTTTAGCATTTCCATAAGAAAATGTTGCTAAACCACAAAAGCAGGTCTACACAACAACGCAGGAAACTAACCCCTTAACGGAACCAGATTCACGGTCTATTGGAATTGATACTCTGGTCATCTCTCCACATTCGGCAAAATGCTCTTGCAAAGCAGTTCTAGCCTGAAGTTGCAAACCAGATAATTCAGCAATTACATTCAAAAGATAGGGCAAAACAGTATTTTGAAATTAACGTCATTGTCTCACCGAATCCTCATCAAGAGATTGGTCAAATCCTCTGATAAAGACTGTGAAACCATTGCCTTGATCCTTGAGGGAATTGTTCTCTCTGATATATAATGGGTAAAATATTAGACAATACCTCAACAAGAAAACAGAGAAATATGTTTTCACATATGATGAATTTATACCTGCTAGCAGGAGTGAATGCTCCACGTTCTTGAGCAGTATCTAGTTTGACTGGGCGACCCAACAAGTCTTCTCCGTTCAATTCAAGGGCCTGAAGAACAAAAGCAATATTACATTGTTATTTTCACCAAGACTTCATCTCAATGCCATTACCAAATGAATTATAAGTGACACATATACATGTATCAACATTATAAAAAGGACATCTGTCAGGGGAAGGGGCACATGAACCAATGTAAAGAAAGAAAATCAATTTTATACCTTCTGAGCTGCTGCAACAGTAGCAAATTCAACGTAACCATAACCCTTGAAGCGCCCATCTTGATCGTTAACCAAACGAACATCTACAATTTCTCCAGCATCTTGAAAGAACTCCGACCTGCAATAATAGCAGGTGCATGAGCAAAAATCCTGAATACATTTTAATCATAAATAGCTCACAGATGTGGAGGACATACACATTATCTTGCTCAACTTTGAAGGACAGATTTCCAACAAACAGAGTTTTAGAGCCTTGTTCTTGAGTAGCAGGTGTTTTTGGCTGCACAAACAACAATTTGTATTCAGATTCCTGTTGGAAAGAAACAGACCAACAACGAAGGTAATCAAACACTCACCGCAGGGGTTGCAGCATCAACCATTTCAGCATCAGTGTTCTGTTTATTGAACAAAATAAAATCAAACCTTCATTAGATATCATATTTATCATCCACGAGCTTGTCTTAGTAAAATTCATTTTTGGTGAAAAGTGTTAGATAATAGGCCCAGTCCATTATCACAAATCTCTTCAAAAAGTGCAGATTAATCGAAACTTCTTTGTTTAACAATTAATGAGAATAACCTTTTTCTTTGTCTTCAATGGCTCTTCTTCTTCTTCACTTTCCTCTTCACTTTCTTCCTCAGAATCATCATCAGATGATTCTTCTGATACTTTTGTTCCGTTAGAAGCCTGAAAAACATTTTGCTTCAGAAAGATCGTACATAAATATTAAGGAAACGTTTTGCTTTTCTGCACTCTCTATATGTCTAGAATCATATGTGCATGTGTAGCAGCAGCATGAAGGAATACAATGAAACCCGAAATGAGTATATTGTAATCATCAGAACTATTGTCTCACCTTGGATGGTGCTTTCTCCGAAGGCTCGTCCTCATTTTCAGAGCTTTCATCTCCAGATTCATCGTCACTTTCCTCGGCCTCCTTAGGAGCACCCTAAAATTATATAACCAATATGAGGATGAACCTAAATAATAATACATTAAAACAAACAGCATAGCATACACAAATCATCACTACAACAAAATGTCACAAACAGACAAGTTGCATCAGCAAATAAGATATAAAGATAAATTGACAGACAATCTCTACTGTGCTGACCAATGCAAAATTATATGTTAATACAATCAACTGATTCAAATGTATTGGTTGCTTTAATTTTAATTTAACAAACAGCTGAAGTCGTCAAGCAACATTCCGAGTTTCTAACAAAGAAGCCAGAAAATTTTTAGACATTACAAATTACTCACATTCTCCTCCTCAGAATCCTCATCGTCAGAGCTATCACTGGGTTCAGCCTTTGCACCTTTCACAGCAACCGGCTGTTTCTTTGAAGCAACCACCTTGGGTTTCTCCTGCAATTTATATCAATATTCAAACATACACATGAGTATCGTGTGCCCTATATAATATATAAAGTTGTTCATGAACCATAAGAACAACACACTGCACTTTGTAGCAAATATATCATAACAGAGACATCTAAAAAAGCTTGCAACAAGCACTAAACTATGGAAGCAAACCTCGAGCAATTCTTCATCCGACTCCTCATCAGAACTGGTTTCATCCTTCTTCTTCTTCACGGTCTTGGCTTCCACTTTCTTTTTAGCAGCAACAGCCTCGTCCCTCTCCAACTTCTGTTTCTTTGCACTCACAACCTTCTGTATCGCCTCTTCCGACCCTCTCTTACCTATCCAATGAAATTGTATTTCCACCCATAATTAAGCATCCCAACATACAAAATACAACTACAATCACTACCGGATACAAACAGGATTACACAAAAGAAAGGAAAAACTCACCTTTCTTAGCAGATTTGTTGTCTTTAGCGACAGCAACAGTTGCAGCAGCGGCCTAGCAAGGGACGAAAAACACAAGAAACGTGAGTTAAGAAAAGAAAAAAATTCAAACATGAAAAGAGTAACAGCAGAGAAGACGAAAGAAGAACAGAAAGGAGGCTAACCTTCTTGTTTGATTTGCCCATAGCTATGAAATACGAGCAATGGGAGCGGAGGGAGGCGGAAAAAGCAAAACCCTAAATATTCAGAGGGTTTTGGGAAGCGGTGTGTAAGAATTATGGAGCTGGGAAATTTATAGGAGGACGTACAAAAGGTGAAAAGGGTCGAAGGGGTTTAAACGGTAATAAAATTGGGGACGGAGGAGAGGAAATGGAGGCCAAGTGGGCTTAGGGTTTCAGTGTTGTCTGCGGGCCTGAGATATTTTCTGTCCACGTCATCCGACACGCTGGCTCTTACGTGGCTTCATCTTGGCCGTTCACAGTAGTGATGTTAGATTGAGAAGAAAAAGAACTAAATCTTGGTTATATATTGTAACTAGTTTAATAAGTATTCAAACATAAGTATAAAATCTAATTTAACTAAGGATATTGTTCGGGTAAGGAGCATAGCATCCGGTGCGGAATCATGGAGCATTTTTTGCCGCAATGCACTTTCGGTGCGGAATCAAAGAACATTTTTTGTAATTATATGAACTTTAAGCGGAAAATTTGTGCTTTTTAAAATCTGATTTAAAGGGTTCGACGCGGTAATTTTTGTATTTTTAAAAGGTGCAATGAAAATTTATTTTGTTCAATTAGTTCAAATTGTTTGTTCAAATGATTCATATTTTTGAATAATTTATTCAAATTGTTTGTTCAAATAATTCATATTTTTGAATAATTTAATCAAACTGTTTGTTCAAGTGACAAGTATCTTTCGTACACTTTTTTTTTTGTAGTAAATTTTTTTTTACATTTCGTTCAAAACTTTTGTTTTGTTGGTTCACTTTTATTGTATTAAATGGTTCATATATTTTTACAATATTTTTCATGAGTCCAAAATAATACATGAATTAATAATACAAAATAATGGTTGTTACAAATTTTCTCATGAAAGTTAAAATAAAATCACCGTGTCTACCTTTTTCATAAATAGATTTTTAAAAGGTCAAATTTGCCCCGGCACCTTCTAAATATTGCAAAAATACAATCGCATCTCTCATAAATCATTAAATGACGTGGACTAATCTAGACCATTAGATCAAATCCATCAACGGTTGATATTGCTTCGTAACTCCAAACCACGTGATCACTATGTACCTGAACTAATAACTAAAATTTATATTCAAATTGAAAGTAAAATTTTAATTAAATATAAGTTGTTTTATTTAAAAAGAAGATAAATGAGAATTAAAATCTAATTTAAATAGAAATTGTAATTATAATGGAAGTTAAATCTAATTGAAATATAAGTTATAATCAAAATGGAAGTAATATCTAATTCAATAAAATATGTCTAATCTAAATAGAAGTTGTAATCTAAATTTAAGTAAAATTTAATTTAAATAGAAGTTGTAAATAAAATGGAACTAAATTTTAATTTATATAAAAGTTATATTATTTTTGAAAAAACTATTTTAATTCTCATATCTTGTACGGGTTGATCTAGTATAAACAATTTGTTTTATTTTAATGATTTTGGAGTTAAAGCTAGTGTATTTTGATTTTACAGATATTCGGGCATGTATAAAATATAGACATAATATCTAATTTAAAAGTTGTAGTTACAACAGAATTAAAATCTAATCTAATTATATATAAGTTATTTTAATATATTTTTTAAGAAAATGAGATCGCAATGAAAGTAAAATATAATTTAAATAGAAGTTTGTGATCGAAATGAAAGAAAGATATTTCTTAACTAAAAATTGTCGAATTATAAGAATTATAAAAGTTGTATCTAATTTAAATATAAGTTATTTATTTTAACTTTAATGGAAGATTTAATGAACATATCAATTATACCATATTACATATAATCTATATTATTGAGTGCACAACTCAACTACACTAAACTACACTCATGTGCATGTACACTACACATGTTCAGTACAATTTAGTGCAAATATCACCTAAATTTTACAACACTATGACCTTTGAACATGCATTTTCACTTGTGCTTTCTTTTTCTAGTGTGATATCCAAGACTCTAACATGTTTTTTTTTTATAAACTTGTGATTGACTCTCTTTCAAGACCACATGTTCATTTGATTATATATGCTAGCTTGATATAAAGATGATTGAGGCCCTCTTTGATAAGTCTATGTGCTCTTTTTGACCATATATATATATGATCCCTTCTCTATTAGTCAATTCTTGCCTTTTTTTACCTTTCTTTGGTACCCCTCAAAATGCCTCATGGTTAGATTTTATAGTCTTATTTGACCCTATCCGGGTTTGAGATGAGTCTAGAAGATAAGCGTAGTGTTTTCATTTGATATGTGAATGTTTGGTGAGTTCATTGCTTGAGTTTGGATCATATTGTGCTTATGAAATATATATTCTTGGTTGATGGAGAGGACGAAAAGTTTTCGTCAACCTTGTCGTTGTAATAAAGTAAGATTTTGGTTAAAAGTGTGTTACAGTGTCTTTGAAGAAGAAAAATGTTTGAGCTGAAAAGTATATGAATTATGTGATGTTTGGAAAAGAAAAGTACAAAGAAGAAAATGTTGAGTTTGATCTTTAGTTGGTGTTTCATTAAAGTGGTATTACTTGTGGCCAGATTCGATACCCCGGATATTTTAGTGCCACATTGCCAAATATTATCCTCGCCTATTATTTTATATTCTCATAATCCCGTTATACCTTATATAAAGACCTCATGATTTATGTATTTTCATTTTAGTTTATCTGACAGATGGTGAAGTTTGAGAACGTCTTGACAAGCACATGGTAAGATCTTTGCATGTTTGGTAGGTTTGTATGATTATTTCTATATGTGTAAACACATATGTGAAAGTGAGTTAAACACATATCTTTAAGCGGCTTGGAGAGTTATGATTCATCCTTCATCTTTTGATTGTGATTGTTGTTTGATGACATGATTTGAAAAGTTATTTTCTTCCTAATTAAGACATGTCATCTGTTTTTCCACATAATGTTTCAAATGTCATGATTTTACGTGGAGACAAGTAAGGTTTTAACTTTTAAATATAAAGTGTTTTGATGTCATTTATACATGCATCATTTTAGATAGTAGATTAATGCATTTCACGTTTCATTTAATATGTTTTGCATTCATATAATATAGATATACTTCATATCTACCAAAATTATTTATTAAAAAGAAAATAAAAACTTTTAAAAAACTGAGAAATAATATGTTTCTTGTTCATTCTTCTTGTATACTCAGCTTTCAACAAACCCAGAAACAGAAGAATCAATATAGTTTTTCAATAGGGTTTAAAGAGATGCCTATTTTCATTCTTCTCCGCTGCTTTCTTCTTCCATCTTTAAGAACACAAATTCAGATATTTTCCGATTGTTTTCCCCTTCCGACCCGGGCAGTGGAGTCCCATGTCGTAGCAACCTTATTAGAAACATCATAGTCCTTCGATTTTCATTTCTACCCAAACCAACTCTTCTGTGCTTATTCCTCCTCGGCGATTACAAAGGTTTCGAATTCGAAAGAATCTGGCACACCTTATTCGAATCTCCACCGTCTTTCACTTCCGTTGTCTTTGATGAACTCTTCTTCGAATTTGTATCCCACTTGCATGAACAATTCGCTCAAATTCAACTCTCCCACCTTATTCTCCATCTTCATAACTCATAACAAACGATTTGTTCCAAAAAGACCGTTGGAATTGATCTGGAAGGTTATATAGTGTATCAGTTAACATAACTTTATTGAGAGATTGATGTATGCTATGATTGGGCAAGCTAGTACACACAATTGGTGGAAAGAAGCAGTGCATTGGTAGGAATGATGGTGACACTTCAAGTTTTGGGAGTATGTTGGTTTACTGTCAAGCTTTGCCCTTAACTTGCAAATTCAAAGCTTAACCGTGCATAAATTCAGGATTTTATTGGGAGAATAAGTTGAAATTGTTGGATCTTTGATCTTTCATTTAATTTTGAGATTGCTAATAGCTTTGTATAATAGTATAATTGAAGTTGAGCAAATTTCGAAAAATATTAAAATACAAGTGTACCATCCGGTTCCCTTTTTAATTATTTAAGGAACCATGACTATGACAAATTTGGTCTTTACAACACATTGGGTTGAACGATAACGGTCCAACCCACGATATAAGGTCTTCAAATTTATTGTCCACCGGACGGTATGTGAAGCCCTAGGGTAGAACTAGGGTTTGTTGTTGGGGATAAAGCTGTTCAATATGGATTGCAAGAAGAAATTTCAGTTCCTCTTGTTTATTCCATGCGTAAAAAAGTTCTGGTAGCAATCACCCTTGATAGTAGTTATTTGGCAGTGAAAACTGGATGTTCAGGTACATCTTCGTATTTCCCCTCGTGGGCAATGCTAGTTTTACGGGTGTACTTTTAGGCGGAACAACAATTGCAATTCAAAGATCAACATGCCACAAGGGAACAACAAATTTTTAAAAATGGAACTGCAAAATCCTGTTCCGCCTAAAAGTACACCCGTAAAACTAGCATTGCCCTCGAGGGCAATACGAAGACGAACCTGGACATCCAGTTTTCACTGCCAACAATTGCAATTCAAAGATCAACATGCCACAAGGGAACAACAATAAATTTTAAAAAGGAACTGCAAAATCCAAGATCAACATCAACATGAGTGTTTTACCACGTCACTACCAACAAGAGTAAAAACGTACAATTGCAAATCAAATACAATGTCTAGGTTTGTCATTAGCCAAACCCATACGATAGCCAATCAATGACACCTGGTGATTCAGCTATTTGTTCCCTCATTAGGAACTCATTGGTTCACTTGAGCCCCAAATATCAAGCACAGAGTTCTGAGCTTCCAACTCTTCATGCCACAACGGAAGTTTGTCCCCTGCATAGAAATTCCGGGTAACCCCCTCCGAGTTAATCTGCAACCAAAGGTTAACACATTGTCATATATATAGAACTGAACAGAATCAGACACATATATATGCATGAGGATTGACTTACAATGACAGTTCGAACAACACCACCACTAGCACCGTCTCGGGCAATTGCGAGGGAGACTGCTTTTACTACTAATTGCTGCAAATAAATGCAGATTGGGGGTTAGTTTTGCTTGGTTTTTGTAACATTCATGGAAAAATCATGTGAAAATGCTATAGGCACTTTTGAACACATATCTTCTCCTAACACATCCGTAACCAAATAGCAATGACCTATACAGGACTGAACTGAAGATGGGTTCATAAAAAACTCAATATATTACAATGAAATTTAATATAAATAAAGCGACGAATGCATTACTGCAAATTTGAGTTCACTACTACAAATTGATTACGACGGTCTAGCTAGCAAGCCTGACATACATTCATACTAACAGTAGATCCTACTTATAAATAGAGCACTGCTTATTTTTTATAACAACGACCAGCCACTAATATCAAGTGTCAAGACTTGAAACATACCTCAGCTTCTTCCTTGGTCATCCCTTCTTTCCATGCCTGGTCAAAGAATCCATATAAGTAACTTGAACCGGATCCTACAAGAATGTTAAGAGAGAAACCATAAAATAACAACAGATCACTGAGATAGAGTTATGCACAGAACATTCAATCAAAAGGGGGCAGGGGGTGCATTTAATTCCTATTATTCTTAAACAAGTGGGTTTATTTTTCCACTCTCCTTTATTTCCAGATTATGAACTACTTCCATATACAGGAAAGTGGAGAGGCTTGTAAATTAACATATTCAAAGGGTGAAAAAGAGGATCTCTGCTAATGTGGAATCAGAATATGATAGATATTTTATACTTGAGAAACCAAATTATCACAAGGCAAGAAAATAAATTAGTGAGAGACATTGAGGATGTTATGTTAAGGCAACTTAAGTGCCAGAAGGAAGTACAAAGACACGCGTGGGATGAACAAGGCACCAAGTAAAAAAGGAACTAGTCAGAAAAGAAGAAGAAAAGAATTTCATTGCTGAATCAACTAATAATTTCTGCAACTGAACTTCAATTATCCAAGAAGAAGGGCAGGTATTAATAAGTTTGGTCAGAAGAAATCAAAGGAGAAATCGAGAAGATAGCACACAGTCATTTACGTGTTATTAAAGCATATCTAGCCGAATCGTCAACACCATGAGAAACGGAGAAGATGTTAACTCACATCAAAATGTAGGCGAATTTTAGTAGCCCATTGAAGCCATCCTACTTGAGTTTACATCTCACAGGATGCTAGATGGTCTATGTTATGGGCATAGATCATCCTAAATCCATAACTTATCAAAACAAAGACCGATAGATGTACTTATGGACATGTGTTCTCCTATAGGGCAAAGATTTTAGCCATGTGCAGATTTGGGGAAAGAAAGATCAATAGAACACTTTGCTACTGCAGAAAATTTAGCATTGTTCATCAATAAGAAAGTGAAATCAAGACAACAGTCAACAGAAACAACAATATCTAATTAATTGAACATAACCTGTTGATTGATCTCTATAACCCGTGGTCTGGGTGTGATAGGTAAAATCAAGAACAGGGCAGAGAATTAGCAAAATTTTAAAAACCATGAGCTTCACTGAAGGTTAGGCCAACATACCTCCAATAGAAAATGGCTGCTCCACAATTGTCCCACCAAGCGGCACTCCATAAATTTTACCTCCTTCATACTTGTCCCAACCTCCAACAATAAGCCCAGTTTGTAGTGAGTTCTGATACGTAGCAGGGACACAGGAACAAGTAAAGCAAAAAACCCATAAGCATAGAGAATTTTGATAGGTTTGAAAAATGTAAGCATCATGATAAGTAGCAACATTTAGGATTCAATCACATTTCATAGCATCAAACCACGTATAGTGAGATATAGAGCACTTCAAATGAAACAGAAAATGGAAGAAGAAAGGATACAAAATCAAGCGATATTCCTGCTGTTGGAAATTAGGGTTTAGAAGATACAAAATCAAGCGAAGTTCCTGCTGTAGGAAATTAGGGTTTAGAAATTTCTCGGAGGCATGAAAAGATAATTTCTTCTTGTAATTTCTGTGAAGAAATAGAGAATTTTCTAAATATGTCTTCGATTGTTAAATTCAGAATCACAGTTAGGAATTCGGTTGACAATGGTTAAGAAATTATTTAATTAGATCAACTTTTAATCTCAGCCACAAATTTTTCAATAAATTTGTTTACTCCCTTTAATTTTCAGAATTATCATCACTTAATATAAAATAAATAAGTCTTATTAATAGACTCTACCAAGACCTGCCCCATCTCCGCTTGACAGAGAAACCACGCCCCTTGGAATTATTCAGCTCCAGCTACGACTACTCGATTATTTAATCTAGCATGGTTATAGTGCGAGTTTCATGGTAGGAAATGTCTTGCCTCTGAGATGTATCCCATAAGAGCAAAAAAAAGGAGGTAAAGATGGTGAAGCAAAGCAGAAGATTGATGAGTTTGATCTGACAATGGCAATACAAGTTATAAACTCTAATTTGTCACCTTTTCCCCTTTGTTTTTTCTTTTAAATTATTTAATTACATTAGCAAACCTCTTTTCCACATCACCTTTCTCCTCTACCTTCTCCAATGGCCTCTCCCAGCCCATGTAATTCGGATGAGCATCATTCTCCCAACCCCTTCCTCTTGGTATTCCGGATAATAGCTCATCTACAGACTATCTAAACACACCATCGATACTGACTTCACTGCTGACAGATTGTCTCCTTCACAGCATATTCGTCTACACCTAGCAGCCTTCATTGTCATGTTCTTCATTTGAGATGGCAGATTCTCCCAATTGAACAGATCTAGTGGGAGATTGTCTCCTTCACAGCAATATTCGTCTACACCTAGCAGCCTTCATTGTCATGTTCTTCATTTGAGATGGCAGATTCTCCCAATTGAACAGATCTAGTGGGAGAAAATTCTCAATATAGATGTTCAGAAACTCATTCACGTGTCAATTTTTTCATATCTTCTTTTCAAGGTGATCTCAATTGTAGAAATTTGGACTTAGACTTTAGAACTTACCAAACACATAGCACTTAAGTTTTGAAGGAAATTCCTTTAAATAAGAGCTCAATTTAGGATGATAATTGGTACTCCCTGAACAAATACCTCCCCGTCTGTATTTTTTC
This sequence comes from Fagopyrum tataricum, assembly GCA_002319775.1. Lineage (NCBI taxonomy): Eukaryota > Viridiplantae > Streptophyta > Magnoliopsida > Caryophyllales > Polygonaceae > Fagopyrum > Fagopyrum tataricum. Next base: position 11,325,817 of record CM008280.1, read on the forward strand.
AAGTAAACTCCATGGACTTCCACTTCTATAATGAGGATTTGGGGGAGGTAGGGTTGATGAATAACACTCGGGGATAGACAAAGCGGCAACATTCAACTTTTGAAGGTGGTGGTGACAAAGTAGAGGGTCGGTGCATAGTGTGACCTGCCATTGTTGACCTTTTCTCCTTTGTGTTTCTTTAGACGGTGAATGGTTTTTTTCGCAGGTAGGTAGCCTTTTAAGGTGAAATAGGTTGATTATATGAAAATGAGCAGGATTCTATGGTATGAAGCAAGGGAAGGAAGGGTTGATGAATGCAGATGAATAGAGAGGAGAAAGTTTGGGAGGGGATTTCATCTTTCCTACAAAAAACCATTTTGAGTTTACTTTAGGGATTGAAATTTTATTCTAATAGATTAATAAATCATTCGACATCACAAACTTTAACATTGCTCATTAGGTGGGTACCACATTTGGTTACCAAGTCTCGTTTGTTAACCGTTGTGGCCATTTGGTGGAATTTCTCAAAAGTGTGTACCTTAGTCAGACCTTGTGGTCACCATATGGAATTTCCCCAAAAAATACAGAATAGCTATAAAATGATAAAACGAAAAATAAAAGAAAAAAACAAGGTTTTAAATGTATAACATCAACACAACAATGTAGTCAAGGATAATCATCATCCGCATGAAATGTATATAAATCAGCGTCTGGCAAAGAGTCCAGCATGTTAATTTCAATGAAGTTTTGTTTCTTTTGAGAACAAGTGAGGTGGATTGAGGGAATTATGGCCTGACATAACAGGAGAGAGGATGACTAGAGGGCAGAGGCCTTCTTACATCCGAGAATGAGTGGGGAAGACAGAGGGATCCATGTTCTAAAGTAACATGAGAGTGGACTGGAAACATTAGCAAAATCTCAAGAGAAGCTGTTAGAGGGATCAATCGAAAGAATCTTCAATATCAGTCATGGTGATTGTCCAATTTTCAGATAAAAATAGATCCGTGAAGGCAATCGACAATATTAAGCACAGACAATGCAGATCCCTTGCTTCCTCAACTTCTGGAGATCTTTTCAGAAGGCAAGAAAGTAGCAATATCACTCTTCTCTCCAGGCCACCAACTTAATACACTACTAATGACACTAGCCACATACTTGTTTCTTAATTAAATGCGAATGCATTTTCAAATCGGAATTCGGAAATCCAAATAAATTAATCATATAAACAAAAAATGAAGGTAGCCAAACACTCATTTGACAGATAAAAAGTAAATCCATGAAAATAACCTTATTGTTATATGACAATAGTCTGATCAGATTTGCAGCAACTTTGACAGTAGCTGGCTTTCCCGACTGTATCCTGTTAAAAGAAGAATTTCAAAAGAATAAGCGGGGTGACAGACTGATAAAAAATAAAAACCATACTCAAAATCATATATATTGCATTCTATACAAATCTTCAGATGTTGAAGTGCGTGTCAAAATATCTTCACATAACCACAGTTATGCAGAGGAGAAAGCATCAAACTAGCCCCCAATAGCAAAAGGGTCCAAGAAGGACTACATGTATCTGAAAAGAACTTTCTGAAATGTATAGTTTTACAAGATTAATAAAAAATAAATAAAAAAAGGTTAAAACCTCCTCAATCATTAAGAGTAGATCACCTAATTAACGTGAAGTCCAGAAGCCCTAACTTTATAAATCAGGGTTAAGAAGCCTATGCAAGTTGCTCAAATGGCTATATAATATATGTCATATTAATACGTGGAAAGCATCATGACATGGTGCAACATCAGCTCAAGTCTGATGAAGACTGAAGTATAAACACACAAAAAAACATTGTAGCCAGAATCAAACAGCTGATAACCTCTCTACTTAGTCCTAGAAGCCTTAGAAACATGATGCATAAATTAGTTCACTTCATAACTACTCTATTCCTGTAGCATCCTAAGATATAGGAAACAAAATGCCCCCTAATAATACATCCTTTATCTATAATTTATCAAAAAAAGAAAATACACATCACTTATAAATTATGAGGGTTCCTCAAAATCTTTTTGTATGGACATGATGGTTCCATAAAAATCTTTTTGTTACCGCATGATGTACCGGGTTCCCAGTAACAGCTTTGCAGATACTGCAACTATGTGGCTTCCTTATTAACCCTGAATTGTTTGATACTTCACCAGTATCTTCACAGAACTAGAAACAACAATAGTAAAGTATGTACTTCAAAGTAAGAATTCTTACGTATGCTGATGAAGAAAGTAGCGCACATAGTCAGATACTATCTGGGAGTCTGCAGCCTAAACACATAAAAACATAGAGATGAGCAAGAGAAGAAACATACATAAGAGTAAAGAACGATCATATAGTCCCCAAATATGGGAGTGGTTTTAGACTTTAGAGCTACCATAATATTATAAAGAATGTGAGCATGAGAGTAAAGAGTTTTAGGAGAGATCACAAAGATTATAAAGTTTCTACTTGGCTAGCACATGGGTCCTAGTAAACACATAACTCCATATCTCATCACAAGAAGTAGAAACAAAAGATCAAGAGTAGAGCAACAATCAATCTCCAAGAGTAACTTCCATTCCTTGTAAAAGGTGTGACCTGGTAAGTTAATGCACACGCTATTAAAAAAAATACTTGAAGGATTCAAGAACACTGTTAAAAGTTCCACCATGATAGAAGAACCATGGTTTCTATTTAAAAATTGCACATCTCTTACACCTCCATAAAACCATAACCGTACAAGGAAATCAATGAGACAAGCAAAAATTTCTGGAAAGCTGGAGTCTTCACCAGATATCCAGCAAATCAACCAAACCAAATTTACAAATTTTCAGATCATTTCTGTGCAAAGCTTTATCCCCACTTACAGTAACATAATCTTATCAGCAATAAAAGGCAAAATTCCTTATACGAAGCAAAAGATAAAAATCACGTACCGATCCTGAGCGGCAAACATAGACACTATCAGTGAGCTGTGTGATCTTATCCGATGCACGATTTGCAACGTACAGTCCTGCCAATCGAAACAAGGAAGAATTTAAACAACAATAGGTTACCTGTTCGATAAGTCGATTGCTACAAACTACTCAAATCGGGTCCTTCTATCACGATTTGCTATATTTGTAACGAAACCCTAATGGGACGAAAATGGAGAAAGATGTGGAACATTTACCAGTGCTGGTACGGGAATCGGCACCGAGTACAACGCCGCCGTTGTACGTAACGCCGATGATGGTTGTTCCCATGGAGTGGGGATCATTGAGACCGATTTCTGTCTCCATCTTGTAAAGTTCAAAGATTCGCAATGAGAAGTACGAATGAGAGAAACTGAGAGGTGGGAGGTGAAGGCGACAAAGGAGAAACCGGGAGATCTTTAAAGCAGTTTGGGCTCTATAGTCTACAGAGATGCACGAGTCCTGACTTCTTTCTCAAGAGACAACTCCACCCAAAAATCCGATTCACCTCGTTATACTACCCATACCGGCCAACCTCGGTTAACCGTAGGGAAGGTAATTTCATTCGAACCGACGGGCGGATACCCGATCACCAATTTTTTTTTTATAAAGAAAGTCGTTCGAATACTAACGACAAGTTGTCTAGTGGGGTCGAAAGGCCGAAAAAGATCGACAGACAGACTAACCGTCGTGAATAACAACATCCGAAGAAAAAGAAACACAAATAATACATCATGAAATCCCGACAGCAAAGAAATCTTCAAGGGAGAGTAGGTTCGAGGAAAAGTAGTATGATCCAGTCCAACAGATAGGAAGCCCGGGGAACAACTGTGGACCTCATATTTGGGCTTGCAACGAAGCCTTTAGGAGTCAATCACAAATCCACACACCCTCCTAGACAAACTACTCAAAACGCCACCTAAAACAACATCAAACTAAGGAGATGACATTGCAAAACACGAGATCTTGACGTATAAAAATGTAAATTTGGTTGATAAAAGACCATAGAATTATCAGGATGAATTTGTTAAAAAACATGTGTTAGAAAAACCTTTTGATTGATTGAAGATGGATACGAATCATGATGAAACGACCATATTTGTTAGAATTGGTTTAAGAAAACTCTCTAATAATTTTTTTTGTACCGACACAAATTGAATTTTATAGCCGGTATTAGTGTATTGTTTTCTTTTGTTATTTGTGTTTGAGAGATGGTGTGAACTTAATTAAAAGCAAGCCCAAAAAATCAAGCGCAAAACAGAAAAGAAAATGGGCTTATAAAATGGGCTTAGTTTTTTGTAGTAATATTTTTGTCTTTAGAAAATTATGTCAAAAGAAACCATAAATTATCAGGGTAAACACACACGCTCAGCCGCCAAATAGGAATCGGGATAACTTGGTCGAGTACTCGAGTCATAAACAAGCAGTAGATGTCGAGTTCGATTTGGGAGAATCACAATCAAATCGGGGCTTTTACAATAGAAGTCGAGTTCGAATTGGGAGAAGCACAAACAAATCGGGGCTTTTACAATAGATACCGAGATTGATTTGGGAGAAGCACCGTCAAATCGGGGGTTAAGAGCTTGACCAAAAGACCCATCTTTCATTTATATTTACAGAAGTTACCCAGTGTACCGAAGGTGTCTGGTTCGGTCATTTAGGGTGGAAGGTCATCAATCAAGATTCAGTAAGAAGTTACCCGGTTTACTAAAGGTATATGAGCACAAGAAGCGTTGATTATCTTAATTGTTTTATGAATACTTTCATACTTGTTTAGCGGCCGAGCTCAACGACCCACAAAATAGTAGGTCCACAAAAGTATAGGTAAACTGCCAACAAAACAATAAGTAAACAACTCACAAAACAGTAGGTCAACTATCCACAAAACAGTAGGTCAACTATCCACAAAACAGTAGGTCAACTACCCACAAAACGGATATTAATCCGATTTTAATAAAAAATATACTTGAATTTTTAGCCAAAAAGCTAATAAACGCATGATTTGTTTAATCTTCAAACCCTCATTCTATTTATACACATTTTCAAACTATTAGACTTATGTGAGATAACAAAATCCTTGAAAATATTTAACGTTCTAAGATTGTTCTTATAATCTTTATTAAAAATAAGAAAAATAGCTCCAAAAAAATAACCTTTAAAAAAAGAGTATTTGTTGATTTTTTTAACTTTGTGAAATGCTAACTTAAAAACATTTTTTTAAAAATCAGAATCTAAATCCACAAAACAATAGGTTTAACGATCCACAAAATAACAGGTCCACAAATCAGTCGGACCACAAAACAGTTGGTCAACGACCCACAAAACAATAGGTCAACGACCCACAAAACCGTTGACCCACAAAACATTAGGACAACGACCCACAAAACGGATATTAATCCGATTTTAATGAAAATTATACTTGAATTTAGCCAAAAGACTAATAAATGTATAATTTTTTTAATCTTCAAACCCTCGCTCTATTTATACAAAATTTTAAAATATGGGATAACAAAATCTCTGAAAAAATACTTTAACGTTTCAAAATATCTACTAAAATCAGGAGAGAAAAAATTTAAAATAGTTTAAAAAAGATCTTCTAAAATCGGTGGGAAAAAAAAAACACAATAGATTTATTGGCGTTTAAAAAAGATCTTCAAAGCGTTTAAAAAAGATCTTCAAACCCTATGTATACGGCTTTACTAGTTATATAGTTTAGAGTGAGTTCGAATGTGTTAGGAAATAGGAATTATAACATGTCTTATCTACCAAATTGAAAATTAGCATCTCAATGCTTCCTTTACTTTTCCATTTTCAGCCGTGTTGACAACCAACTTCATCTTTGTGGCCCGGACTCCCAGACAGGAAAAGCAGCTGATGTAAACTGAATCTCACCGAAGACCAAAGTTACTCCGACGTGAGCGATTTCCTATTTCATGTACAACGAACATTTCCCATAATAATCCACGTATGCACGCGCAACACGCCTAGTTATAAAAAAATAAATCAAATTCATATATACCATGAAATTGAATGATGAATGCATAGAATCCATTTATGTCATATTCATCACTCTTGCATATTTCCATAGAATTCTCTGGAGGTGCGAGCCGCCTTTCACCTGCAAATTCATATATACTATCTACACCTATAACTCTTAAGTATCAACAACAGGATCTGCCCATCGCACCTTCTTATACTTGCGCTTCCCAGGTTCTTCATCCACCCCCTGTGCAACGCGTGCAGCAGACCCTAGCGGATAAGCTGTATCATCTTCATCATACTTTTCAAGTTTGGGTTGGACCATAGGAACCGGTTGGGTAGCTGCACTCGTCTTGGAACAGCTACAGTACGAATCTCTTGCAACAAGAAAGCCACTCTTCCCAGCTCTTGCTTCTCCAAGCATGTCAGTCTCCATGTCCACATTTTGTTCAATCTTTGCTACATGCTGAATAGCAGGTTCAGCATTTCTACTCAAGGGCAACTGTGTAAAATGGATCAATATTAAGTATATTTACATATATATACAATAATTGTAAGTCCTGCAAAACAAGAAAGACTGAACAAGGAGCTCACACAGTTGAAGAGTAGAGAAGCTAACACTGAAATATTGTTCTTCGGCTATTGATTTACAAACTTTGCGATTCCCTTTTATGTTAAAAGAGGCCGACTAAACATGCAGATTCTCATATCACTTCATGAAAAAACAAGGAACATGCTCATATTGGTTTTACTGAAGAGGGTCACAACTTAAAAACAAGCATAATCTGGCAGATGCAAAACCTATACATTTGCACTAAGATCATCTGACCTTCAACAAAATAAACAAAAATAGGCAACCAATGCACGACTTGTTTTTAAATTTTAAGAATTAATAATTAATGTTATACAATTTTTCCCTTGTTATGTGTTATGTATTTGTTTTAATTAAATACTTCGGAAAAATCTGTAAATTTAATTAATTTCATTTAAAAAATTAAAAAATACTATCAAATGTAAATTTCCCACTAGTTATAAACTTCAAACCATACATTTGCAAATCTCGTTTGAGCTTGTTAACGACTTAAAATTACATCGGAATAGAAAAAGATAATACAATTTAAAACAATAGAGACAATCAATTAGTGACACTGTATTTTTTAAATTGGAAAAGGATGAAATCAACTAGTTTGAGCCAGGAGGTAAAATTTCGATTGGACAAAAATCTTTAAAATGTGAAAAGAAATCAATTAGTTTTTTTTTTTCAATTAGAGAAAATCAATTAGCAAAAAACACGTTGTAATTAGTTGAATTAAGTTAATTTTGTAAAGTAAAAATATTAATAATAGTCTTATGGCGTTAATTGTCGACTTGACACATATCCTTAATCTCTACTTGAATGACATCCAACAAGGACCAACATAAATTACTTCATTGTAGTATAATAGATAGATGTCCCGGACGAGAATAAGAGATGCCTCTTTTTACGGTAAAATCTACAATGAATATACACAAGCATAACAACCACAAATTGATTGATACGAAGCTAGCAATACCTGCTTCGGTTCGGGTTCCTTGAAATTAATAGCAAGAGGCACAAAGAGTCCCCACAGATAATTGGCCTCGTGTATCTCTGCAAATTAAAGCGAAAAGAGTTAACCGGTTTGTGATTTACCATCCAAGGTAGGGCCGAGCATAAGTGGTTTGGCTTATAGAATTGAACCCGTCACTTCGGTCCAAGCCAAACCTAAATTGTTTATAAGATGTTAGGTTTGTAGTCTCGGATTTATTGGTTATCAGTTTTCGGATCGGTTCGATCTAGAAAACCAATTTTTTTGGTTAGCTATCTAAGTACTACAAGCCTTTAAATAATAATCTCTATGAAGCACGGAAACCTCTAGGCAGTGTTGTTTCCCTTGTCGGAAACTTGAAAGCTTCCGCAAACTTATCGGAAGCCGTAAAAATAAGGACACAGTCAAGACACTTTTCTAACAACTGGAACGGGTCGGACACGGCCAAACCATGGTCATGGGTGGCACTGACAGCTCAATGCGGGCTCAAGTAAGGATACAAAAGAGATAAACAAGACATCCATATGTCTCTTATTATATATGAATATCTCTTCCCAAAGTTTTTAAAGTAATATATTATTTATATTTTCTCGTTGTTTCCCATTTCATATGATTTTTAGGATTGTCGTTTCTCCGTTTTTAGCTGTGTCGGTTTCCTTTTCCTTTTCCGTGCTACATAGTTCACCAAGATAGAATGTAAACCGACTTTTTTAATGCAACAAAGTTTGTTCAAGGCCAACATGAGTTCTTTAGTGAAATGCTTACTTTTAGATTTCTCATCCAGGCACGAAGAAGAGAAAACAAGAAGTTGGACTCCATGTATACAACTTTTGAGGACAATGTCTTCCTCTTCAAGTTGTGACACAAGGCTAGAGTAATATTGTTTTGATCTGCATCTTGATCAAGCATGCATTCTTTAGAACTCGAGCAGCAGTGGATTGGACAATATATATGCATTGAATGGACTTGTTACCTTTCACGAATTGGAAAGAGGTATAGCCCAATGTCATTCTTATCTGGGCCATTGTCATCAAACATACTTGTCCACACAATGCATCTCGGAATAGCCTTAAAGTCAAGAACATCTGGCATTTTCTTTAGAAACTCAAAAGCCTTCCTCCCAACTATTGCCGGCGGATAACCCCAAACATCATCACATGAGGTAACTGGAGGAGCAAAGCCATTAGTTCTAATATTTCCCCTGTAAAAAACGATTTAACAAAATAGTCCGTCAAAGATGGAGTTTGTCATAACCATAGCCACTAATTTGTTTAAAGCCGACCAACAAACATATTCAATCAAATTCATTGGTGAATATATCGCAAATTTGCAAACTCTAATATCTCAGACATATTTCAAGAAAAAAAGATACAAGAAACAAAAAACTTGTGATTATCTAGACAAGGTCGATTTACTATCCACCGCCAAATATATATATGCAGCATTTGATGAACAATTTTCCGTCATAGATATTGTGCTTGGAGGATCAGATGATTAACATAGTCTCAACATAAAAGAGTCACTGGAAAATGGATGGAACTCATATCGAATAAACCGTATACAATATGAAGTCGATAGCATGGAAGTTATTCTAGATGTAGTCCTATCTGATTGCAGCATCAGATAAAGGGGTTTGGCTCCAGTGAAGTTGATTAGTTAACTTCATTGTGAAGTTGAATAATCTGGACCATTCATTTATAAATTAAGGGCTAAGATTTGAGAGATCTTGTTAGAATGATTTGTTTTTAATTCTAATATATTTAGTAGATTTGTTTACAAAATTAAATCTTAGCCCTTAATTTATAAATGAATTAATTTATAAATGAAGAGTCCAAATTTGTCCAAATTCACTCTTCACTGGATTCACAAGTATCAGACAAAACTAGAACCCAATTCTAGTCTTAACTCAAGCTCCTGGTGCATATATGTTTCTGAACAAGGAGCCCCTTACAAATGTGATTTTAATGTTGTTTTATAAACAAATAATACTTACTTCCATATTGCGTGTGAAGCCGGATGGTTAGGGAGATACCTATCCATTGTCCACTGCCCATCACTCAGCTTCTGCTCTCTTACATTCTTGCTTGCATTCAACTTATCCTTGGCGGGATGACCACCTATCAAATATAAATCAATATAGACAACATGCATATTAGGGAAGAACCGTGATCTTCTTTGTAAAGCAAGTACTTCTGCCTAGATTCAAGGAAGGAGTCTTCATAACCCTTAGTGCCTTTGAAATGCGTAATCAACCAAGTTAATCTTCTTATTGTATTTTCCCTAAATTACCTCAAGAAACAGAAAAGTCATTCCTGCCTCAATGTTCAATTATCCTCATGTTAAAATTCAAAAATTCAAAAATCCGTCATCATGCAATAGATTGAAATGTGCCACTGTTCCCTAATCTGCTAATCTAAATATGTCAATCCCCTTGACCTAAATTTGTTATATCCTAAACCAAATCAAAAGCAACTTGAACCCAAGCAAGCTTCAACTTATTATAAAATTTTTGCTAACTTCCACTTTTAACGAAGTAAATTTCATTTTGCAAGGGGTAGTATGGGGTGTGTAATAATAAGTAAAGAACACTCAAATTGAAGTATATTGAGCACTTTCAGTATAACATATATATCGGAAGCTTTGATTGGGATTAAAAGGCCTACAAATACTTATTATAAAATTAATATGATATTTGTGAGTTAAATGGCGTACTGACAAGAGGAGGAAATAGGTATTTTATTACCTTTACAGATGACAAAGTTAGACACACTCATGTATATTTAATGAAAAAAAAGATGAGGCGTTTGATAAATTTAAAGTTTATAAGGTTGTAGTAGAAAATCAAAAGGAGAAGAAAATGAAATTTTAAGGAGTGACAAGGGTGGTAAAAGGAGGAATCGAACTCTTTGTGATATAGTTGATGCAATGATGTTGAAGGCGAAAGTGCCTTCAAATATGTGGAGAGAAGCTTTGTTCACAACTTGTCATTTACACAACAAAATACCCTCAACTAGGGTGTCACCGTATGACATATGGAATGGTAGACAACCTAATTTAAAGTATATGAAAGTATGAGGCTGCATAACATACTATAATATTCTAGATCCTAAGAGAACTAAGTTGGATTCCAAAGCATTGAAAAGTATTTTTTTGGGTTACGCAGAAAATTCAAAAGTTTATAAGTTTTTGGATGCAAAATTAAACTTGATAGTTGAATTCAGGGATGTTGAATTTTTTGAGACAAAATTTAATGGGGATACAACTTGTGACAATGTTGAAAATGCCACATGATTCGATCCATCACCTTCTTTTTCACGAAAGAGACAAGTTGATAAACCAGTTGAACAAAGAAGAAGTCAAAGGGTTAAAATACAACAATAATCTAGTTCTGATTTTTCATTATCAAGTGATGTATTGCTCTAGTTGAAGTTCTAGGAACGAGTTGTTGCTTGAAATTCTAATCGTTTTCAAGTAGACCAAGTAGATGAAGATTCTAGGTCTTATAAAGTAGACCAAGTAGATGAAGATTCTAGGTCTTATGAGTTTGTAGCCCTTGGTGCAACAGGAAAAGAAGCTGAATAACTGAGAAATTTGCTATTAGATATAAAGTTGTGGCCACAACCGATGCTAGCCATTTCTCTATTTTGTGATAGTGCTGCTACGATGTCTAAAGCATATAATAAGATTTACAATGGAAAGTCTTCTAGACATATAAGCTTAAAACATGCTTATGCCAAACAATTGATTGAAGAAGGGGTTATTACCATTACTTATGTCAAACCCTGTGAGAATTTAGCTGATTTTTTACAAAGGTACTTTTAAGAGAAGTGGTATGAAATACCTCAGCTTCAATGTTATGAATAAAAATTATACTTGAACTCAGCCAAAAAGGCGAAAAAATGTATGATTTGTTTAATTTTCAAACCCTCTATTTATATAAGTTCTCAAGCTATCAGTCTTAGTTATAATCGATTTGAGGTCAACAACCCATATAACGGAATATATGTTATAAATAAAAATGAGATAGAAAAAATAAAAATATTTAACAACTAAAATCAGTAGGTCAATGACCCACAAAATGATGTTAATCCGTTACTATTAAAAACTATACTTAAACTTATCCAAAAGGCTAAAGAATGTATGATTTTAATATTCAATCCATCTATTTCAAACTATCAGCCAGATATCAAAACCGCTGACGATCCACAAAAGTCGGTCATATAACGAATATTAATCCGTTATGAATAAGATTTATACTTGTTTAAATCTTATATTTACAGAACTTCTCAAACCATCAGATGTGAGATAGCAAAATTTAACTGCCCACAAAAACAAAATAGTAGATCAATGACCCAAACGGTAAATCAATGACCCATAAAGGATATCAATCCGTTATTATAAAAATTATACTTCAACTTAGCCAAAATGTCAAAAAATATATAATTTGTTTAATCTTCAAATCTTCTATCTATACATGTTACAAACTATCAGCGTTACTAATAATCGATGTGGAATAGCAACGTTCAAAAAAAAAGTAACGTGAAATCGTTCCAAAAAATTGTGTAATTTAAAATTAACAAATTTGATGGCTAAAAATAATTTTAAAAAATAAGCAAATACCGATATAAATTTTAAGTGTCGTTTGTTTTAGTATAGGTATGTAGAAGATTTAATTAATAATTTAGACAGATGTTTTAGTTAAAAGGATTTTATGGTTTAAATAATAATTTAGTAAAAAAAATTATTGGGAGAAAAGTTCTGGAAGCGTCACGTAAACATTTTCACAGCTGTTTTAATACAGTATACAGAAGATATGTGGCTGAGATTAAAAGTTGATCTATTAAATAGATCAAAGATTGTGATCTTTTTTATGATGGATTAGATCAATTAAATAACTTTCTAGCTGTCATTAACTGAATTTCTAAATAAAATCTAAATTTAATTGTTGCCGACTGATTCTAGAAAATTCTCTATGAATAGAGAATTGTTTCTTCACATAAAAGAACAAGAAATAAATCAAATCTTCTATATGTTTCTTTTAGGGCTTTGTTGTATCATAAGAGGTGAATTTGTCTAAAATTGTACAGCATTAAAGAAGAAAAATATCACTTGATGGAATCCTAAATTCGTCTCTATAAGAAAACAACAGTTATGCCAACATATAAGCAAAAAGAAATTCTAGCCTAAACTCAATAGAAATAGTGGAGCGGTTCGTTAAGCTTATATGCTAGAATTTTGTGGTTGTCCTATAACATCTAGGATAAAACTTGCATATGGATCCTTAGTAGTAATCATTTCGTAATCCAGGCAATGAGAAAACAAGCAATTTTCGGGAAATATGTTAAAACTTAATAGTCAAATGAAATTAAAATCTAATGTATAATTGATCTCAAACTCGTCAATGAACCTTGTATTTAAACATTTATAAATAAAAACAAGTTGTATACTCCTATAACATAATGAAGAGCTTATATATCATTAAAGCTAGCAATTGGGATGGTTAGGTCGGGTTCAGATCGGATCATTCAGCTTCTGGTCATTTTTAGGTTGTGATACTAAATAAAATATCAGACCATGTTGCTAGGTTAGGTTGAATTATATGTTTTTTTAGTTCTGTGTTTGTCAGATTTTGGACTCATTTTGGTTAGGTATGTTTTAGGGTGGGTTTGTTCCCATCCTGGTCGGTCATTCAAATAGAATTTTCTATCGCGTTCGTCTACCAATGACCGGTCGGGTTTGCTAAGGGTTGGTCAAGGATTTGTTGTTTTTGAAATTTGGGTAATCGGGTCATTTTAGGACAATTTACTTTAGGTGATCTTCAGTCATGTTATTTTATTATAATTGAGTTTGGTATTTTTGAAGCTACGTAGAACATTTTTTACCTCAAATTTGATTTGATTCAACTTAGTAGGGTTGTGCAACTAGATCGGTCCAAAAAATTATAAGTGGGTGATCTGTCTTTGATCTGTGAGTATCCAAATATCTCTAAATTATAATCAGGTCGGATGAGTTGAATATTTGAGTTCCGATATTTATCTTTAAAGATAGTCTATTTTTAATAGATATGTTAGATAAGATCGAAATATCCGGTCGATGTGAACAATGTTATCGGATCATTCAAAAAATATATGATCCGATTATTTTACAAAATCTTGATCCATTTCCAATGATCCAGGAAAACCCCGGACGGGATTGAATCTAGATCAACAATTGACTGATTATTCAGATTATAATTTTTAAGATCATCGGATTATTAGATCGGGTCGCATGGATCGAATATTCTACTCCCCTTACGTATAAATTTTATTATATAATATATCATAATGCTTTAGATGGAAAATATCTTTGTACATCAAAGATAGGGGTGAACATTTCCGGATTTCCAATCGGATAAATTTATAAAAAGTCCAATTTGAATCAGATCCTAGAGTACCCAGTTATCCGACGCTTTTATTCGGATCGGATATCAGATCCAAGGATTTATTACTAGACTAATCGGATATATTCAATCCAAATTTTTTCTCAAAACATCAATATGTATCCGCTCCGATGATCCAAAAAATATTATTTGATCGGACTCGGATCACCAATTACCATATATTTTCGGATTCGGATTTTTCCGGATTGGATGTTTAGATTATTGGATTGGATTAGGCGGATCGGATATTTTTGTTCACCCCTAGTCAACAAGTAACGGAAAAATTGACTAAGTCAGCTTTAGGCCAGTCAGATTTTTATCACGCTATTGATGTACGCCATTAATTTAATGAAAATATTCAAATAAATTGAATTAAATAGATTTTTAAATGAAATGAATTAATCTACTAATTATAAACCAGTTGGTTTATTGTAAGATTATGTCAGTCAACTTTGGGTCGGGACAATTTAGGTCAGGTCGGGTCAGTTTCGGGTCGGTAACTTCGGATTGGGTCCTAAATAATGGATAACTTTTCAGTTTGAAAAGGGTTTTGATTATATATTATATCAAGCTCCTACTCTGGGCAAAAGCAAGTTTTAAATTTGTTGATGCAATATGTACATGGACAGCTTTGTATTGAAAAACAGCAGCTCTGGAGAAGGTTTAGAGATCAGGGATGGCGTATGGGTATGCACAGGGCCAGTTTTATAGACAAACCAAATAAACTAGCAAATACAGCTCAAGGAAACATCTAAAAATCAGCAAAATTTAAAAAGTGAATACTCTGGGTGTTTCAGCATAGGAAATAACAGAATATGAGTACCTGGGCAATGAGCATGCAAATCAGATCTCTCTGGTGAGGTTGCAAGAGGAACCATAGTTGTTAGGTTTTCTACTCTTCTCTTAGTTATTTCATGTTTCTTACAAGCCTTTTCTGGCAAAGTAAGGTGTTTTCTACCTGTAAACATAAGATGAGAATCAACTTTGAACTCTCAAAAAATCATAGAATATGTAAATGGAGTAACAAAAAGGCACATGCACCACCTCTAAAGAAACTCTGACCTCCTGCAGGAACATCTTGTAAAAATTTACAATTTATACGAAGTTGACCAACCCTCGATCATTATTCCATTTTTATGATCAAGTGTGCTACAATGTTAATAAATTATTTACCTCTTCAAAAACTTGTTATCAACTTCATTTATCTAGCATAAGTTTAGATGGGTTTAGTCAACTATCGTGCTTGAAGGAGGCTCTAAGAATATCACTTCTTACAAAGACAGTTTTTTATACAGGCCTTATTTTTTGGGGGCATGTCAATACAGGCCTTGATAACCATCAAGTGAAGTAGTGACTTCCTATCCAAACAGAGAAACAAGTTACTACAAAGAGCAATTCTCATTATGTGGAAAGTTTATTATATCATTAACTTTTTAAAAAAAGGGACATATAGGATCTATCTAGAAATGAATATCTAATCCCATAAAGAGTACAGAGAGCATTTCTCATTATGTGGAAAGTCCACAACGTATAATGAAAACTTTGAAGTGATAAGGAATGACAAGGCATAGAGATTTCATCCATGTGACATTGTTGCTCACAGTAACATTGATTTTTTTTTTCCGCAAAATTCATATGATAATATGATATTACGTTCATCTCAAAATATGGATATTAACATTCTAACACACAAGTAATACAATTTTCTAAGACATTAACCCCCATTTGGCTGCATTTCCGAAAACGAAATGGAAACGAATTTAGTCCATATATATACTATTGTTCATAAAAAGTTTTTTAATCATTCATTGTGGTTTAAAGCGGTTGGGGTAGAATTTGATTAACTTTGATGCAAGGGAAACAAAATGGGGGAAAGGAAACAAAATTTTCATTGAAAATGAGAAAGCATGCACCTTATAGATTAATTTTATGAATGAACAATGACATTTAAGTGGACTAAATTTGTTTCCATTCCGTTTCCGGAGTTGAAACCAAAATGGCCTCAAGTGTTTTAGAGAAAGGATTCATTACCCATTGACAGGGACGGCTGAGATGCTAGTGCAGCTGCTTCATTAGGGGTAATAAACTTTACTGGCCTCTTAAGCACTGGTACTATACGAGTAGACTTTCCAGGAACTACAAAACAGAAAGTAATTTGTGGGTATAAGAACAAATCATAACCAGATTCTACAGGAATTATTTATTTCCACATACCGTTTTTAGGGGTTTCGTGACAATTTTCACATGCCCAGTCATCTGGAATCTCGCATTGAAAAGTTTTCCTGCAATACCTGGGAGCAGAAATTTTACACATGTAGATAAAACAATGAATTAGCAGGCATCAGTTGCTTGTGAAACAATATTATATCACCATAATAGCATGAGAAGAAGAACCAGAAAAAGGAGGTCGTCCTACACATGAATAAAGGCTGATTTGCAATTGGTGCACTTTATAAGCAAATCTTTAAAGCCCAAAACACCACAAACGTAGCAACATTTCGCCTACACCATTGAGAAAGAAAGAAAAATCATTGTCAGCATTTGTGCAATAACTGTGAGCGCCTTCAAGCACCCGTGCCTTCAGTATATGAAAATGTAGCACATAATTTTTTCAGTAACCCTCATACTTGAAAGGGAAAACAAAAATTAGAAGACACTGACGCAAAGGCCTGATTTGACGATCTCTGCGATCTTGTAGTGGATGTTACCAAGTTGGATATCACGAATACATAGCTAAATGTAAGTCAAGCACGCCCCTGAACAAAGCAAGATGAGTCCTTGTTCCGTTTGGTAAGAAAAGGAAACCCCACAAGCCCTAAGAAATTCCCCAGAAAACCTAAACGTACCCCAAAACCTAAATTGCATGTGCCAACTAAAACCTAACATATCCGTGGGAAAACAATAAATCAAAAGGCAGTAAAGCACAAAGCAGCAGAAGAATGTGCGATAAAAAGCAAAAAGGGGGTTAACGAGAAATGCGGTACCATTTTCAGATACAGTGGACCAGTACGACCAACAGAAGACGATTCTCTACCGGCGATCACACGCACACACCGTCCAACCACCGGAAAGTATACTTGTTCCGTTTGGTAAGAAAAGGAAATCCCACAAGCCCTAAGAAATTCCCCAGAAAACCTAAACGTACCCCGAAACCTAAATTGCATATTTGCATGTGCCAACTAAAACCTAACATAGCCATGAGAAAACAATAAATCAAAAGCCAGTAAAGCACAAAGCAGCAGAATGTGCGATGAAAATCAAAAGGGGGTTAACGAGAAATTCGGTACCATTTTCGGATACAGTGGACCAGTACGACCAACAGAAGACGATTCTCTGCCGGCGATCACACGCACACACCGTCCAACCACCGGAACGTATACTGCAAATGTTGGTTTGCCCCTTAGTTAGAGTTTTATTGGATCTTCATGGGTACCAAATTTGAAGTAGAAGAGAGGAGAAAGGGATGGAGGAAATCTGGACAAATTTGAAGTGTTCAGTATACGCTTGAGCATTTATGGTTGCGAATGAGGACCATGAGGTGACTGAGTCACTGAGGTCTACAGTTTTGCACATTGGTCCACCCCTCGAACTTTATTCTCTATGGGCCCTCAGGTGTAACTCTTTTTCTTCCTTTTGTTTTATATCTTCCCAATGCAGACATTGGTCCACTACTCATACTATATTCTTAGGCACACGATATATGTGGGGGTAGAGGCGACTTTGTGAATCAGGGAATGGCGTACAAAAGTCTCATGACTCATTTAAAAACGAGATTTATAAACGCACGTGTCACAAACTCGGAAACAAGTGGTTTTCGAAACTGTGGCAGTATGGATTCCGAATAGTGATAATTTTTCTTTGTAATTTTACCAATACAGAAGAAATAAAAATAAATAAATAAATCTGACGGTCACAAGATTTGTAACCGTGTCATTTTTTTTACTTTAATCCTGTGACGATTACGGATTCCGGATTTCCCGTGTTTTTGTTAATTTCATTGCCGTGTACTTAACATCGCTCTTTAAAAAACCGAAAGTTATTATATACTTTTCGTAAATTATAAATATTTGTTTACATGTGTGGTGTAAGACCCTTCAGTCATTCACAAGGGTCTTGGGGCTACTAAGTATCAGTCATGTCATCAAAATGATGACATGGAGGAGTGAGGGCTTTTAGTAGTCCCGGTGATGGACCTAATTTTGGAGTCGAATATTATGTTAATTTATATTTTATTTTTTTGTTTTATACTAATAAAAATGATGTCGTTTTGGATGAATATCATCATTAGACACGCCACATGGTGCACCCTCATTGGCCGAAATTTGGCAAGTGACAACGCGTCATGTGACAAGGGGTTTTAATTAAATTTAAAACCCTTTTTTTCGTATAAATATTAATTTTTTAAAAAATATTTTTGAATAGGGTTTAATTTTATCTATTCAATGACACCCATTTGCATATGTTATGGGGAAAAAATTTTGACTTCTTGTAGCGTAAATAGGATTTTACGTATCGAACATTTAGCGTTTTTAAATTTATTTTATATAAAAAGTTACTTTTATCATTCTAATATGATATTTATTTTATATGCATTTGAATTTTTTTATAATAAAAAAATACAATGTAAATATATCTTAGAAATAAAATGAGACATTAATTTATAAATAAAAATCCAATTTAATTAAAAAAAAAACAACTTAAATGATACATTACCAACCTTAAATAGATATTAGACATAAAGTGATACATGAACTTCAACATACACTTAACTTATAACATAAGATTGGAATCAAACACAAACAATAACTCTAAACATACAATACCAATCTTAAATGGACCCTACAATTAAAAATAAACTCAAGTACTAAGCTCCTTGAGCAACTCATCAACCATCTTCTTTTGGTCGTGAATCAAGGGATATATCATCTCCGTCAAAGTAGTAAGAACGGTCCTCTTCCTTCTGCTCTCTATCTCTTTGACCTGCCTCTTAATAATTTCCACTATTTTGTCCTTCCTAGCTTCGGAAATGGCATGTAACCTCAATGTTTCCTTCTTTAGTTCCAATTATTGGAGGCGAAGATCAAGCTTTCTATCATGCTGGCCAAAATGTGAAGTAATTTTTAAATTATCAGAGGGCTCTTTTGTACTTACCGGTCCCTTCACCTCCCTCTTCGAACTAGTTCGTCTTAGAGGACGGACACATGAGTTGTCTGGGGTTCCACCTTCACTTGATGGAGTTCGAACATTCGAGCTTGATGTCTATGCTCCAAACTCATTTGGAGTTGTCCCCTTGTTTTGATGATGTTGGTTTAATACTATTTTGCCATTATGGGAGATTCTTAAGCATGCGACAAATGTTCACATGATTGAACTTTGCTTTATATTGTTCCGTATACAAAACACGAGCCCTCTCAAGGATATCGTCATTGGATTCCCCACTCACTCTCCCCTTTCTAATGTTGCATAAACACCTGTAAATTTAGAAGCAAGTGCATTAAGCTTTTGATAGCAGTTCTTACATTGTTTCCATGAACGAGATGCTAAATCTTTCCTCCTTTCATTATAATAGGAAAAACTTAATTGCAAAAGGTGTTGCTACATTTGTTGAATTGGTTCTTTGGGCAACATATTTGCTCGTGTTCATCCATCCACTAATAAGCAAAGTGTCTTCAACCCCCAACGCAACCTTCTAACAACTTCTTCGGTTGTGCTCGAAACTCATCTTCATCGTCATTGTCTAGCTCAATTGCCGGTTTATGAGTCCCGAAAGGCGGGATGGTAATAGGTGGAGACATTGGGATCGAGCGTTCGATTGGGTTTTGAGTTCGGTAGTATTCCGGAACATTCGTGTATTATGGGTTTTGAGTTTGGTGGTATTGCCCATAATTCATGAGTTGTTGGTTTTGAGTTTGGGGGTGTTGCGGATAATTCATGTATTATGGGTTTTGAGTTTGGGGTGATGCGGATAATTCATGTATTATGGGTTTTGAGTTTGGGGTGATGCGGATAATTCATGAATTGTGGGTTTTGAGTTTGATTTGGTTCTTGTGTTCTCAAACCTTGGCTAAAAGTTTGGATGGAAAAACAAAGGATTTGAAAGGGGATTACCGTTATGATCCATTGTAGTGAACAATAAAGAAAGAGAGATGTTGTGTTAGTTGAAAGAGATGAGAGTAGAAGATGAAGTCTTGGTGTGATAGTCATTTGCTCTTTGAACCCTTTTATAGAATGTAGAAATGAGCATATGTCTCCTTTACACAATAATTGAGCCATTGATAGACAACTCAATCACGGGTCTCTTCATACACAATAATCGAGCATGAAATGACATATCAGTCACGGGTCTATTGTACACAATAAATGACATCTGACATTACATTTGAATTTCAAATCTAAAAAGCACAATAATCGAGCATGAAATGACAACTTAGTCACGGGTCTATTGTACATAATAAATGACAATTGACATTGCATTTTAATTTCGAATCTAAAAAGCACAATAATCGAGCATGAAATGATAACTCAATCACAGATCTATTGTACACAATAAATGACATTTGACATTGTATTTGAATTTCAAATCTAAACATAATAATCGAGCATGAAATGACAATTCAGTCACGGGTCCATTGTATTTTAATTCAACTTTTCCTCCCAAATTAATCTTGAAATCCACTCAATATTTTCTATAAAAAACTAAAGTTAGCTTCACATATCTACCACATTTTTTCACTTTGATTCCTCTAACTTCACAATGTCTAAAAGACCTTTTAATTACAGTTCTCCTTCTTCATCATTTAGCTCTTCTACTTGTTCATCAACAGACCTCGTCATTACACCTCCAACTCCTCTATCTCCTCCACATTCTGAAAACCAATATGAACATCGATAGACAAATAAATGAAAAAAAATGATGAACTTATGATGAAATTGGACCAAGAAAATGCTGGAAGTTCATGGCAACGTCGAAGCCTGACATACATAGAGAGAGATCGGGAAGACGTTTGCTCGATTGTTCAAAGATTATTTATCTTCGACGCCGACCTACAATGATAGGTTGTTTTGACGAAGATTCCCAATGAGGTGACATGTATGTCTTCGCATTGTCAATGCTTTGTCCCAATCTTTTACATCCTTTTGTCAACTTTCGGATGCGGATGGACCGGGTTGGTAGTCTAGGCCTAAGCCCGTTGCAAAAATGTACCGCATTCATACGTATGTTAGTGTGTGGAGTGGACACCGATGTCGTTGATGACTATGTTCGCATTGGGGCGTCCACAACAAGATCTTGTTTATCCCACTTTGTTGATGAAATTTTAAACTTGTTCGGAGACGAGTACTTATGCAGGCCAAGTGCCACAGACATGCAACGCCTATTATACGTAGTAGAGCAACGAGGTTGACCTAGAATGATCGATAGTATAGATTGCATGCATTGAAAATGGAAAAATTGTCCGACTGCTTGGCAAGGTCAATATGCCAAGGGTGATAAATAGTCAACCGTTGTGCTATAAGGTGTTGCATCTTACGATTTGTGGATATGACATGCATTTTTTGGAACTCTAGGTACATGTAATGATATTAATGTTCTCGACCGTTCTCTTGTGTTTGATGATGTTTTGCATGGTCGAGCACCCACAACAAATTTTGTTGTAAATGGTAATCATTACAACATGACGTATTACATCGCCGATGGCATTTATCCCGCATAGGCAACATTTCAAATCGACACCCATTTTGTGCAAAAGATACATTGTTTTCCCAACGGCAAGATGAATGTGATGGGCACCATTTAGCACAATATGATCATTGAAGATGAACGTGATACCTATCAACTATACCATGATCCATCCCAATTCGTTCAAGTTGTTGTTAATGAGTCAATCGCTTCAGATCTTCCATTTGAATGGCACAGTTTATACAAAATGGAAGTGCACTCCGCAGCACGAATATGCATCACCAACTAAAATCGGACTTAGTTGAGCATATATGGTAGAAATTTGGAAACTTCAATGATAATCATTAAACATTTGTAGTTGCATTTTTTTTATTAAGTTGTTTGTTATTTAAATTATATTTTTTCGTTGTTGTTATTTATTTTTGTTGTTTTGATATTATTTTAGTATGTAACTTTTGTTATGTTGGTTGTTATTTGTGTTTCTTTCTCATTAAGTTGTTTGTTAGTTAAAATTTAAATTTCATTAATTTTCAAAAAAAAAATACATTTTAAATTTTCTGTCTAATGTTTATTTATAATAGTGTTAGTAATATTTTTTAAATAATAAAATGATATATAAATATACAACTCATTAATTATTGAAAATAAATATATAAAAAAAGATAGTCCGGGACTCTCTATTGTGGGTAAAAATAAGTGAAAAACTGAAATGGGGTTATTAAGTTGATGTGGCAGGAAAAAATAGGAGTCTCAAGACTCTCTATTGCACATGATCATACCCTCTCGGGTCTTGGGGCTATCAAACCCCTACATGTCATCATGAGTTGATGACATGGATAAAAGAGGGGTTAGTATGATGTGGGACCATCCTTGGCATGTCATACAAGCCCTCAAGGCCCTACAACTCAAGGAAACATCACTAAAACGAGTGCAAGAGCAATCCAAGAAGAAGTGCCCAACTTATTGGTGCCTTTAGCTCATAAGAAGGCCATTTGTGATGTATTGGTGACCAAGGATCCCTTAGTTACTTTGATGACGATTCCAAATAACTTGGATGTGGAAATGACGTCATGCACACGCAAAGACTTGCCATGTAAGAGCAAGGAAGAGGCACTTGTCCCATAATTGCAAGAAATGAAAGATTGAGGTTTTTGGAGCTTTAATGTAAAGATGATATAAAATACAAGACATTTTATAACCTTTAGGCTCTTGACATTTTAAAGGTTATTTTAGCTTGTACTTAGTTTTATTGTCTTTTGGTAAATATTTTTTATTTCTTTTTTTTTATGGAGATTATTCTAGACATATAAAAGATTTTTCATTGCATACAACTTCCTTATGTACAAGCCTCCCTTAACTTCATTTCCCAGCTTAGATAGATTTTAGTATTTTAAGAACCGTCTCTTTTGAGACCTTTTGTATTCATGTCCAAAAATTCAATCAATAGAGAGTCATTGATTGAATTGTTGTGAGTTCTTGCTAGGTTGTGCTTGTGTGTGTTAATCTCTTGAGTGATTGGTGCTCCTAATCAATTATAGTCCCTCCTTGTGCTTGTCTCGATCTTGAAGACTTTTGTAAGGTTATAGAAGGAAGGGTTGAAGGCATCCATCTTGCTTGGGTTTTGATCAATCCAATCAAGGTTCTAATAAAGGGAGGTTTTGGTTCTTTTGGATCTATATCAACGTCCATCTTCACTCCATTAATCTTCTTCTCTTTCCATTGTTCATTTCCAATTTTCATTGTCTAATTTTCTGAATTTTCGCGTGTCATTGTCAAAGATCGTCCATTGTTGCATCTTGAAGGATTCCAATCTAGATCTAGTCAATTGCAGCCTCAACTCCGCATCACCTTGAGTTCGATATTAACCCTATATACTACGATAAATTCTTGTAAATATTTGCGAGATTTGAAGCTCACATTTCAGCTCTCGTGATTGACAACACCAACATAGTGTTTTGAGTGTAGGTGACACTAACATGGTGTTTTTGGTGTTGGTGACAACACTCACATGGCGTTTTTCATGTTTTTCATGTTGGTTATAACATCATTGTTTTAAGTGTTGGTGACAACACCTTGTTTTGGATGTTGATGATAGCACCTTGTTTTGGGTAATGGTGACAAACCAAAGTGTTCCTTTGAGTGTTAGTGACAACACTAACATAATGTTTTTAGTGACGATGATAACATCAACTCCTTGTTTATGGTGTTGGTGACATCACAAACATGATGTACACATAACAACATTTCAATGTGAAACTCATTTTTTTTCAATTCAGAAGTTAGTGACATCACAAACATGATGTTTTGAGGGTTGGTGACAATACTAAAATGGTGTTTTGAGTGTTGGTGACATCACAACCATGATGTTTTGAGTCTAAGTAGTAACACTGACGTGGTATTTTGGGTGTTGGTTACAACATTAATACGTTGTTTTGTGTGGTAGTGACAACACTAACATAGTGTTTTTGGTGTTGGTGACATCACCAACTTGTTTTTAAGTGTTGGTGACAACACCAACATGATATTTTGAATGTTCGTGACAACACTATTGCCTTGTTTATTAAAAAAAATGATTTTCATAAATATTTTAGGGTGGGTTAGGGTTTGAAACCAAAAAAAAAAGATTTAGTTTTCTAATTTCATAACTCAAAATAATTACATTTAAAATTCTTATTTCAATTTAACAATTGAAAAATACATCTCTCCATGACGATTGTTCAGGGATTCTTGGCTCAAAAATGTAATATATTCTCTAATTTCTCTAAAAATTATATCTTATTAAAAACTCTTTTGAGTTTGTACATATATTTTGAACTATGGGATATAAGTTCCGCTTGATAGATTTGAGAGATTATTTCGGGACTATAATCCCAAATGATCTTTCAAATAATCAATAATTCAATGTACAATTGAATTAAAGATCCGTTCAACAGGGTAATTAAGAAATTCTTTGGAGGTAGAAGCTTATTTTGGAATTGGGCTTGGCTACCAAAAGTTAGAGAATCAACTTCACCATAAATTTGATTGAATCTAGTATCATTCATCTAAAATTAAGGAATTTATTTACCAATTAAAGCTATTAGATAGTAAATAAGATTTTGATAAAAAAAAAAAAGGAAGGATAGACTTTTTTTAGAAATCATAAGGATTATTCTCATAATAAATTAATCTTATTTATTATCAATTTTATCATTAACAGTTTAAAATAAATATTTGAATTGTTTAGGCATTTAATGACAAGTATTTATAATAACTTCCAAAAAAAACTAAACCAAATATATATTTGCATAAACAAAGTAAAAACACAACATCAACAAATATTATGAGAATTAATAACACATAAGATAATAAAATTTTATAACATTAGTTTGACTGTTCACTCATTTTTTAAAACTCAAATTGTAACATCCGTTCACTTCAATCACAAAATTTTATAATGTTTGTGTTACAAATGTTGATCATATTTTTTTTAATTAACTTGTCTACGCATATATATATATATATATATATATATATATATATATATATATATTCTTGTTTAATTTCATAACTCTTTGATAAATAGTTATAGTTAGCATGGTTAAAAATATTTATCTTTTATTTCAAATCTCATATCTTTCGTTTCCAAAACAAAAGGTCTTTATTTCTTTTTTTTAGCAAAATCGTATTTACTATCTAATAATATTAAATAATAAATTAATCTTAGCCCTTACTTTTAAATGAATGGTATAAGATTCAATCAACTTCACAGTCAAGTTGATTTCAACTTCATCGGACAAATTTTTTTAATCCAACTACCCTTGGATTATTGATTATTTGGTATTATAATCCCAAAATAATACGGAGTATAAGACTTTTGCCGAACATTACCTAAATCGTCTGTTCCAATAATTCAAAATTAATCAAGCCTCAAATAATTTCTCTAATAACCTGAGAATTGAATGGTATAAGATTCAATCAACTTCACAGTCAAGTTGATTTCAACTTCATGGGAGCCAAACCCTTCGAGATTATATGGACAAATTTTTTTAATCCAACTACCCTTGGATTATTGATTATTTGGTATTATAATCCCAAAATAATACGGAGTATAAGACTTTTGCCGAACATTACCTAAATCGTCTGTTCCAATAATCCAAAAATAATCAAGCCTCAAATAATTTCTCTAATAACCTGAGAATTGAAAAATAACTATGTCAAAAGGACCCATAGAATCATATTTTGACATACTAGATACAAGGCTTCAGAAGAATCGAAATGCCAAAGACAAACTTAATGTACATACTCATCAAATTGCTTCATGTATAACGTATTAATGACATACAAAAGATATCTCACCCAACACCCAAGAAATTTACGGTACACCACCACGGCTGCTTGTTAACTTCACGCAGGTAAGGCAAAACTCACCTCTGTCCAGTTCGGAGGATCCATCACTATACAAACATCTTTTTTCTCAAATTCTCCAGCCTGTTACAGATTCAAAGATAAACAGAACATCATTTCAAAGTAAAACAGTTTCAACTGGAGTTGAGCAACAATCCAGATTGTTACCTTCTGTCCACAGCTTGGACAATAGTGATACTTATGCCACAGGCAGTCCATTGATGGACAGAGAAAACAGAAACCTAGCATCATAGGCATCATACATCCAATTGCTGCCGCCAAGCTAGGCTTTGACCTAGTTTTTCAATTCAATTATATATCATGATTAATCATATACGAGCATCAGCAACGAGATGAATCCAAATGAACACAAACTGCGTCGATTAGGGTTAGAGCTTTTTTTAAGTAGATGGAGGTTAGATCCAAACTTGAGAAGTCCGATCGAACCAAATCGACTAACGAATCGGAGAAATTGAAGAGGAAACCTAATTAAGATTGATACTGGAACTGTAAATGAAAATCCAAGAAATTGATGGTTTGAGAATTGAGAGAGAGAGAGAGAGGAGACATACTTGACGGTGGTGAGAGAAGAATTGCCGCAGGATACACAGTTGAAAGGGGCAGGGGTGTCTCTGTAGAAAGTCTGGTGAATCGGAACTCCTTTAGGATTGTCGAAGAGTGCGTTGGGGGGAAGAACTCCGGCTTGATAGGGATTGACTCCGACGTAATAAGGCGGAGGAGGCTGGTTGGCGGCGGCGTATGGAATGCCGAGGGCTGGTTCGTCTTGCTTCCCCATTTTTCAACAATAGTGAGCTTAATTCAAAGCAAAATCAAAGAAAGTTAAGAAACCCAATGTTGAGAATGAGATCGCTGCTCGCTTCGTCAACATCCTTTGTGGTCTTTATAAGACCACAAAACAAAGGATTCTAGACGTTCGAGCCGCGTCAATTGTCAAACCGGCTTGCAAGTTGCACTACGAAACTTGGATTTTTATTTTCCTTTTGCAAAATATATCTCATTAAGTCATACTTTGACCTACTTCGCTTAGTAGTCTTATTTATATAATAACACAATTGTATTAACCGTGCATTGCACGAGATTTGATAAAAATATTACTTGTTATTGTATTTCTATAAGGTGTTATATATAAGATATTTTTTTGTCATTAGATAGAGTAGATATTTGTTATATTGCAATAAATATTTGTACACTTTATATATAATATTATAGAATATATTAATCAAGTATCTAGTTATATAATAATTCTTAATATAATTTTTTCTCATTATATTGGTTCATATGTTAGTAGAAACAATACATTGGCAGCAGGTGTTCAAATAATTGTTATATATAGATTAATTTAAGAAATTACATAATCTATAATTAAAAATAATTACGTGTAAATTAGTCTACAGTGAACTTACATAATCTATAATTAAAAATTATATGACACGTGGCAGTTAGCCTTTTTCTGTGCGACATGTGACAAAGATTGTAGTAGAAGGGTTCTACGATCATTCCTAATTGTGTGTTAGAGTCTTAGTTTCCTTAGTGTGTTTTATGTTGTTTTATAGGGTTCAAGCTTGATATATCCATCTACCGATCCATATCATCATTGAATCATTCACCCATCCTTTTTCATCCATTAGGTCCGCCCTATATATACATCATCACCCCCGCCCTATATATACATCATCACCCGCATTTGATTGATCCCTATAATAAGGGTTGATATTGAACCTTCATTGTTGGTGTCGAAAGATCGAGATTTTTAAGCAGCTAATCCCGCATCACACCCTATTCATCCAAGAACCAAAATATCGCCCTTATGATCTTAAGTTTGAATCCTTGTTTCTATTTTAGTGTCCGATTGGTTAGAAGGGTGAAATGAAAATTGTTGACAAAAAAATGAAACGGAAATGATTACATTATTTCATGTGTTAAAAGACCTTTAAGATTTTATTTTAATCGCTAAACAAACATGATTTTTGATTGATTCGGTAAATTCCATCTCTTAAAATGATCTTTAGAAATTCCAAACCGACCAAATATGTTTCTATTCAATATATTTAGAAAGCAAAAACATTATTACAATTCAAATTCTTCTTTTCAGACTTTTCGACCCACGTACTTATGTTGCTATCTTAATTTGAGGCAATTAATACCGATAAACCATGATTCTTTGCTTTCTAACTAGAATTGGACAATAAGTGTGCCATGACACAAGAACGAAGGCATCATCAATAGGGATGACAATGAGTCGGGTGATGAATTGGTGAACCACTTTAATCATATGTTCCTTATCTCCATCCATTCTATCACCCAATGCGGCTTTTATCACTTGTATCTGCGTGGACGGATCGGAATTTTTAGGTGAAATACAACTAGTTTTTAAAAAGTTAATACTCAACCAAATATTAAAATAAGATGTAAAAATAGAAAGTTAATTTTAAAATGCAAAGTCATCAATCAATTAGCATTACACAAAATTATCTTCAAACTCCATTATTAAGTTGACCTACTTTTTTATATTCATCCTCTACTGTAAAGGAAAACTACAGTAAGAGGAAGAGGAGTTATCTATTTTGATTCAATGACTTAAAAAGGGGTTAGAGTCGGAGTTTGTAGGAGGGATGAAGTCTTATTTGTAGGAGGAAAAGGGCTAGAGTCTTAGTTTGTGAGAGGGATAAAGTGTGGAGTACAAAATTCACAAGAGAGGGTCGGAGAAATGCATGTTGGAGCAAATTGTCAAAGAGGAACGACTATATGTAGCATTGATAAAGACAATAAGAGATTAGGAAAGTTTATTTTAGGATTTCAACCATTTTCAATAGTCTTATCTATATATAAAAAAAAAAGTATTCTTTGTAATGGTTGTAGAATGAGTGATGGGTATGGGTAATGGTTCGGGTGACAAATTTTAAACAGTCCACCCGTTCTGATCCACCATATCAAACGCCTAACTAGCTTGTCGACATGTTTCAACCTTATGTTTAAGGGTATACACCTATTTCTCCATTACATGTTCGTGGGCACCCATCTGATGTGGGTGAGACTATCATCTCTATATACCATTGATAGTTGATAAGCTCTCTACCACCCCCAAAAACATGTATGCTACCTCATGCATATTTAAAAGGCAAGCGTATAATTATAACTGAGTCATATATGTGAGGTAAGCTAACACCTCTCATGTCATCAAGTAAAATAGTGTGAGTGAACTAGGAGGATTCGGAAGAGGGTGAAACTCCACAACAAAAGAGAAACCAAAGATGACTAGCGAGTTCGTCACCCGATTGTCTTCCCTGAATATAATACAAAATCGTACGATCTAGTCCCGGATTAGAAAGCCTTGACAGTGGGCTACCAGGATAAATAAAGGATGCATCGTATCTACCCGTTCTCAATCACTAAATGATCAACATAGAATATGTCTCCACATAAACTCTCCAATATCCATTATTCCAAGCAATCTCTAGTCCATAAGCCACACCCCGTAACTCAGCTTCTGGTGTAGTTGCGACTTCCATTTTAGTAGCAAACCCTTGCACCTAGTCACCCGTATGGTCTCGTAGAGCTCTCCCGGCTCCAACATTACCCAAATTACCTCTAACAGTCCCAACTTTTTGTCTATTGATGTCTATTGATGAATAAAAACTCTGAAATACTTATTCCATATCTATATCTTGTGGTAGTTACCCAAAATTCCCTAACGTATTAAAAAACCAAATATTACCCGAAATCGAAACACCCTCATCACAACTGACGCAATAGAGATACTTATTTCATTGCTTATACAAGAATGACACATTTTAACTTGAATCATTAAAATGATATTTTCTCTAACACAATTATTTCTACATAAAATCATAAAATCTATATAAAATGAAAGACTCGATAATCAAAACATAAGTTTCAAATCCCTCCATTATTAGATATATACACCTTTTTTATGAGTACAAGTATTACACCACCAACGGGAGCAGATTTCGTATATATTATGAACAAAAGAATGAATAGATACGATAACCCTTATAATCATCTACAAAATTATATGATATTTGCAAACACACAAAAAAGAAGAAAAAAAAACAAGAAACCACTATGAAACCTTATAAAGCTTTTGTTGTTTCTTCTGACGGAGCACGTTGAACACCCCTTGAATGACCAAGTCTCCAATTGAAGTGTCGTTGCCTCGTCCATTATTTTTGTAAGTCTTGATGAAGCGAGGCAGGCAATAAAAGCAAAGCGACGTGCACAAAATGGCGCATACCCGACCACATAACAACATGATAATAAGTATGGTGATGATAATCGACATACCAATCATTGGATCTTTGCTAGATCTTTTCTTATGATTGTAACCAGATTGGTTGACCAAGATCCCAACCGACCTAACTGCTTCTTCTTTAGGCTTGCTTTGCTCTTCCCAACTAGGTTTCTTCACCTTGCTTTCACATGGGTTATATTTTGGCTCATTTTGCAGGTACCTGGAAAAACTGCACTTTCTAGTACTCGAGTCTTCAAGAATGTCGCCTCCGATTCGTCCTCGTGTCTATACATTAACAAGTTATGCACAACTTCAGTGATGAATTTTATCGGAAAACGACTGATCCTCAAATTGCATTAGCATATATTTTTTAGAGGTAAGAGAAGAAAATGTGTCCCGTATAAAACGTTGTGAATCTAATATATAAGTTTATGAATTACTTCATCAGTTAGTCGATTGATTTAAGTATAACACGTGTGTTTGGAGGACAAGTCTTTGAGGCGACGATAAAAAAAACAAAATTTTAATACCGAGTTCAGTTTTTAATCACTAAATGTTTATTTTTAATTTTAAGGATTTTATTTTTCTTAAAAATAAACTTTTATTTTAAAAAATGAAGGAATTTCTTCTTCTTTATATATATATATTAAAGAAAGGCTTACCTGATCATCCTTTTTCCGATTCCGATCATTAAAGCTTCTGAGGCGATCATCCTCCTGCACAACCTTATTCTCGGTCTTGAACGACGTCGTTTTGTCTTTCTTCTTCCTCCAGGAAATCTTCTTCACCCGAAATATTCCAAAACCTAGTTTCCTCTTCTTCCGTGAACTGGTTTGGGATCCGAACCCGAAACAGCTCCGAATCCAACCGGGCTTCTTCTTCTTTGGTTTGGTATCCATGAGAGAAGGTTAGAGGAAGAGAGGAAAGGAGATGATGTGCCCGGCGATGAAGAAGAGGGGTCTTGCCATTTGAATAACGGTGTCTTGTAGTAGGTATGATTTGGGGGAACGAAGGATTTTGCACTCTTTCGATTCACAGAGACTTCCTGCAAGACTAAACCAAAGTTTGATACTGTCTTAGTTGTTTTAAATTTATTTTATTACCCTTTCTCAATATATTATTACAACATTAGAAAATGGAACAAATTAACTATCATATAAAAAATGGTTGTAGTAACCCAATCTTTGAAGGATGATGATCAAGTTGCATTTTTATATATTCACATACTGAAGTTTTTACTTTACCAACAAGTCACCCTTAAATAATAAGTTTTTGTCAAATTGAATAACTTATTATAGTCTGATAATTTTCGGGTTCGGATCAGATCCGGGATGAGTTTTCTCCTATTTTTTTTGACCGTTTGTACAGGTCAAGTACAACTACAGGTTTGGAATTTTGTCCATATCCGACAACCTGACAAGGTACTCGGACGGACAACCTGGTTTTTATAATTATTATTTCATTATATAATTATTAAAAAAAGCTATAATGTATTTAATATTTGTTATATATGGAGTATCGATACGGACGCTATAATTTTGTTGAAATTTTTATAACTGTACATAATATTATAATTATACATAATATTATATCTATTTAATATAATAAAAAAATATTAATCCAAGCTTTAATTACAGCCTGACCGGAATTTGCTTCTTGTCAGAACCCGTCTGTTTTTTCGGATGGGTAAGCCGGGGGTGATAAATCTATTTATAGTCACATTTATTCAATAAACTACTTTTATTTATTTACTTTTTCTTATTTTAGTTTCTTAGGTGTTAAGATTTTTCCAGATCGATTCTAAAACTACTTATCGTATTTTTGTAATATACTAGTTTAATACATGTGCCTTATGCGGTTTTGTTCTAGACATTAACGATAAAATAATTGATATTATATATTCTTGACCATTTTATTTCAAATACTTTTATAAAATTGAGATTTAAGTTATGTTTATTTAAAAGTTAAGGCATTAATTGTGTATTTGACACATCACACTTACTTCGGTTTTAATATTTATAATAGATATAGTCCATCGACATGTTTCTAGCGTAAAGAATAGCCCCGTCATCGGCCGGTTCACACATCTCCGACGTCTTTCACCCTAGCGGTCATGACTTGCAACACTCGAGTTTATTCATCACCGCACGTAAAATGCTTCGAGTATCGATGGAGGATAATTCATTACATAATTTGTTCCAAAATTAGAATTAGGAACTTAATCTTTTGATCTTTCCCTAAATTAATTAGAATAATTTAAGCTATTTACTACGACAAAAATAATACGAATTTTTAAAGTCGTAAAAAAAATACAAACTATTAGATTATTAGATAAATTATTTTAAAAAAAGAAGTAAAAGTTTGATGTTAAAAAAATAAACTATTAGCTTTGACTTAAAATCTTTTTAAAAAAATTGGTTGGAAGGAGAGTCATTGGTCTCCGCACATTAGTCGCGCTAACTATTAATAAAAGAAGGTAATATGTTCCACACACGGGGATAGTCCAACCCCTTATATCATAAGATAAAAGATCAATAACATCCTCATGAAGGTCAAGCAATACAGTTAAGACGTTAGGTAGTTCGAAAGCAAAGCTAGCTAAGACTTATGCAACAATATTCGCATCGCGGTATGCATGACGAGATTGAATGATCCAATCTCTTTTTAAGAAGTCTTGGCACTTTAGTACCAGAATAGCCAGAGGGTGAGGACGTGAAATCGGCTTTTGTAAGAGGGTGCTAGCAAGTTGCGAATCTGATTCCAGAATCACATGCACGTACCCACCCTCCCTTGCCAACATTAGACCATGTAAAATTTCTCATAGTTTGGCTATAGGAATCGTACACGATCCAATATTATGACCAAATCCATGTAACCACTTCTCTTTGTGATCTCTAGTGAGACCACCAGAAGCAGCAAAACCATCATCCCTTCGAGCGCCATATGTATTGATCTTGACAAAGGGTAAGTCTGGTTGTTCCCATTTAACGTAAAACTTTGCGCATTTTGCCAAAAATGGAGGATCATAGTGTAACTTTCAAGTTTTGTGATACTCAAGGGCATAAATTGCAAACTTGGGAACTTTTGCTCCTCTCCTCAAACTTGTTTTTGAAAATTTTCAAATTATGTCATTTCTAAGCCCACCAAATAGCTACTATAAATAATTTACTCTAAAGACAATTATTATAAAAATAACGAGTGGAGGAGATATTACCTCGTAGCCAAATCGCAAATAGAACAGTAAAAAAATATTCAAAATATTTGTTAGCTTCAAGTTAATTCACATGAGTCGAACAATTAAAACTTAATCCGGAGGATAAACTCAACAAACATCACTTTGATATTTTAATTTATACTATACAAACTTCCACAAAACCACACCTTGTCTAAAATAACATAAAAATGTGCTATTTTGAAGGAAGCTGCTCTTATTTATAAAACTCATAAATCACCCATTATTTTTTAAATCTGCACAAAATTATACTTTATGTTTGAAATTTTTAAACATCATCCATTATTTGCAAAATTTTAGCAATTCACCACGCCTTCCAAGTGTCGTTCGCAAAGATGCCGCCAATGATGATTCAAGCAATCCTAGCCTCCTAGGTATATTCGCACGGCAAAAAGTTACTTTTAACGCTCAAACAACAATTAAGATATCCTATATTACTGATACATGTATTTCTCTTACGTGATTGGTTAAAGCTAAATAAAGTAGTAAAAAAGTTGAGTAAATAACGAGTGTTTTGTATGTTTTAATTTTATAAGCAATTATATTTTCTAAATTAGACAAATAAATGAATATTTTTAAATAGGCGTATTTTTGTGACTTCCGATAAATTGTGACTGATTATGTATTTGAGCTACCCATGATTAGTCCAATCCTTTTTCATTTTTAAAAATTTGAGAATGGGAATAAAAAACAAAACAAAAACATCATTTCATTTTTTTTGACCCTCCTCTAATATTTATTTTACCAATTCCACAAAATTAACAAACATTATAAAAATAGCTTATTGACAAACTTCTTTATCACTATAAAAAAATTTATTTTTGTTTTTTCGTGTCTCGATGGGAACACGCCTTGATGATGTGAGCTTTGTCTGTAAGATGGGTTGAATTTGTTCGGATAGAGGATAATCCTCGGATTTGATGCCGTCAGATGGAGTGGGGATAGGTTATCGAAATCTGAAGACTAATTAAAAAAAGGAGTCCAAATATGAGGTTTTTACCATTTGTCTTTGAGAGTTTTAGTTTGCACTGCTTCAACAAACACGTTTCTCCCTACTTGTTAGGGGTGGGTAAAACCAATCTGATTTGTTGACCCGATTATAAAAATCCGTTGATCCCGTTCGAAAAATCCAAAATTATGATCCGGTCTAAATCCGATCCAATGCAGGAGATTTTTCCGGATTACCGGATCAGAGACGATGTGGGTTTTAGGCCATGTATATCCGCGAATATCCAGATGTTTTTGAACATCCGTAGATCACTAGATGTATGTGAATAATCGAATATCCGGATATTCCCGTGAATCCGGATACGTGGATATTCCCGCATATCCGGATACACCCGGATCAACGGATATTCCTGAATATCTAATTTAAAACAAACTATTTAATAAAATAAGGAAAAATAACCCAAAATAATATCAACTATCAACATTGAACCGAAAATAATACTAACTTTGAAATTACTAGGAGCGATACAAACTGTCAATGTGTTTACCAAAAATAATACGTCATACTTTTCCGGCAAAAACCCTAACTCTGGCGATGACGTGGCAGCCGGAATGTTACATGTCATCAAATAAATAGATTAAATGTGCGATGTGGATTTTATTTTTTAAAAAATCAATTAAATAATATTTTTTTAAAAATTGTACAAATATTTTTTTTAAAATAAATAAATAAAGTTTGAACATTTTTAAAAAATAGGTTTGTAAAAAAATGTAAAAAATTTTATTTAAGAAATATTTAGTTATGTGACCTTGCAATTTTATTTGAATTTTTGGATCAAACAGGCGGATCAGGCGGAATATTTAAATCATTTGGGTCACTCGGATCAGCCCAATCTAGCTAAGAACTTTTAGACAAAACGGATCGAACGGATCATCCAAATATCCGTAGATATTGATTCGAACCGAATAAATCAAATTCGGATACCAATATTTATATTTTGGATCAATCGGATCGGCCGGATATCCGCGGAATCGGACTTTCATATAAAAAATTCAATCAGATATACGGGTATTCAAAAAGAATTGTTGTCTACCCCTACTCATCCTCGTTTTGTATGCATGTCGCTTTCTATGGTACTCCTCATCGATCGATTCTTTGTAATACAAGTATTTTAATTGTGTGTTTTTTTCCCTCCATAAATCTATCCATCTTCTATTTCTTATGATCTTTTGGTGTATTAAATATGTATGGCATATTGAACTCCTTTTTGTACTTAAAAAAATCTTTTTTTTGAATTTGAGAAAGAATAAGACTAATTATTTTATATTTTTTAAAAGAAAATGAAAGTGAGTTTTGATGGGATATGAGTAATGACATTGATGAGCTTTGTCTGTAATGGAAATATTTTATTTGATAGAATTTGTTTGTAGAATAAAGCGAAAGCAGGAGATTGTGGGAGGCCAATTAGGTGATCAAAAAACAAACACGTTTTCCCAATTTTACTTCTCAACGCGGTTTGGTTTAATCTTCCACGGCTGACCCACTCCACTGCTTCCACCCATTTGTCGTGCTTCACACCCCAATTTTAAATTAAGCCAAAGGATCTTACTCTATAAAATTCTATAATATGTTATAAAGATTGTAACTTTGTCTGTAATTTAGACTAGAATATCTACCGGTTAATTTATATAATTTTCGTAATATAAAGTCAGAGGGAAAAGCATTTTATCAAATATATCAAACCACATAATCTATATCTATGTATTACTAAAACAATTCTACATGTCAACCTCTTAGGTTATCCAGATCATCATTTTTTTTGATTTATTTACATATTTACCACAATATATTTACAAAACTGACACAAGGTGATAGCACTAAACTAGTTATATTAAAATTAAGAATTAAATTAAGAATTGCATAAATTGATTTACATAATAAGTTGTTTGGTATATTCTTAAAATAATTTAAACGTTTTAGGGCATGTTTACTTGCAGACATATTTATTTTTCGGGTTTATAAACTAAATGAGTTTATACGGGTTTATTTCTGAATGAGTTTATATATATATATCATATAAGGTTGTTTACTTGTAATTTACTTTTTGGGTTTATTTTTGTTCAAAAAAAAACTCATGCCCCTACAAAAATCGAAGTACGACGGAGAAATGGAGAATACATAGAGATGAACAAAGAATATCGGGTTGAAAAAGCACAAGGTCAAAATTGGGTTTTAAATAAAAATAGAATCATCCAAGCAAAAATAACCTTGCTCGGATAAGTTTATTTTTGAGTGGTTTATAAATCCGAATAAACTCATAGAGAATTAAATCAATCTTCAAGTACACACGTACAAAAATTAAACTTAAGGGTTCTTGAGCTTCAATTCCTAGAATCAAGTTTCAAATCAACTCACGGAGAGCGCTAAGCACCTTTTCATTGAGTGTCTATGTACACATCAAGTCATAGACAACGCTAGAATATCAGAACTAATTAATGAATGCGATATTTCGGCACAAAGCATTTATGAGTCTCTAATTCAAATAAAAGAAGCGTTATCCCCATCAGAGCTCAGACAACTGGTTATGATTTGGTGGAACATTTGGATGGCCAGAAATCAAACTATCTTCCAAAATAAAAAAACCAGCCCCGCATCCGAAGCAATTTTCTTTAAAGCAAATTGTTGAATGGGACGAAGCTAATATCAAACCAAAGGATAAACCTCCTCAAACAAAATCTAGAAGGAAAAGTAAAAACATCAAATGGCAGAAACCAAAAGATAACTTTGTCAAACTCAACTTTGATGCATCTAGAAACAATAACAACCAATATGCATTCAGTTACATCATACGTAATAACTCGGGTTGCCCTTTGGCTACAGGAAAAGGAAGATGCAATGCTGAGTCGGTCCTTGAGGCAGAAGCTTTTGTTCTTCGGGAAGGTCTAAAGAAGGCCACGTTGATAGGGATCTCATCAATCGAGATAGAAGGAGACAACCTGATGCTCATCAACGCAATAAACCGGTCGTGGAACCCCCCTTGGGAGACGGATATGATCATATCTGATATATCCGTCTTGATCTCGAGTTTCACACGATCCAATGTCATTCATATCTTCAGGGAAATTAACACGGTAGCTGACAAACTCGCTTTTCATGGTCATACTGCTCCAACAGGAGACGAGGAGCTGCCTGGTGATGTTGTTTACCTCATCCGTTTGGATGCCTTAGGTCGGTAGGTCTCTAGGAGATGACCCATCTATTTTCCTTACCTTGTATCAAAAAAAAAAAAACTCGACCTTTGTAGATGTGGGAAGCAGCTCCCACGGCCTTTTATTTATTTATTTTTATCTGATAATAGACTTCTACCAACAAGGTGTAGGTGGATCAAAAATCATTAATTTTCTTTTATCCACCCAATATTACTTCCAAATTATTTGATCATCCGAACGGATATTGTTTATTTATTAAATAATAAAAATCAAACCTCAGTGAATAATCAAAGGTCTACTTACATGGAAAATTCAATTTTGAGGAAAAGGAAAACAGTGCTACTGTCAACCATATCCAGAACATAGCAATTAGGATGATCATATAGATACAATACAATTTACAATCATTTAACCATTCTCATCTCAATGCATTTTATACAATACAAATCACAGTTTAGACTTACTATTCCTTTTTTTTCAGCTGTCCTGCATTACTATGCACCTTTATATCCGTCAGGTGTGACGGGAGAACTTCAACCGACCTGCTTGCTGCTAGAATTGATTTGCTTTTCCTCCTCCACTTGTTCAAGCAATGCTGCCAACTCCGCTTCTGTTAAGCTCTCCAGCCGCTTCTGCACAGCACACGCGTTCACTTCTTCAAATCATCAACTTATATTAATTTTAAGTTACGACGTTGGAGTGGTGGAACGAAAACAGAATGGAAACAGTAAAGGGAAAGAAAATGAAATGGAAATGGTTAGGTTACTTTCATGTGTTAAAAGACCTTTAACATTTCATTTTAGGTACTAAACAAACATGATAATTTTTTATAAGAAGAAGCTTGTGGTATAATGTCACTCATGAGAAATGTGAAATAGTTCAATCATAGAACTTTGGAAGACAACACTCATGGTTAATAGAGAAGCATGAAGAATTTGGACTGAAAAATGAAGGAAAATTGTACCTCCATCACTTTGCTCTCGTAATCACGCAACTGCTGTGCGTACGTCATCTCTTTGTTTGAGACCCTAAACATATATGTTGATATCCAACCGACAGTGAGGCCTAATACTATCACCAGCTGCACAACATTCCCTGCTTGTAAAGAATCCCAACCAATGAACTGCAACAAATAAACCAAAATTAAGGGTAAGTATTATAAAACCCTAAAACCCACTTTCTATTACTAGAAGGTATATTCACCTTCACAACGTTCCCTGTTTCTCTAAGCACAAAAGCAAAGGCTCTCAACAGCTTTTATATATGGGCTTTACATATCAATTTCATAAATGGAATAAGAAAAGAGTGCTCAAGAATCATTCATAAAACCAAGACACTGATTTTTTGAGGGATTAGGCAGCCTACCTCTAAACTGCTCTTTAGCCCAACTCCAACGACTGTAACTCCAACTCCAATCAGTAAAACATCCTTCCTTGTGTACCCAAACGGTGTCTGCAGTAGAGAAGTGAGTATATTAACAAAGTCATCTGGTATCAGTTCACAGTTTTCTCTAAAATATCAGTTCACAGTCATCAGGATATGAGGATAGGGGGGGGGGGCGAATCAGATTGATTTCTGTACTTGTACTGAATCAAATTGAAGTTCAAACTACACTATTATCTGATGTATACTAAAACAATTCCTGAGACAAATGTGAAAGTGTCACTTTGTGATACATATAGGAAATAGTTCATGCATGAGCATTTTAGCAGCATATCAAGCAAGGTAAACTAAATGAAACAGATGGTAAAATGACGAGTCAGTTTTCATTGAATACTTGCCTTATCCTGGTTAACAGGTCCATTCTTATCATCATTGGAGCTGCATCTTGGGATTAAAGAAAGCCTTTTCAATGAACTACAAACGGACCGCTTCTTCGCAAAAGCTGAAACATCTATTCCATCTGATGATTGGAGGAGATAAGAAAAAAGATAACGCCTAAGGGTAATTGCAGCAACAATAAGTGAAAAACAAACTATACCTAGTGGTATAAAGTTAGTCAAGAAGAAAATATATCCTTCCAAACATTTGAAATAACATCTTACCCTCAGTAGATTCATCCCTCTTTCTAAACATTTAAACAGTATAAAAATAGAACCAAAAACATCTGGTTTTGCAAAACAAAAATAACATCTTACCCTCAGTAGATTCATCCCTCTTTCTAAAAATTTGGAAACTATAGGTATTAGACAAGTTGTGTTTACTGGTTTCATCAATCTCAAGTACCGTAAC
The DNA here is from genome assembly GCA_002319775.1 of Fagopyrum tataricum. Classification (NCBI taxonomy): domain Eukaryota; kingdom Viridiplantae; phylum Streptophyta; class Magnoliopsida; order Caryophyllales; family Polygonaceae; genus Fagopyrum; species Fagopyrum tataricum. The sequence goes on from CM008280.1 coordinate 11,365,690, forward strand.
CTTGGTATTGTAGAGTGGTGTACGCAAATTCGTTGATTCTCCCCTAGTGAGTTTAATCAAAGCTTAATCAAACTCCAAATTTCAGACAGTCGGGAACTGATGAAAAGGAAGGGATCATGCTTCTTCAATTTAGCAGAGATTTGAACAACGATAAAACAAATAACTGAGGAGGAGTGAAGACGAAACCTTGCCGTGGAAAAGCAAGCTGAGATGGCAGCGTTCTTTTGAATTTGAAGCTCGAACAGCCTGATGCATTGAGATTATGATGTAGAAGACGAGAGTTACCTAGTACTAGTATCATGTTTCAAACCCTAGAAAAATTCTCCCCCAAATTGGGAAGAAACAAAGCAAGAGAGGGAGAGACAGAGAACGCAGTGACGAGGCTGTTGGGAAGATGAGCAACTGTGACCGTTAAAAATTCTCCTTTGCTCAAAAATCCAAATTATCTTTTTATTTGTTTACTAATTCAAATAAAAATCAGTTTAGAATTCAATTTCGATGATTCTTGATATGATTTTTTTGGCTGATTATCTGTATTAATAGTTTGTAGTGTTTTCCTCTTATAATTTTGTAAAAAATTATCCTTTTCACTAACATTTTATTCCTGCTTTTTTTCTACTATCTAACTAAAAATAGAATTTTATATTTTAAATAATATTTTTCAATCCCGTTCCAAGATAGGAGAATTTTCCTTGGCTATACTTGGATTCAAATTAGACATGCATTAACATCATCAATCATAAGCCGAGCATTGACATAGTAAGCCACTATATAAGTCGGGCTTTGAAATAATAAGCCACCATATAATAGGGTTGGGCTGCAAACCTAAACCGTCGGTTTAGGTTTGCAAACCGGCAGTTTAGGTTTGGCCTTCGGCCAAACCTAAACCGAAACCGGGGCCCTTGAAACCGGCGGTTTAGGTTAAACCTAAACCGCCGGTTTAGCACGGTTTATAAAAAAATAAAAAAAAGAGAAAGTATTATGTTAAAAAAAAAATTAATATTACATAAAAATAAAAATAAATTATTATAAAAAAAATTAGTATATAAAAACTAGTAATAAAAATTTATACCAATTGGAAAAAAAAACTCGGAAAATTAAAGGGCTTGAACCGGTTTCCCGGTTGCCTACGTATCCTCTCGGGATTAAGAGGAATCAAAGCCCACGTAGTTCTCTTATCTTGACTTACCTTTTTTCGGACTTCCGAGTTTTTTTTAATCCCGCTTACCTTTCGATGTCGGACTCGGAAGTAGTGCCGGCGTCTTCGGAGTTGGAATCCGATTTGGAGTCGTACGCCGGTGCATTCCTTTGTTTCCGCTTAGCCGCCCTTATCCAATCTTGAATACAAACTTGCATCTCCAACTTCTCGGGCTTCAATTGAGTTCGGTTGTGACCGAGAATGTTCCCACCTCGGCTAAATGCTTGCTCCACCGCAACCGTTGATGCGGGCACGGCCATGATTTGTTGTACAATTTTAACTAACGTTGGATATTTGGGAGCTAATCTCTTCCACCAATCCAAAATATCAAATTCAACATTATCATCAAAATTAAAACAAGTGTAAAGATAATCTTGATATTCCGCATTTGAAGATGAATGTCTAGGTGTTTTTGTTCTTCTAGCAAAAACTTGTTGTGCAAGTGAAAGAGAAGAAGATGAACTAGTAGAAGAGGGAGATGGACTAGGTGCGGTAGAAGAAGAGCTAGCACTAGATTGAAATGTACTAAGTAATTTTAAATTTTCGGTATTAACTTCTTGCACAATGTTAGAACATTATAGTCTTCTTGTGTTAAGTTTACACACAAACAATCATAATAAATAGTCAATAAATCGGAAAGACCATCTAGTTTAAGTCTAGGATCAAAAACGGCGGTTACAAGATAAATCATGGGAATGTTTTTATAATATTTAAGCCATTTTTCTTTCATATCAAGCATACATTGTACAAGGCAAGGTATGTTAAAACATTTTACAAAAGCTTCGGAAACATTAACGGCAATTTCTAAAAATCTATGAGATGTTGGAGTGTAAACACAACTCATGGTATTAGTTGCATCATTAAAAGTTTTTAAAACATTACAAATATGGGCACAAGTTTCCCAAACATTTTCATCATCTAAAATTGACCAAGGAACATGAATTGAAGCAAATTCTTGTAACAAAACTTTATAACGTACGGCTTCACAAAGTAGTTTGTAAGTCGAGTTCCAACGAGTTCCAACATCTTTTGAAAAAGCAATAGGATGAACATTTTTGTTTAAACATAAATTTCTCCATTTTCTTCTTAAATCGGAGTCATGCCAAATATGATCAATAACAAGTTTGATTGGAGTTAGCATATCTCCTAAAACCTTAAGTCCATCTTGAACACATAAGTTTAAAATATGACATGCACATCTTTGATGAGTATAAGGAGTTTTTATATATTGTCCCGCATCCTCAACCAAATGGTTTACGGCGGCGGTATTTGCGGATGCATTATCAAAAGAATATGAAAAAATTTGATGTTGTAAATTATATTCTTGTAAAACCGTTTTAATCATGCTTGCAATGCCTAGTGCATTATGTCTTTGATTAAAATGCCGAAAACCAATAACATATTTATGCAAAAACATAGCGTTATCAATAAAATGTAAAGTAATGCCCATGTAAAAATGTTGTTGTGATTGTGTACTCCAAATATCACTACAAATTGAAACTTGATGTTCAAAACTAGCCAAAATCGATAAAAAAAATTCTTTCTTTTTTAAGTAAGATTTATGAACTAATTTTGAAACGGTTTTCCTAGAAGTTGGTTTAAAAGAAGGTTGAAGATATCTAGTGTTTTATTCCCTAACTTCTTCATATTCGGCATAAGAAAACGGTAATGAATGTGAACAAATAACATCGGTCAATCCTAAACTTTCTTCACTATGATTAAATGTGTGGGGGGGGGGGATTTAATATTTTTTTATTTTTTTTAATATTATACCCCCAACGGCTAAAAAATGAGCCGTTGAGGGCTTAAACCAACGGCTCTTTTAAAAGAGCCGTTGGTTTTTTTTTAAAAAAAAAAAAGAAAAAAAAAGACTGTTTGGGCCCAAACCGCCGGTTTGAACCGGCGGTTCAAACCGCCGGTTTAGGTTTTCGGAAAAGCCAAACCGAAACCTAAACCTTGAACCGGCGGAAACCTAAACCGGCCAAACCTAAACCGCCGGTTTGCCAAACCGCCGGTTTGGGCCGGTTTGAAAACCGCCGGTTCGGCGGTTTGAAAACCGCCGGTTCGGCGGTTTGAAAACCGCCGGTTCGGCGGTTTGAAACAAACCGGGCCCAATACTACCATATAAGCCGGCTTTAACATCATCAATCATTAGATCCCTTTCTCGTCACTTTACCAATATAACATATTCATTAACTCATGCTCATCACTGTCACATTTTCATATCACCCTATTAACTTATTATCATGCTCATGACTCGTCACTATATCCTCAACTTTATCAAGTAAGGTGATATTAAATATGACTATGTCCAATTTTATCAACAAAGTATAATAAGCATATCATACCACACTAGTTTCTCTGGCGCTGGGTTTTGCATATCGAAGCAAAGTAAGTCCGAAGACTAACTTGAAATTGTTATGACCATCGGTACTATTAATCAACAAGTTCACCGTCTTCTACGACATCTGTCAGAAATATAACATTCCTTAAATTAACTTATGAGTTCCAAAATCATATAAATTATTTTCATAGAATTTTATTACACTTCTTGTAAGCTAAATTAATTAATTAACACTTTAATTAATTAATTAAATATCGCCAGCGTGACATTTTACCCAAAGACATTTTCTAAACAACGTGTTATTAGATTTCATCAAACAAATAGCCCAATATCACTAGAATAATTATATGATCATAATTGAATTTTCAAATTTCCATTCAAATAACCCTAAAGTCAATTTAGGTCAAATCACAATACGTAAAACGAATAAATCCATAACTTATTCGTTACTAACCCGATTGAATATCTGAAAGAAGATGCGGACTCCCGGCGATACGAGGAGTAAGAACATGACAACAAACACAACGTTCGGCGGCTCGTGGTGATCGTCGGTATTCTGATAGCGGTAAACAAAAGCTTAACCAAAAGACTAATAAACATAAATTAAATTTATACCACGACGAAGAGAATGAGATAAGAAACTCGATGATACAATCGGATTTAAAACTGAATTAGAAATGAAAGATTTATGGCCAATTAAAGAAAGGGTGGTACGAACGATTCTATACCCGACTTTCTGTCTACAAATGAACGAAGCTAAAGTGAATGTGAAAGGGAAATGAATTGAAAAAGTAAGAATTAAGATTAGCACGGCCGCCTTTCTCTGCAAATATAACCGTGAACTAGCTTAATACTCGTGTCTTGTACGGGATTTGTTAAAAAAATATACGGTAAAATATATTATTTTAAAAATTAATTTGGGTGACATAAAATTAATAAAAATACTTTTTAGGTGTAATGTGAGTTAACTCGAATGAAGTCGGAGTTACCGTAACTTAAATTGTAAATTATTGGTAAAAAAATCTTGTAAAGTCAAATAAAGTATATTAACACAACAATGTTTTCTCACTCGTTAAAAATAAATGACGTTAATGAATTATAATTTGTATATTTAGTATATATCCAAACAATGATATTTGATGTTTTTAGTTGTATAGTTATTTCAATTGATATAAAATATCTATATATAAAAAAAAGTTTAAATTTTGTTATTAATCTAATTTCGACTTTTGCGCAATAATATTTAGTAAGTAATGAATCAACTGTACACATTTTTTTAAACTTTGAGTATTATTAATGAGTGATGGAGACAAATATATACGTGATAAAATATAAATTATAATCATATAATAGGATGTCACTTATTATCGAATTAGGTAATACGGATTTTGAATTGAAATATTTAATGATTTTGAAGTACCTTCGATTTCACAAATAAGTCGGGATAGTATAATTAATCACATTTTATCTATATATTATTTCATAGTATCATTATTTTATAAAAATATGATAATCATAAAAATACCAAGTTTTTCCATCAATCTCCATATAAAATTACTTGTCTAATACAAAATCTTGTTATACATATACAATGAGTTAAGCGGCTCTTATCTAAAATTTTATTATATATGGATTACAATTTACACATATAATAATTTTTAATCAATTAATATTTTGATCAAAATAAATAAATTCTATATAGTTATTGAATTTGGTAGAAAATATTGAAAAATATTTCTACAATAAAAATATACATTCTTATTAAGTAAACAAAAATTTAAGACATATCTTATAATTAAAAGAAGACATATGATAAAATGGTAGTCCAAAAAGGAAATTGTCAAGTCAATAGAAATCATGTATAATTATATTTGGTACAAAATGATATAAGATCAATTTTGTTTTATAAATGGTAATAAGTTTATTTCATCTTAATAAATTAAATTTTTAAAAAATATATGTAAAAATGAGGTTGCACCATCTAGAGTTGACACGTGGAAAAATCCGACGTGGCTTAATGTGGGGATGACAAATGACAAAATTCGAGGTGGCATAATGTTGGAACGACAAGTGGCAATAGTCACTTCTGTTTTAGTATTATACTAGTTTTAATACCCGTGCCCTGCACGGGTTAGACGATAATTGTGTGTCAAAATATTTTTTTGATAATTCATTATGTTGAAAATTGTCTTAATTGTTATGTGATACTTGTTGTAAAGCTGTATTTTTTCACATTATGAATGTAAATCAAGCAATAATTCAAATCCTGCAATAACAATCGGGAAAGAATATCCTGAACAATATCCTTTGAGATACTCAAATGTCAAAGTTAGTATCAATCCTAAAACGAATTAGGTTTTATTAAATTAAATATTAGAGTACGTGATTTGGGTTAGCGAATAGACGACACTATAATAGTGATAAGGTGACCGCACGAAATTACGTTAAGTATCAGTTCACGGGTTGTTTCTTATATAAGATAGATAAGAAGTCATGTGTAAAACATATACTAACAAAAAAAAGTGTAAAACAAATCATAAAATTGAAATTAACAATATTAAATAATAATATATTAAAATATAAATGAAAGAGATTTATATAATATAAGTAACATGTCTAAGTAAAAATTTACAATACTAAATAGTTAAATTTAAATAGTTCACTAATATCATATGTTAAATTATTCAAATAATAAATATTACTTAAAGAATTTTCTTTATAAAAAAAGTCTAAACAATAACAACTATCATTTAAACTCAAAATAATACCAACTTTGAAAGTTATTGAAAATGATACATACTATCAACGTATTTATAAAAAATAATATAACTTATTCTTCCGGAAGAAAAATTCTAATTCCGGTTATGATTAGACAACTGAATTTTTACATGTCATTAAAAAATTTAGGATTATGAGTGTAACGTGGTTTCTTTTTTTTCTTAAATAAACAAATATGTTAAAAGTCATAAATTAAGTAAAATATTTTTAATTTTTTATAAAACAAAATCGAAACTTTCTTCTCCTTTTTTCCTGATTCCTTGAAAATATTTAACATTTTAATAAAATTTTCTTAAATTGGTGGGGAGAAAAAAAACACAAAAATAGTTAACTGATTTAAAAAAAGATTTATTGACTTTAATTGTGGGAGCTCTATTTCAAAATATTGCTCTCACAGCGCGTCACGTCAACGTTAATGTATACTTCTTTAGTATAGTATAGATTCAAAACCCTCCCTCTGTTTATACAAAATTTCAAATTATAAGACCTACTGAATAATCGAAATAGCAAAACCCTGAAAATATTTAACGCTTTAATAAAATTTGATAAAATTGGTGGGGTGTAAAAAAATAAAAATAATTAACTGATTTAAAAAAAAAAGTTATTGGCTTTGAGTGTGAGAGCTCTGTTTAAATATGTTTATAAAAAATAATATAACTTATTTTTCCGAAAAAAATTCTAATACAATTTTGATTTAACAAATAATTTCTTTACATGTCATTAAAAAAATTTGGGTTACGAGTGTAATGTGGATTTGTTTTTTTTATAAATAAACTAATATGTTAAAAGTCATAATTTAAGTAAAATATATTTAATTTTTATTAAAAAAAATCGCAATTTTCTTGATTTTTTCCGGAGTTTTTTTGTTCTGATTTTTTTAAAATACTTTTGTACCAATGACAAAAAAAATTTATTAAAATTATTTTATTTATTTTTAAAAAGTCAATATTGTTTTAAAAAAATAATTTTTTGGCAAAAAAATTTCAAATTTTTTTCCGTATATTTTTAATATGAAATTTATGAGTTTTTATACAAAACTATTTAAAAATATCCGAATTTTTTTTCAAACAATATTAAAATATATATTTTTTATTTTTAAAAAAACTTATTATAAAAAAACGATTTTTTTCTTCTATTTTATTTTTCTAAATGAAGAAATATTTTTTTTAATCTTTTAAAAAACGAAATTTAGAAAAAAAAAATTAAGTCTTTACATTTCAGAAAAAAAATTAAAAATATAAATAAACAAAATATTAAGATATTTAAAAGTTTTAAATAAAACAATGAAATTTATAAGTTTTAGAAATTATAATGTTAAACTGAAAATTAAAATTATAAGTTAACAAAATATTAAGATCTTTCAAATTAGATTGCAAATCTTAACGTTTTCGATGTTTAAATTATAACTAATTAAATGTCAATTAATAATATGCGGGACTAACAAGAAATTAATTAGTAAAATATTTAAAATAAATTCGTAAATCAAATATTTAAATAATTTGTTTAACATGGTGGGACCTGAATTAACAAAAAATTGACACGTGTAAATTTAATGACGTGGATTCACCAAACTGTGCCACGTGTAAATTTACTGGCGTGGATTCACCAGACTGTGCCACGTGTAAGTTCACGGGCTGCTTTAGTATATAGATAGATAGTAGATTGCAATTCACATTGTGAACGTAGTTGCCTTTTACTTCTTATGCATATGTAATATATATGTGAAAAATTTCGGATGGTGTCCTTGAGATTTGGGGTTTTCAGATTTTATCCCACGTTTTTTTCTCCGAGTGGTGCCCCTGTGCTTTTATAATTTTTCGGAATATGACCTAAACCTGGTTCAATAATTAAATATTTAAAAACTACATCAACTTAAAACTAAATCCGGTTTAATGAAGGAAGAATATCTCAAACCCACTCTCCTATGGGAACTTATTGTCGGAACTTGTTGTTGCCTCCGACTAGTGTCGCCGGACTGGAAGCCGCCGCCCACTACTCATCTTCTCCTTTCTTCTAACCCTAAAAACCCAAATCTCCTATTTTCAATCCAAGGTGTGGAGAAATAGGACAAATTCGAGAGATTGAATAACAGTTTGACAAAGGAAAATAGCAGCTTCATCCATCGTTGAATACGAGAGATTGAACTACGCTTGGATTTTGCACGGTGAAAGATTAAACTGCCGCCATCGATGAATGCGAGAGATTGAACTGCTTCCATCATCGACCTATCTCACGGTCATCATCACTGCTCAAATCCTTAATTTTGTAAAATTTAAAAGCTTCATCTATGTTAACCGATCTCTTCTTCGAGCATAAATGAGATGCAGGAATGCTTTCGTAAACTGTTGCTAAAACTACAATGTTTGTCCCTTTCCACCAACTAAATCTTCATCAAGAAATTAACAATTTGAAACCTGGTGACATAATGTCCAAGAGAAAGAGCTTCAATTGAAATGGGAAGATGATGACATTACAAGTGGGTTCATTATTTTTATACCTTGAACCGGATGTTTAAGTATTAACTATTGTAGTTTTAAAATATTTAATTATTGAACCGGGTTTATGACATATTTGGGAAAATTATAAAAGCACGGGGGCACTAATCGAAAAAGAAAAAACCGTGGGATAAAATTCGGAAAATCCCAAACCTCAGGGGCACCATCCGAAACCCTATATATATATATTTTATCCAAACTATTTAATCGAAACGTGGTTGTACAATTTGTTCTCCAAACATTACGAAATTGAAATAGAAAATCCAGAATATTATCGATATAATTATTCCTCAATTTTCTCGTTATTTTGCCTTTTCATATTATTTAATATCTTAAGCATTATCGATGTACTAATCAATTTTTGCAACTATGACTTTATGAATTGGAGCTCTTAAATACCACAAATAATACCGGCGGAAAAATAATTATGGTTAAGCTTACTTAGTCATAAGTAAGCTTAATTAGTCGCAATTAACTAAGATTGAAAATTCGGATTTTTACATTTAGGCCCGGTCTTGGACTGTAATGTAAGCATGGGCTCGGTTTGGTTCAAACCGTCGAACCGGCGGTTTTCAAACCGGCCCAAACCGCCGGTTTAGCAAACCGGTGGTTTAGGTTTGACCGGTTTAGGTTTCCGCCGGTTCAAGGTTTAAATTTCGGTTTGTGTTTTCCGAAAACCTAAACCGCCGGATTAGGGCCCAACGGCTTTTTTATTTTATTTTTAAAACCCAACGGCTATTTAAAATAGCCGTTGGGTTCTTAGGCCTCAACCGCTCATTTTTGAGCCGTTGGGGCTTTTTACAATATTAAAAAAAAATTTAAATAAATAAATCCCCCCACAATTTATCCTAATTTCCGATAAATACCCATTCTCTCTTCCTCTACAAATCACACCATCTACAACTCATCTTCTCTACTCTCCTAATCTCTTATTCTCGAATTCTCGATTCCTCGTATTCTCGATATCTCGATTTCTCGTAATGGCAAACCCAAGTGATCAAATTCTCTCTTCTCAATACCTTCCTAGCACCCAAGAGAGCGAAACACAAATGCCCGACAATCCCGATGTTACCGAAGTTCCACGAAGAAGTCTCCCCCTTCTAAAATGCGTACATCCGAAATATTTACGAAGCATTACACCAAGGGGGAGCCGGTGAACGAGTATTGTCAAGTGGCATGCAACTATTGCCCGCAGGTGTACAAGTGGAAGGTGAAGGGCGGCTACGGGACATTGCAAACTCACATGGCAAACGTCCATCCGGAGAAGCTCGGGATTTCACGGGGACAAACACAATTGTCCCACGGGTTTGCATCTTCTACCTCTCATTCTCCTTTATTTACATATAATCATAGTGAAGAAAGTTTAGGATTGACCGATGTTATTTGTTCACATTCATTACCGTTTTCTTATGCCGAATATGAAGAAGTTAGGGAATATAACACTAGATATCTTCAACCTTTTTTTAAACCAACTTCTAGAAAAACCGTTTCAAAATTAGTTAATAAATCTTACTTAAAAAAGAAAGAAATTTTTTTATCGATTTTGGCTAGTTTTGAACATCAAGTTTCAATTTGTAGTGATATTTGGAGTACACAATCACAACAACATTTTTACATGGGCATTACTTTACATTTTATTGATAACGCTATGTTTTTGCATAAATATGTTATTGGTTTTCGGCATTTTAATCAAAGACATAATGCAATTGGCGTTGCAAGCATGATTAAAACGGTTTTACAAGAATATAATTTACAACATCGAATTTTTTCATATTCTTTTGATAATGCATCCGCAAATACCACCGCCGTAAACCATTTGGTTGAGGATGCGGGACAATATATAAAAACTCCTTATACTCATCAAAGATGTGCATGTCATATTTTAAACTTATGTGTTCAAGATGGACTTAAGGTTTTAGGAGATATGCTAACCCCAATCAAACTTGTTATTGATCATATTTGACATGACTCCGATTTAAGAAGAAAATGGAGAAATTTCTGTTTAAACAAAAATGTTCATTCTATTGCTTTTTCAAAAGATGTTGGAACTCGTTGGAACTCGACTTACAAACTACTTTGTGAAGCCGTACGTTATAAAGTTTTGTTACAAGAATTTGCTTCAATTCATGTTCATTGGTCAATTTTAGATGATGAAAATGTTTGGGAAACTTGTGCCCATATTTGTAATGTTTTAAAAACTTTTAATGATGCAACTAATACCATGAGTTGTGTTTACACTCCAACATCTCATAGATTTTTAGAAATTGCCGTTAATGTTTCCGAAGCTTTTGTAAAATGTTTTAACATACCTTGCCTTCTAGAATGTATGCTTGATATGAAAGAAAAATGGCTTAAATATTATAAAAACATTCCCATGATTTATCTTGTAGCCGCCGTTTTTGATCCTAGACTTAAACTAGATGGACTTTCCGATTTATTGACTATTTATTATGATTGTTTGTGTGTAAACTTAACACAAGAAGACTATAATATTCCTAACATTGTGCAAGAAGTTAATACCGAAAATTTAAAATTACTTAGTACATTTCAATCTAGTGCTAGCTCTTCTTCTACCGCACCTAGTCCATCTCCCTCTTCTACTAGTTCATCTTCTTCTCTTTCACTTGCACAACAAGTTTTTGCTAGAAGAACAAAAACACCTAGACATTCATCTTCAAATGCGGAATATCAAGATTATCTTAGCACTTGTTTTAATTTTGATGATAATGTTGAATTTGATATTTTGGATTGGTGGAAGAGATTAGCTCCCAAATATCCAACCTTAGTTAAAATTGTACAACAAATCATGGCCGTACCCGCATCAACGGTTGCGGTGGAGCAAGCATTTAGCCGAGGCGGGAACATTCTCGGTCACAACCGAACTCAATTGAAGCCCGAGAAGTTGGAGATGCAAGTTTGTATACAAGATTGGATAAGGGCGGCTAAGCGGAAACAAAGGAATGCACCGGCGTACGACTCCAAATCGGATTCCAACTCCGAAGACGCCGGCACTACTTCCGAGTCCGACATCGAAAGGTAAGTGGGATTAAAAAAAAACTCGGAAGTCCGAAAAAAGGTAAGTCAAGGTAAGAGAACTACGTGGGCTTTGATTCCTCTTAATCCCGAGAGGATACGTAGGCAACCGGGAAACCGGTTCAAGCCCTTTAATTTTTCCGAGTTTTTTTTTAAAAATTGAATTTATGTTTCTTTTATTTAATTGGTATAAATTTTAATTACTAGTTTTTATATACTAATTTTTTTTTATAGTAATTTTTTTTAATTTTTATATAATATTAAATTTTTTTTTTTTAACATAACTACTTTGTTTGTAATTTTTTTTTTTTTTAAAAAACTGTGCTAAACCGACGGTTTAGGTTTGCAGCCCATGACTACCGTAATGTTCCGATTCGGTTGTTTCGGAGCGTTAATTTTCACTTTTAATATATTTGAACAATAAATGCATACGTTCCGGACCGGGCCGGATTTAATCCATATAACTTATAAAATAAAAACCGTATTATCCAACCGGACCGAAATGGACAGGACCGTGGTGGGATACCGGTTTGATATCCGGTTCGCAATTTTTGTAGAATGGTGGGGGAATGCTTATATCCTAAACTAAAACCCTTGCCCAGAAACTCAGCAAAACCCCTTCCTCCTCATTCTGCGTTCTTGTAAGGCTAACCTGTAAGAGAAAAGAGATTCGTCTTCCTTCGCCCATGGCCGGATTCTCCAAACTTTCCAGGTTTTGTCATGGCTCTTTCAAAGATGCATTTAAGACCAGTAGTTTGAGCCCACGCTACTTCACTTCTTCTTCCTCTACGGGCACCGCCGCCTCCGGTCCAAAGATTCCTCAATCGTCGAAGAAAGTACTGTTCTCTTCATGCACATTTATATTATATTCCGTTGCTTCTTTCATGAGTATAGTTGTATGTACTTTGGTTTTGCTCAGGTAAATTGATTTCAATTTGCGGTTACTGTTGCCTGCCTAGTGTTTTCAATGTTACAGTTCGGGGCGTGTAAGTGCACCTTAAGTCTGCAAGTGAATAAGGAAAATTGTCCAAGGCAGAGTTGTGATAGTAGAGGATTAGGGAGAGAAAAATATAAGAGATTACCTATATGTTAGGTGGATTTATAATACCGTCATGGCATTCTCTTGGGGTCATCGAGTCAAATGGAGGTAGACTTGTAGGACTTTGGAACCGAGAATGAAAAGTTTCCATCTTTTTTCTTTTGAAAAGTATCTGTTGCCCATCTTATTTTTCACAAAGAATGGATGGGAAAAAATGACAGAATATCATGGTATAGATGCTAGAGAGGTTTAAGGGAATTAGAAATAGAAAGGAGGCTTCTAGAAATAGTAAATTGTGTATGTAGACTTTTGCTTATTGCAACAATTAAGAAGATCAGATCAATGCTTATCCAAATCAATTTTTGAAAAAGTACTTCTCCTGAAAAATATCGTAGGATATATTCCTGTTGATAGAAGTTAGGAACTTACAATCAAGATGGTCGTGGTATCAAAATCAATAGTTCGTAGATGACTTGTCTTTTTCTTTTTCCATAAGAGAATTGAGTTGCACCTCAAATTTAGTTTACAATTGAAGCTGCATTCATAATTTATAAATCTTTATTTCTCAGAATTAAGATACACGATTTGAGTATATTCATTTCTTATTAAAGTCTCTTCTTATTTATAGTTCATCACTTCATCATAGATATAAACATTGCATTTCTTAAATTTGGGACAGATTTCTTGGTCTTAGAGTGTTTCTTGGACACGCAGATCTTTTTTTTTATATATAATATCAAGTACTCTTGATTGATGCCACGAATATGTAATTTTGACGTGGTGGATACACCAATGTTTGAACTTCCTCTATCACAAAGCTATTTGACCTTAATACCTATGTTCTATATAGATTTTGCGTTGATGCTGCTTAGTAGTAGGTATTTAAGATAGTTTTACATGACAAAAATATCAACTTATTTCATTTTTGTTCTTCTTTTGGTACAAGCTTGGTCCAATACCTCATGCTGAAAATTTACCAAACAAGCTGTAAATTATTTTCATCCTAGAAGACCTTTTTCCAATACCTCATGGATCAAAGTATAAGAAGCTTCCTTATTTTTAATGCAGTTTCCTGGAAACAGAAGCTTAGCCGCACAGGCATAACTGATTTTTTTAAAATTCAGAAGCTTCCTTATTTGGTACAAGCTTGGTCCTTGGGCTCTGCTAACGATCACATCAAAAACTGATTTTTTTAAAATTCAAAAGCTTAGCCGCACAGGCATAACTGACTTCATGTGAGTTTTGATTTTAGTTTTTGCTCTAGAAGAATTTTCATTTTTCTATAGCTATAACTATGATTAGTATTGTAAATATATCTTTAACAGTATTAATTAGCTGAATTTCAAAGATGTCAACTATAAATTGTGAGCTACACCAAGGAGTTTCCAGAAAGGTGGTTTAGTTTTGTAAACCATGGAAAATTGGATGCTGAAAATTTACCAAACAGCTGTAAATTATTTTCATCCTAGAAGACCTTTTTCCAATACCTCATGGATCAAAGTAACAGGCTTTGGTTAATCACTCGCAGGCTTCAGTTTATCATCTTCATACCTCCTGATCAGAATAACTTATTCCTTTTTCTTCCATCATCCATAATGATATTCTAAAGCAAATGCAATTTCCTGGAAACAGAGGCTTAATAGCTTAGTCTTACGTTATGCTGTTAAATCTCATCACCATTTGTTGACCAATTCTTAGAAACTTTCACTTCAAAGTTGTGTCAAATTTTCACCGTCATGAGTTACTATGCAAATGGAAGACTAGCATGACAAAGGCATTGGAATCTGCCTTTTTTAAAATGTGCAGATGTTATGATCTGTGCCTTTAAACAACTAAACTCCGTAGTTCCTACTAGGCATTCAGATCAGTCTCTCAATCTCCCTATTGCAAGACATAATTTAATTTTCTTTCATTTTGTTCTGCCCCTGTTGTTTTCATTTTGTTCTTTAGTTGATGGAGCTTCCTTGTAATGGCCTTTTAGATACCTGTGCTGTTCTTGACATGGCACATTTTGTGGATAGTGATAAAGCATGCTATTACCCACCTATCCAACCACTGAAAAAATGGTCTTGAACTTGTATATTTTTTCCGAGCCTCAAGGTTTTATAATATGCATTGACCTATGTCTATACGCTTAGATTGTTGCTGAGACTGAGAGGTGTTTTTTGGGGAACTTGTTGATGCATTCTTTTCCCCTTTTCTGGTGATGTATACGCTTTTGAACTCTAGTGACATTGTTGATTCAATTTTAGGGAAGATTATTGACTGGAGCAACTATTGGCCTGCTAATAGCTGGAGGAGCGTATGTTAGTACAGTGGACGAGGCCACATTCTGGTACATTTTTTTATGTTTTTGTTTTCGCATTCTATACTTTTGGTCCTAAATATAACACTTTGGTATTGTTGTAATCCATTAAACTTGTGGGGGCACTACTACATTGAATGTCACAATATGGAACCTATTTCATAACTCATTTGCACCTACTTTTCATTTTGAAACGATTTGCTGTTGTTTTGATATTTCAATGGCCTCGTGTCTTTTGATGTTTGTGCAGTGGCTGGCTTTTCTCAGCTACAAAACTTGTAAATCCATTTTTTGCCCTGTTGGACCCAGAGTTTTCACATACTCTAGCTGTTACCGCTGCATCTCGTGGCTGGGTTCCAAGGGAGAAAAGACCCGATCCACCCATCCTAGGATTGGATGTTTGGGGAAGAAAATTCTCCAATCCAATCGGTCTTGCTGCTGGTTTTGATAAAAATGCCGAGGCTGTTGAAGGTTTACTTGGAATGGGTTTTGGCTTTGTTGAAGTTGGTTCTGTGACACCTGTGCCACAAGAAGGCAATCCTAAACCCCGTATCTTCAGATTGCGGAAGGAAGGGTAAGAATGTATGTTGTTGTGTGTTTTACATACTTGGTACCATGTTTCCTGAACTATTTTTTGAATGGTTTGATTTGCTTGAGGATTTGAACTTTTAATATATATGCAAGCATCCTCCTTATGTTTCAATTTATGTTCATTCTGACACATTGATAAATGAGTTATGAACAGTGCAATTATCAACCGCTGCGGCTTTAATAGTGAAGGCATAGTAGCTGTTGCGAAGCGTTTGGGTGCACAACATGGTAAGAGGAAGTTGGATGAAACTTCTAGCACTTCATCTGCCAGTGAAGATATTAAAGTTGGAGGAAAGGCTGGGCCAGGCATTCTTGGGGTAAACCTTGGAAAGAATAAGACTAGTGAAGATGCAGCTGCAGATTATGTACAAGGAGTGCATACTCTTTCCCAATATGCAGATTACTTGGTATACAATACATATCTTTACTTTATACCTCTTCGTTTCAGCATTTATACAATGTTATACTCAATATTTGCAGTTTTAAGTTTTCATAACATATTTACTAACTGTGGTGACATCTGAGTCTCTTAGCTCAAAAAGGGTTGACATGGTGTTTCTAGAACAGTGTTGACTTTAAGATCGGGACGGGCAGACGGAAATGGAACGAATAGAAAGGGCTTGAAGTTCTTTTTAGAGTTCTATACTTCTTATTTTGTTGTATCTTGTCTAGCCTTTTTGGCGTCGATCTATGCATTTGATTAGCCATTGATGAGTGAGATTGTGCTTGTATTGCATTTTCTTCAGTTATCTGTAATAATTTGCTAGTTTAGGATTGTTTGTTCATTTTACACTTGTTAATGTAGGACTGCAAACTTCAAATTCTTATTTATTCTAAGCATTTGTAGGCCCAGAATGCTGTTACTTACCAAATTGCTCTGTTAGTGCCACTTGAAATATGTTACCTTGTCTTGTTTTAGGTCATTAATGTTTCATCTCCTAACACACCTGGCCTACGTCAACTTCAAGGGAGAAAACAATTGAAGGATCTTGTGAAGAAGGTTAACACTAAAAATGATGAACATATAATCTTCAATTCCATTTAATTACTTCTGCTTATTTTTTTTTACTCTAATCATCCAGGTTCAAGCTGCCCGTGATGAAATGCAATGGGGTGAGGAGGGCCCACCACCACTGTTGGTGAAGATTGCCCCTGATTTATCTAAACAAGATCTTGAAGATATCGCAGCGGTATCAATGTGGTTATGTAAAGTGGCAGTTTCACGTCTGTTTGGGGCTTTTCTAACTTTTTTTACTTTTCCCAGGTTGCTGTGGCTCTTCATGTAGATGGATTGGTATGTTATTTCTTATTTAACTCCTTTTCTCTGTAATCCACATCATGGGGTTATACTTGTATTGATGTGCTCATATATTGTTATATTTCAACTTTTGCCACATTATATATCATATGGCCTTTTCATATTCTTGATACATGACATACATTATTTCTCAGATTTTTGTCCTGATCAATCTTATAGTGTTGCAGGGTCCATGCATCTTCAGTTTTTCTGCTCACCAATCAATTTGTGTTTATACTGATGAACACTAGTCATATAAAGCTAGATGAATAGATGTCTATGTGTTCCTTTGAAAGAAGTTACTTTATTAGCTCCTAGCTTTTATTTGTTAGGCCTAGCTGTTCTTTATCCTATGTGTGTGTGTATGTATATACATATCACATCGGAAAAAGGGCTCCCATGAGAACTGAGAATGGTTCACAATTCTTGATAAACTGGGTCACATTGTAAAACGTGTTGGACACAAATGGGAACCAATTTTAAGTTGACGCACTTCTAATGATTTCCCATAAAAAAATTTGGCGCATTAACTTAAAACTGGTTCACATTTGTGTACAAAAAGGTTCGCAATGTGAACCGACTGACTTCTGAAGAAATGTGAACTGTTTTTGGTTCTCATGGGAATGATTCTTCTCACGTAAACTTGACCCTAGTCATGTCAAATAAGAAATTTGAACCCTTCCATATATCGTATTTCTCTAAGACTTCTTTCTTTGTTCACTCTTGTTCTATCATCTGTATCTTTGCATATTTTGACCTTCATAGTTATAGACATGAGAACGATTGTTATATAATACTTTTTGCTCATCTTTTCCGATTTTTTGACATTACTCCCTTCTCTTTTTGTATCTTCTTATTGGGAGTGGGTGGAACTGATGCTTGAACTCTGATAAAATTAATGAAAATTTCCATAGTAACAATTGCTTTGAACTATTATTGACCAGAGCTGTATATGAAAATTCGAAGAATAAAAGATGAAACCATGTGATGTGATTCAGTTTGCATCGTTTCTTTTACCTCTTGGTGGCTACTGTAGGTGACTATTGGCCACTTCAGTTCTACTTATTGTGCTAGCTTAGTTACACGTTTTTTCATTAATTGTATGTTATTTTATTCACCGCCATTCCACTTAAAATGTTACTGGTGTTTTGCACCATACTTGTCTTTTTCTTAAGCTCTAGAGCTGAAATTCTATTGTCATTTGTCATTTGGGTGAATTGCGTTTTTAGGCCACTGACCTTTATATGTACAACACATTTAATCTATGTTATGGAAGCATCAATTTTGCCACATATTTTATAGGTTTGGGATGATATTAGGACAAAATAAAGGTTAGTGACCATGAAGAAACAACCTGGAAGGTTTAGGATCAAACTCAAATTACTTTTTTTTTTTCCCTTTGGTGCATTTTTTGTTGTTTTCTGTTTAATTAGGGTTTTACAGTCTTACTTGAATGTTGCCAAGACTTTTTCTGAATTCAAAGAAAACAGCATTGACACAATATTTATCCTTGTCAACTGCTCTGACGTGAGCTTCTTTTAATTGGTTCTATATAGATCATAACAAATACAACCATTTCACGACCTGAGGCAGTCAGTATGAACCCCGTCTCCCAGGAAGCTGGCGGCCTAAGTGGAAAACCTCTTTTCAACTTGTCAACCAATGTGTTAAAGGATATGTATGTCTTGACACGGGTATGAAGCTTTTTTCACTTTTCACCCCCTTCAATTTACATTCCTTGTCTATTACTTGTTGAAGTTGGGATTTCTAGAGGAGGCTGGGAGTGAGGTCTCAAGCACATTAATACTGTAAAAAAAATCTCCCCATACAGCTCACTTTAAGAAGCCTTGTGATGGAGGTCTAAAGCACATTAATTCCGTAAAGAGGGGAATGCATAAATGGGGCAAAAGCCTCTGAAGCTATCTCCATGTCTGTTATCAATATAACTTTGTAACTATTTAACCACCATGATGGTAAAAAGATGATAGTAGAGACTAGAGAGGCAACATAGTACAAACAAAATTTCACCGCCTTGTGCCAACAAGATGGTAAATGGGAAGGTCATGTGGGATGAGAGTGGCATACCATAGGAATCATAGGATTGCAGAAAGGGATTTTAAGCTGACCAACTACCAAGTATCTCTTCTGAGTGAGCTTAGTCTAGGTTCTGGAACAACATATTGCAGAATGGTGTGCAAGTATATGGACATCAAGCCTATCTGGATTAAGAGTGACTTTGACACTCATCCATTTTCCATGGTCTGGAGAGCTAGCTGTTACACTTAATCTGCCTCACGCTTCTGCTACAATCTTATTCCATTTGCTGGGAAAAGTTGGTAAGCCTTAAAGGCATTTATTTAGTCAGAGACAATAAATTCCACCTCCATGAAAATATCAACTTGAATACTAGTCTTGAGATAGTTGATTTTAATTTGAATGATAGTGTTCTTAGGTATTTCACTTCACATGTTTGTTCCATCTGTTTTGCCAACTTGATTGACAGAGTTGTGTACTTGACAGGGGCGAGTTCCTTTAATTGGATGTGGTGGTGTTAGCAGGTAAATGTGCATCTATTATTTGCATTGTTTGACAGAATTCTCCTTCAGAACATTTTCCTAAGCTTCATTTTGTGTGTTGAAACCAGTGGTGAGGATGCATACAAGAAAATACGTGCTGGTGCGACCCTTGTCCAACTTTATACCGCACTTGCATATGGCGGACCTGCTTTAATTCCACAGATAAAGGTAATTGCATGTCAACCTTATATGTTCTCTAGGCATAAATAGGTTTTGAGATAGATAAACATCTAAGATCTGCATATTGATTTTTGAAATTGATTCCTAAAATCTCATCTAGCCTTTGACATATCCAATAGCTCGGGTAAATATAAATTCATATAAAAGTGAAAAACAGCATAACTTGGCCCGTTGGAAGCCAGTTACACAGATGTACATGCGGCCTATAATCCAAAATAGTACGGCATAAACATGCAATTCTCCTGAACATACCAACTACCCTCACAATATGAGCGATTTATCCAATAGCTAAGACTACAGTGCTTAGCACCACATCCCACTAGACCAACTGAGTATTGGTTTAAAACCTTTTTTTAAACATGATAAGGTGAGGTAAATCAGCTGATCAAGAGCTGATCATATAAATCCCCAAGACAAGTTTGTGAGCATAAGTTGACCTGTTAGCATGTAAAAGAAGGAGAGCGTTGGAAACATAGACCCTTTTATGCATATTTACCCCCCGTTTGGTTGTAATTCCGGAAACGGAAACGGATTGGAAATGAATCTAGTCCATATGTGTACCTTGTTCATGAATCATTTCATGCGGTTTCATGCAAGATGCACATTTTGTTACCCTGTAGGGTATCAAAACTAATCAATTTCTACTACAATTACTTCAAAGCACAAGAAATGATTCCCCAAAACTTCATGAACAAGGGTACACATATGGACTAGATACGTTTTCATTCCGTTTCCGTTTCTGGAGCTTAAACCAAACGGGCCCTCAATGTATCCGGTTTGATGTTCGACTCATATTTTCGCAGGCAGAGTTGGCCGAATGCTTAGAAAGAGACGGGTTCAAGTCTGTCCAAGAAGCAGTGGGTGCTGACTTGAGATAGCTAACTTAAGTGTTTAAGGTATTTATTTTATACATGGACCGGGAGCATCCCATAAACAATGATCCAAGTTTAGCATCTATTTATTTCCCTTTTCTTAATTGCATATTTGCATGCATGTAAGCCTGGTAATCAAGGTCTTTGCAAGTACACTGTACACTATAAAAGAGAACACGAGGGTGGAAGAAGCACATTGAGCAAATGAGATCCCCTCAAGGAACACCCATTCTGTTTATTGTGTTTTTTTTTTTGTTTTGTTTTCTTTTCCTCGTCTTTGTTTGTTTGTTAGGTCTTGAAAATGAGTTTAAAAATCATGCATTAGAGTTTGATTTTTACTCTGTGTTGTTGAAAAGATTTCATTCATCAATAAAAAAAAGTATAGTGTTGGTCTATTAATTTTGTCCTGCAAATTGATTGAATTACTCGTCCGAGTCCGAGTTTGGTATTTGATGTATAATATACTCTTGAATAGCAGCGAGTTACAAACTTACAACAATTAGATATGATCGGAAAGTCTCATGACCAACTTTCTCTCAAACGAATAAATTCCACCTGAATTGTTGTCACACAAGTTTATATAAACGAGTTTCCTACGTGTCTTTTTGTAGAGATTAAATCGAACGTGGTTTTGTCCGGTTGAGGAGACCGGTTGGAAATTGTAGATGAGAATAATACCACGTTCCATCTTTGAATTTGTTAAACTTTGATTTGTTTTTTCCACTCTTCTTGGCTTTTTAGTCGAGTTATCGTCGAACATTATTTTTGTGTCCCTCATTTGGATGGCCAATCACACGAGCTTTCTCTTCGTCAATGTCAATTCCTCGCATTTCTTTGGTGATCTTGTAAGAAAGCCTAGCATTGTATGAGACATATATGTTTGAGCTCTTTGAAAAATTCCGAAGCACCGACCTAAAATATAACCGAAGTAATCTTGGTATGCATCTTCTCCGTTACAATTTATTCCCACTTTTCAGCCTTGAAGCATTCCACATGGTACTGTTGAACCCAATTAAATATGACCCGCCTATGTATGTTGAGTTCGGTCTTTAATTCTATGTGGATTTATAAAATCCTTTTAACACATGCAAACACCATTAAGAAAATTTTTTCACGAGACCGGTCAGAAATTGTAGACGAAAGAGTAATATCCCTTGTCTTATAATTTGATAGTTTTGGGTTCGTTTGGCCTCACTCTTATTGACTTTCGATTTGAGTTATTATCGATTGGCATTTTTATACCTCTCATTTAAATCACCGATCATCTTAGCTATCTCTTCTTTCCATGCCACTTCCTCACACTTTTTTGTCACATTAGCTTCCTCTCTTTTACATGATGCCTTCCTCACATATCCTTATGTTTTTTTTTTCCAATCCCGTCATATTAGCTTCCTCCTTTACCATGGTACAATCCTCCGTGTCCTTGGTGATACTACAATGACATATTTCGCTGTATGAGTCTTCATATAGGCTTGATTCCTATGACAACTTCCAAAACACTTGCACAAAGGATATCAAAAATATAATTTGATAACCCCATGTCACCGATTAAAATGATAACAAAATAATCATTTTATGCCAATTCATAAAAAAAACTCGTTATACTTTGAGAAGAAAATTTTCACTATTCCTACAAATAGAAAAAAACACGATGCTTCATTTAAAAAGCCCATGTAAGAAAAATTTTCCAACACAAACTTGTTGTTTTATAGCTTTTGGACGTAAGAATCCTCCCAACTACAATTTTCGTTGGATTTTTCTCATTTGTGAACTTTGACATGTCATTCGGATCCTCCCGACTACAATGTTGGTGCATTACTTGAATCCGTTTGAGCTTCCATATCAGAGATTTCGTGTAGCACTTGAATTGGATCCTTTTAGGATCATCGGAATGCATGTGTAGTTGTAGCGGTGACAATTATCCGTTTTCAATCCATCTATTGTCATTTGGTGAAGTAGAGGAACTATTTTTTTTGAACCAAATTTTCATTTCCTGCTCAAAACAAATGCACAAAAGAGAGTTAACAAGGTAAAAAAAAACAAAAAAACTTACTCTTTGTATGATTCTTGGGTTGCTCGTACTTTGTTTGGTTTCTCCCTTACTCTTTTTTTGTATGTGCTCTCAACTTCTTCCTTTTCTATTTTGCAAAGTATTTGTGGATGACATTATTTATTTGTTGAGTTTGTGAAATTGTTTGAACAACCATAACATCATAGTCTCAAATATTATTTATAGACGGAGACGAGGGATAATTTAACATTTGCAATTGATTATGCAAATAAATAATATTGTGCTCTAAAACCGTTCTCATCTTTTTTGGTTTGTCTCCATTTCAGTGTATATTGTAATCGTCTCGATTCGTCCAGATAGATACATAACTAATACAATGTCCAAGGCTAAATATGCTCAATCTCTAACTTTAAAGAACTTAACTATGGTCACCATAACACCCTTATTCAATCCGCCGGTAGCAAGTAACAAGCCCCTTGAATAGTCTTTATTGGGCAACATTTAAAGCAATATTAAGGTGAATAAATTAATTATAATCACCTCATATTTCTTTTCCCTTTGTAGATGAGAAATTGATATCCTTTTTTGTTGAATAAACGGGTAAGTAAATAGGCATTGTCCCTGTCTATTAGTGCACCATTCTATGACATCCTTTCGGATGAGAATTTTGACTTCTTGTGGGATGACTCCTCCTATTGCAGAGATGATTATCCGCAACGCTATTAATTTCTCAACAAATATGATTAACCTTTACCTGCTTGAATTCAGACAATATAAGTGAAATATATGTAATAACCAATTTGATCTCCCACGGAGGTTTCCAATTTTTATTTATTGAGTTGATAATCGTTAGATTACCCCCTTCGATTTATGTATTCTCTATTTCAATTCTCTTGCTTTTAATATGTCTTTCCTAAGGGCAACCGCTTCTTCATGCAAAACAAATGTATAACCACATTGTCCATATTCAAGTGTAACTGTTGTTGCGTGATGAACTGATGATCCCTTAAGATATAGACAAATGAACCATGTTCATTACTTTTTTTTTGATCCATCAAAGTTAAGCTCTGTTGAATGGATGGAAGAGATCGACATTGAGTATGGTTGGTCGAATTACTTTAACTAACAGAAAGAGAACTTTGCACACTATCCCTTGGTCTACTATGAGTCTTCATAAGGAGGCGGGAGGTTTGGGCATTAAACGTATGGAAATGTTAAACTTGGCTCTTGTCGGTAAACACGTGTGGAGGTTTCTGATGGATGAAGATAGTTTATAAGAATGGTAAATACATCGGCGTAGTGGGTGGGACTTCTGCATCTTATTCTTACGTATGCCGAGGATTGCTTAATGTTTTATTGTATCAACCTAATGTTCAGGATACATATAAGTGGGATCTCACACGGGATGGTAAGTATATGGCAAAAACAACTTATGCTATGATTGTGGGTAATAATGTTATGGGTAGTGCATATTATCATCTCTTTGAACACGTATGGCGCATGACAATACAGGAATGGTCACATTTTTTTCTTTGGAAAATTCTACAGTGAGGGGTTCTTGCTAATGTCCTAAACAATACTAAGTTTAATAATGATATATATTGGAAGGATATCTCTGTAGTAGCAATAGGGTGGAGTCCCCCTCCTTCCCCCACCGCCTTCCGACCCGCGAGAGTATACAATGACAACTTCCGGACACTCATGCCCGATCGTGAGACTGTCTATCTCTGTAGTAGCAATAGGGTGGATTTGGAAATGGAGGAATTGAAGTGGAGATAGTCACACTTTCACTATTCAACAAACTACTGCGTATAATATTGCTAACGAGCATAATGAATGTTGAATGGAAAAAACCTCCTCAAGGTTATATTAAAATCAATACGGATGGTTTCGTTCGTTCAGATGGTTATGCTTCTACGGGTGGGGGGAGTCATTATGGATCATTTAGGAGTGTGGAAACGAGGTTGTGTTTGCTAATATAATTTAGGTTCATGTATAGTCCCTATGGCTAAATTTGGGGCATCGTACATGGTTTAAAGCTTGCATGAGATTTAGGCCATCGACTAGTTGTCCTTGAATTGGATTCTCAGTTGGCGATTGATCTCATCCGTAAGAAACTAACTCGTTGTCACTCTCTTAGGGTTTTAGAATACCAAGACTTTTTGCAAAGGAATTGTACTATCCGGTTCCGTCATGTATGTCGTGAGGCGAATTATGTCGTGGATTATTTAGCTAATATTGCTTTCAATTATGACTTTGGCTTGTATGTATTGATTTACGTGCCGGAGGGTGTGAATGGTTTTCTTATATATGATGTAAGGATCGGGCTCCCATGAAGTTGCTAATTAACTTTATGGTGGGGTTTGACAAATTTAGACCATTGATTAAAATTAATGATCAAGATTTATTCATCTATTAAAAACTTAAGAAAATAATATATTTTAAAGATAAAAATGATATATCTCCTTCCAATTATTGTATGTAAGAGTTTAGTTTTCAAATACATATTATTATAAAACTTTTATTTTTCAATTATTGTATGTAAGAGTTTAGTTTTCAAATACATATTATCATAAACCTTTTATTTTTCATTATCATCCACCTCATAGATAATATCGATTTTGTGAAGAGTATTTTTTTTTTTAATATTATCTATTATTTCATATATGTACAAATAGATTTTGAGATTAGATGATTTTAACTAGGTCTATTAGTGAATAATTTTACAATTTTAATGTGAATAAAATAATATTAAATCAAATTTTAGTGTTATCTAACCCACTAGAGAAAAAATAGTTAATTATCGGATAATTTAAAAATATTTTCAACTCTTATTTATATACTAGAATTAAAGAGGTGAGATTGTTGTGAAAATTTTACTGCTTTTTTTTTTTACTTTAAAGTTATCATATAAATGATTATTATATTTTATTATTCATATAATTTTATTATATCTTTTAATAAATGAATAAGAAGAGTTCTGATATTTAATGGGTCGATTGTAGTCTTTTATATCAATAATTTACACTTTCAAAATAGATGGATTAAAAAATAAACTACTTTTTCAAAAAAAAAATAGTTGTTTTAAAGTAAACACATCTATCTATTTATGTAAATTGATAAATGTATGATCATGTAAATATTTTCTTTTTTTTTTCATTTTATTGATCTAAATTATAAATCTTAACCACTAATTATAATCAATGGTCCAAATTCACTGAACTTTATCATGAAGTTGATAAAGTAAATTCACTGGAGGCCCAACCATGTATGTAAGAGCCGGACTATCTCTCGAGTGATGAATACTTAGCTATATTTTATATATAATAATTAATAAGCACGACTAGATGCGCGGATACCAGCATTCCTCCTCCATATAAAAATAATAATTTTTATAAGTAAAATATATAGGTTATATGAGGCGGTTTTGTTACATTTCCTTTTTAGAAAAAACAAAGTCCGTAATTGGTCTCGTTGTTTCTTAGTTCACCGAAATTTGGAAGGCTTGAGAAGAGCAGGGAAAGAGGAAGAAGATGTCGTACCTTTTGCCGCACTTGCACTCGGGATGGGCGGTGGATCAGGCCATCCTTGCCGAGGAAGAACGCCTCGTCATCATCCGCTTCGGCCACGACTGGGACGAAACTTGCATGCAGGTATGCTTTCTTTCGTTCTTTCATTACTAACCTCCATTTTCATGCGTTCTTCATGCTTATTCAATTTCATACTGCGTTGAAATTTGTTTTTTGCTGCCCAAACGATGCCTTCTTCCAAAGCCCTAACGCTAGATTCGTTCAATTTTTAATTCTTTGTACAACCAACTTTCCTTTCACAAACCCTAATTTCCTTCTAAATGTCTATGATATTGGATTGTTGCTTTTTTGAGGGATCGTTCTAGGATTAAGCTTGATCTCCAGCTATAATAACCATCAGCTGGCAGTTGCCATAGTTTGTGCTGGATTATTGCTTTTTTGGGCCTTTTTTTTCATATCATAAATCCAATGGTTTTCCTAGATTTCCTTTATCTATATTATCTTAAGAACGACAGGCCTTGTTCTTCTTTGTCTCTTTCTCCATCAGAATTCTAGGAACTAGATACTAATCTTAGTTTTGAGTACAGTAATTCCAAGAGCTTATCCATTATGTGAAAGCATTAAGAATATATGTTTTGGTGCTGAAGTTTGTGGAGTTTGCTAAAGCCATTAAGACACTGAAGCTTCTGCAGTAGAAATATATGCCATGCTAATTCTTTCGTGCTGTACGGCTTGTAGGGGTACACGCTCTTGTGCTGGTGATCATTCACTTGATCCATGTCATTGTTGATTCCTTTTGTCTTTGTAAAACTACCATAGTTATAAGGGTTCCATTCTTTTGTGGAAGAGATACGCTTGATTGTTCTGTTAAAGTTGGTGCTTTGATCAGCGTGGCCTAAGTTCACTGTCTTGGTACATAGATATGTTAGCAGATGGATAGAAATTCAGAATCCTTGTAATTTGTTAAGTTTTTCCAAACCCTCATATGTCAGCAAGATGTGCTGGCTGCAAGCATTCCCCACTATGATCCTAAACTACAAGATAAGACTTTCTAAAATCTACAGTAATGCTATTAGATGAATTATAGTAATAACTTGATTTCAATTTCTTGCCTCTGTAGACCCTTTGTCTTGAAAGGTCTTGTTCCTGTGGACCCAATTCTAGAATTTATAGAGGCTACAATAACATGATTAGAACAAACCTAGTGACAACTTGTTTTGAACCTTTTGTTGTACTAGACCCAATAATGCAGGTTCATAGTGTTCAAGTTACATTAATGACATGATTAGGTGAAACAGGTTTGTATGGTACGAATCCTATGGAATCAAGAATCGGTTCCGGAATCACCGAAATCAATTTCCTTGTTTTGTAGCAAAAAAATTGGAATGAGCCATTGCACGGAATAAATTATTCCAATATTTTTCATTCCCAATTCTTGAACTATTTTCATGGGTTTGTTTTAACTCGGCTTTCTGACTGTAATGTTTTTGGCCATTGATCTATTATGGGCAAATTAGGTTATAAACCATTATTTTATGAAATCAATATATTTTCAACCCAAATGTTAAATTGATAATCTAACCAAACAACATGTTTCAGGAATTGGATTAGGTCATTACCCTTTCTATTCCAACCCGATTCTTGCACGCGTACCAAATGAGTCCTTAGTGATAAATTGATTTGTAACCCTTGATTCTGTTGTCCCAATTCTTTCATATTTGTAAGCAGTTGTCAATTTATCAACCTTAATCCAGAATCCAGATGTTGTTTGCTTATTGTAGAAATTCTCTTTTAATATATAAATGTGCATCAATGTCTCCTTGCATTAAAGTGTCGGTTAATGACTGAGTTGACTTGTTATAAATAGATGGATGAAGTGCTGTCTTCAGTTGCAGAAACTATAAAGAACTTTGCTGTGATATACCTTGTGGACATAACAGAGGTGCCAGACTTTAACACAATGTATGAGCTGTATGATCCATCAACTGTGATGTTCTTCTTTAGAAACAAGCACATTATGATAGATCTGGGAACCGGAAACAACAACAAGATCAACTGGGCTTTAAAGGACAAGCAGGAATTCATTGACATTGTGGAAACAGTCTACCGTGGGGCCAGGAAGGGTCGGGGTCTGGTGATTGCACCCAAAGACTACTCTACCAAGTATCGCTATTGAGATCTTGTGTACAAGTATGGGCCGGCTTACCATACCCGTAAAACTTCACTTATCATACATTGTTGTGGCTCGTGGGATATGAAGCCTTTATTCATAATATGAAGCAATATTGGCCCTGATTTGTGTTTTGGATAGTTGTTTTGTATGCTGCACATACTTTCAATCTTGTGAAAGATCCAAGGCTTGAGAGTGGCAAGAGCCAGTCTTGTGCTAGTGCTTTGAAATGTTGGAGATTCTGAACTTATTGCACGTTTTTATTTGGCCATAAGAGACTTGTTCTGCTTGTTCTCCTCTATTTTTAGTGATTGTGTAAATTTCTGCATAATCTTACTCTTTTTATGGTAGGTGTTTACATCTGAGTTTAAAGCTTAATAGTGAGACTATTTGCCTTCAATTTGCTGGACTACATCAACAGAAGTGTGAACATATCATCATCTTTGCACCCGAATTGTGTCTTTATTGAATGACATCGAGAAAATTGTGTATTTTTCCGACTCTGGATCTTTGCACCCAAATTGTGTCCTGTTGAATGTCATTGGGAAAATTGCAGTATTTTTCTGACTCTCTGAATTTGAATAATATCTTGTATATTGACCGTTTGTAAATTTGACTCGTGCTCTACAGTAAAAGAAAAAGTTCTAATGAAAGAAAATAACAAATTATTTATTTAGTTTGCAAGTTGAAGAATTTGCTTATAAAAAAAAAAAAGAATTAACCTTTTTAAAGCACTTAAAAGTCAGTAGCGTCTCATAAAAGCAACAAAATATTAGGAGTTGTAGCTCATAACTTATATTGAAGAATAAAAAATATATTAAAATGGGTATTAGGAGTTGTATCCCATAACTTATATTGAAGAATAAAAAAAAAAAATTAAAATGGGCGAAAAACACTCCGCTCGAATCTCACTCACATTGAAGCTGTTAATGAGTTTTCGTCCATTCCACAATAAAGATCTCATAAATAGTGACCAAAATGGTTTGAATCATTTATGTCATTCGAGGATAGAGGATTTTATAAATGAAAAAAAATCACATGGTACATTTTTCACAATTTGGTTCATCCTTCCCATCACTTTATTTATCCCCACCAATTAGATCAATTGTAAGATTAACGGATCGGTTTTTTTATTTTTATTTTAATTTTTGTAAAGTGTTTTGATTTACTTATAATTAAATATTATGACTAAGATAAATATTTTTTGATTATTCTATTTATTTGAATATTTATAATTTATTTTTCTCTATAAATAGAGTATATTATTGGATATGTTTAGAATTATTTTTTTATTATAGAAATAAGTAATGAATTAATTTTAAGATGATATTGATATCTATTATATAAAATATTAATTGAACACATAAAATTAACACATAAGTTAATACATTGAAATTATTATACATGAAAAAAAATATTTAATATTTAATATATATTTTATAAAAACAATTAGTATAAGTAGTGTATAAATATAGTCGTAACGTTAATATGTATTATAATTTTAATAAACTTGACCTATGAAAATTAATATATTATAAGACATTAAACATAAAATTT
Organism: Fagopyrum tataricum; assembly: GCA_002319775.1. Lineage (NCBI taxonomy): Eukaryota > Viridiplantae > Streptophyta > Magnoliopsida > Caryophyllales > Polygonaceae > Fagopyrum > Fagopyrum tataricum. The sequence goes on from CM008280.1 coordinate 11,395,666, forward strand.
AATATATTATAATTTGAAAAATTATATAAACATAGAGTTAAGAAACATTTAAAGGACAAAAAGTATAAAATTTTGTAAGAAAATGTAACGGAAAGAGTAATAAGAAACCAAAGTTTAAATCCGCACCATTATACATGGTCTAATGTTGGGCGTTAATGTCATTATCGTAAAGTGCTTTGAACTTTGATGTCTTCTACCACATTAGTTCCTAATCCTGATTTTTATCATTACTAGTTGTCATGCACACGCGGAAGCAACGGTGCATGACAATTACATGTTAGATTGAAATAATCTGCTATGTAAATGTGAAATATACACATAAAGATTGTCACTCAGTTGTGTACATACAAAAATATAGAAGTTACCATACTAATGTAAAAGCCTTTGCTTGTAGTAGCTAATTTGGAATTTTAGTAATTTTAGTAACTGCACACGGTTAGAAGACATGAAATTTTAGTTTAAACTTATAAAACGGGAGAAAATGAAAACAAGTTTAGGATTAGGATTAGGATAATGTCTTGAATTTATGAACATCTAGTAGATTGTGAAGATCTCTGATCTTCATGTTATTTCTTTAAAGCTTTTAACCCTCGTGCTCATACATGATCCTTATTCTTAATGTAAACATTACATTTAAGAATTAAAACTTCTCTTTTGTATTGATAAGCCTTTGCCCGTTGTTCCTCTTGATTTCAACTTTGTTTGCCCGAAAGTGCAAAATGTAAGACAAAGAAGGATGGACAAAACACGGAAGGAAGGATTTAAGTGATAACATCATCAATTTATTGTAATCTAAAACTAACAGTTCGATGGGTAGTGAATAACTAACTCCTCATCATGTAGCTTTGCCTATCAACATTGAATTAAGGTCAATACAAAATAACCATAACATATAACTTTCAAAACATCAAAAGAGAGGGACTTTGGGAGAAAAGATGAGTTTAATTTGGAGAAAATAAGAGTGAAGCATTAAAACATATATGTGTACATATGAATAGACAAAGAAACAAGATAAAGTTATGTAAAACAAGAAACATATTACATGTTAAGATATGAGAATGACCTACAATGGTAGTTGTTTCACCGTCTTCACAAAAACTTTGACAAACTAAATCAGTTTGTATAGATATCCAAGTACATACAACCTAGATACACAATCATTGAGAAGATAACTATTCAAGTGAGATAGATAGCACCACACTTATTTGTGGAAGAAATGTCAAATACTTAAAACCTCAAAAGAGCATAGCGGTCTAACTCAAAGTTCTCATATTCAACCAACAAATGAAAAAGAAGCTGGCAATTTAGTATATAAAATATTAATAGACAACCAACAAATTAGCCATTGGAAATGAAATTAGCAAAATCCTTTTAAGCTTTAACATCTCCTTGTAAACTCTCTTCCATTGTTTCATGGAAAATAAAAGCAAAAAATTCCACCACTTTTAACAAGCTTTATAACCAGCTACATGAATTCATTTGATAGAGACAATTAATTCATTTACCATATCGTGTGTCTTGAAGAAATGAGCTTCATATGTCTTGCATCTTCAAATAAAAGTCATGAGAACTCTTTGAGAACATGAATATAAACAAAGTGACTTTTTATATGTTCAACTTATGTTTAGTGTTTCAAGTTTCAATTGTTTGTTGATGAGAAAAAAAACATTTCTAAAACATAAAACACACCACCAAGCATATCTGATAAAGCATAAATGCTTACCGAGCACAAATGCAGCCTGCTACAATCCCGTAAGACTCTCTTTGTATCATACTCCTAGTGTTAATGCACTATCCAACAAAAAACAAAATAGTAAGTGAAAGAAAGTTGTAATTGCTAAGAATTAGGGAAAATTAAAGGTAGTCTTCTATCATAGAAAGTCAAGCAGAAATACCTCAAGCAATTACAAAAGATTAAAAGGAGAAGGAAGTAGTTTCTGCATAAATAAGCTGTAATTGGGTAATGAAGAAATCAGGGCTATTTTCTGATTGCAAGAGACATTGGAGAGGGAGAACCTGAGAGAAGGGTGTTGACATAGTTTTTGTTGACGTATTAGTAGGAGAACGAATGAGCGATTACGGAAGCGAATTTGCGTGTCAACACTGAACTGGAATGGAAAGGATGAAGTCGGAAATTAAGACAGTGAAAAGAAAATGAACGAAGAGATTGGGATGAATGGTAAGAAAAAGGTGGGTTCTCTGAATCAGACAGATGAGGTGTCAAAAGATGGAGCAAAGAGAATGTAATGGTTTTCTTGTAATTTTTATCACAACGAGGGTACGGAATTTACGTATATAATATGATATATGATATATGTTAATTTGTTTATTCGATAATTTTATAGATACGTGGGTTTTTCGAGGCACCATTCACCAACACCAAGTTATCACGCCTTAAACTCAAAATTAAGAATCGCAAACCAATTTTATGATGGGACAGATAAATGGATGGGTCATGGGTGATGGCAACCTCAACGTCTGCTGCAAGCCTGCAATATACCCACTCCTCGTGCAGAGCAACTTCCTTTCTGTTTCTTTTGTCTTTTTGCTGATGGAAAACAGAGGATGTCTGAAGTGAAGTCGGTACGACCACACCATTAGAGGGCTACCTTAATACCTCTGCACATCCCTTTCCGACTAAAACAATCATATCACCGTACCGGTAGCCGGAAAAGCGGCCTAGCTTCCTAGCAGCTAGGGTTGCGTGTTTTGGCGGGAATATTCACCTGATAAAGACTTCATTAACTACGGACTACTAAACTTCCCTAATACAGACAAACAAACAGGCCCATCCATCCATCGTTCACTTTTCTTTCCTATTCCTTTTCGTCTCCTTTCTCCAAATTTTTCTCTTTTTGTCTCTGCTCGGTACCCACTGCGATGCACGATCAAGGTGACGCCCATGGCAGCGGACTGGAAGAGCAACAGTCCGTTAAGGAGGAAAGCCAAGCGTTGAACACGGAACAAGGGGAACGTGCTTCTGGGCGGATATGGCGTCGGAGGCTTAGTCGAGACGATGACGGAGAAACTGCTGTTCCTGGGTCGAACAAGGCTACGCCCAGGAGGAGGGGCAGAGGAAGGGGCAAAAACAGGGGCACACGAGGCGCTCCTGGAAATGACTCAGAGATAAACAAACAAAACAACATCGAAGTTAATCCTACGGGCGAAACCCTCTACAACCCTTCGAGGAAGAGAGATAAAAATGTCTGTAATATCAATTATACTTGGTTTAAATTTTGCTTGTTCTATTGTAAGGTTGGTTTCTGAAATCATGTAAACGCAGGGGGTTGTTCCTAACTGCAACATGTGCCATCAATGTCAGATGAGTACCAAAGAAAGAGTCATCCGCTGTACAAAGTGTAGTAAAAGGCGGTATTGCTCAGATTGCATTACAAAATGGTTTGCCTCTTCTTTGGATTACAATATACCTTTGACTTCCTCAATTCATGCTGTTAGTCTGGGTTTTGTTTGTTGCCTGCTTAGATATATAAGGTTTATTTTCTCATCTTCTTCTGCTCATGAATATTTGACATGATTGTCGCTTTGCCAAATTATAGGTACCCTGGAGTATCAGAGGAGGCGATTGCTGAATGTTGCCCGGTTTGCTCGGGTAACTGCAATTGCAAGTATTGCTTGGACATGGACAGACTGCCTAAGGAGGATCGTCTCAAGGTTGACCTCGCATCTCTCATAATCCTTCTCACTTCATATTGAATACTTCTGTATGTTTATATTCACTGTATTTTCTTATAGGCGATTCAGTGTTTGAACCTAAGTTTGTAATGGACTTGCCTTGTGGTAGAGTAGAAGATTAGGTCACTTCACAATTAAGCATACTGCTGAATAAACAATTTTCCACGTCAAAACTCACCAGCAAAGTATCCACGTAGCCTCCTGCAAACAATATACTGCAAAGCCAGTACTCACCATGATTGTAGATATCCAAGTCTTATGAATCGTTGTGAGGAAATGGTGACCCACCTCGCAAGTATTACCATCTCTTATGTAGTTTCATTGTGTGTGATTTCCATATGTTGCCATTTTGGAACTCTAACGAGTTTGTGGTTCGAGAGAGATAATTCTACAACTTTAGCGAGTTGTATCAAGGAAGAATTCACCTTAAGAGCTCTTAGAATCCCCAGTGATTATAAATGTTGGTTTTAGATTATAGAATACTGACTGACTGTGAAGTTAGTTTGATATGCAAGTGTTGAAGTTAAAGGCTATAACAAAGCCTTGTTCTCTAGTCATTGTGTCCTCAATTTAGTTCATGTTTTTAGTGAAGCTGCACCTATACTCCAATTTATAAGTTTCTGATCCTGTTTATACTATTTTAATAATAGAAATATTTCTTTAACCAAAAAAAAAAAATTGAAATATTTGACTGAAAATTCCTTGCAGATAGAAGAAACAGCAAAATTTGAATGCACCAATGAAGAGAAATTTCAGCACTGGGTGTACTTACTACAACTCATATTTCCAGTTCTTAAGCAAATCAACGAGGAGCAAATACTAGAGAAAGAGGTGGAGGCAAAGGTTCAAGGTATTCTTTTGGGGCAGTTTTGATGATAGTTTGATGTTACAATCTTATTCTTAGTATCTAATCTGTAAACAAACCAATACAAGCATTCTTCCTAGTCAAACTGGTCAGGCCTGAAATGCTACCTTCATGTATGACCTTGGCCAGTTGACCCTGCAACCTTCCCTATGATTGATTTCAGTTTTGATCTATTTTTTATATGCATCAAAATACAATTGATATAATTTTCATCCGTGCAATATGATAATGCTAATGCATTTGATTTTCTTTGTCTTTCATCTTCTGTTGTTAATATTCTATTCCCAACCTGATAAAACAAGGCAGACATGTTCTTTTCCAAAACCTACAGCTTTCCTTTATCTGGAGTTGCATATCTCTCCAGTAATTTTACCTGACATGTATTTGGTGCATGATGACATATTTCTATGAAGGTGCTGTCAGGATAAATCATGATACAACAGTTGTTTATTCATTGACAGGGCTGACTGTGTCAGATCTATGTCCACCATATACTGGATGCCCATCTGACGAGCGGGTCTTTTGGTACTGTTATTTTAGAATTACCTTGTTCTCTTCACCATCTCTATAATGTCTTTGGCAATGGCTTATTTGATAAATGATATGTTATTGCCTATTGTAGATAAAGGGGCTTATCAATTGTGCTGACATGTGATATGTTTTTGGCAGTGACAACTGTAAAACATCTGTTTTTGATTTCCATAGAAGCTGTCCCACGCACCCCTATGATTTATGCCTTACCTGCTGCCACGAGATCCGTGATGGACAGTTGCAAGGAAGTGAGGAAGGAGAGGACATCGAATATGCAGATAGAGGATTTGAGTACTTACATGGGGAAATTCAGAACATCAGACTTGTCAATAGACCACCAAGTTCAGAGAGTGAAAAATCAAAGTCAGAGTGGAAAGCAAATGAAGATGGTAGCATTTCATGTCCTCTTTCAGACTGTGGTGGCTCATTGCTTGAATTGAGGTCTATGTTCACAGAGAGTGTATCAGAGTTGGTAAAGAAAGTAGAAGAACTCATAACAAGTAACAAAAACATAGAATCTGAAGCTCCTACACAGATTTGCTCTTGTATACCTACAGATACAAAAGCATTGTCCCGTGTAGATGCTGATGGAAACAACCTGTACTGTCCGGATGCCAGAAAGCTTCAGCGAGGAGAGTTGAGACATTTTCAGTGGCATTGGGCTAGGGCAGAGCCTGTCATTGTTAGAAATGTGCTTGAAACTACATCTGGGTTGAGTTGGGAACCAATGGTTATGTGGCGTGCCTTTCGTCAAGTCACGATGACTAAAGGCAAACACTCTGATCTTGATGTCAAGGCCATTGATTGTCTAGACTGGTGTGAGGTCTGTTTTCTTCAATTTTCATTTTTAGTGCTTAACTTCTGCCTAGCTCTCATTAAGTGCTTCTTTTTCAATTTCTATTTTCAATTTTCTATTGTCTGATGATGATATTAGGCTGCAGGGAGCATGTTTTTTCATATTTCAACTCTTAATGCTTGCTGTTTCTTCCGTATTTATAGCCTGTGATGAACTGTTTCATGTTTTAAAGAAGCATATGCCAATATCCATCAGTCCCACTGTATATATATTTGTCTTTTACAAATCAATACACAGTTTCTTGCTAATGTATCATTATTCATTGGTGTTTCTTCAAAAAGGTGGAGATCAAGATTCGTCGTTTCTTTGCGGGTTATGTTGAAGGTAGACATGACACACACAACTGGCCTGAAATTTTGAAGCTGAAAGACTGGCCACCTTCTACTGAGTTTAAAGAAAGATTACCACGTCACAATGTAGAATTTATTTCTGCTTTGCCATTTAAGGAGTATACTCATCCTCAACAAGGGGTTCTTAACATTTCTGCTCACTTGCCTGATGGATCATTGAAGCCAGACATTGGACCAAAGACTTACATTGCATATGGGTTTGCACAAGAATTGGGTCGTGGGGATTCTGTAACTAAGCTTCATTGTGACATGTCTGATGCGGTAGGCTCAATTTTTCTGAACTGCATGGCTGATTAGGGTTTGTACGAATCTGTGGGAATTTTTTGTTTCAATTTGCTATGGCCCAGGTACAAGATCCATATGAAAAATATATATGATTGCCCTTTAAATTTTTCTTCAAAATTTGACGTGCTTATTTTTAGGAACCAGTTCAGTGCCAAGAAGTTGAGCTCCTGTTTCCTCATTTTGCCCTGTCCTTAGAATGTAAACTTAGTCAAAACTTAAAGTGGCTGTGATACAACATCAAGCAAACATTTCACTCGATCTCAATATTATAGCATAGTTGCTTTCTCTGTGCACCCCTACACATCCTGAAATTTTATGCTCATCTTGAATGTAATTGTGTGACAAGCATACTATTTGTTTTTTGGGTACTATAGCTTCCAATTCATAGTTTTTTTTTTTATAGTTTTTATTTGGATAATGCAAACATATGAATTTGGATTTCTCAGGTGAATATCTTGATACACACTGCAGAAGCCACTTCTCAAACACCACAGAGCACAATTGACAAACTGAGACAAAAGCACATTGCTCAGGATCAAGTTGAACTATATGGTGGTGAGAATCATACTAAGATAAAGAATCCGTCCTGTGGGGGGAAAAGGAAGAGAGGATTGAATGTGGATACCCGGCAAAAGATAGGAAATACAGTAAAGGTTGATAATGTTTCAAAGCTTGATATTAGTGGTGAGAAAGATTCTTCAGATGTGCCAGAAAAGAGTTTGGGCATGCTAGAGGCAACAGAAGGAGGTGCTTTATGGGATATTTTTCGCAGAGAAGATGTCCCCAAGTTAAAAGAGTACCTTAACAAGCATTATAGAGAGTTTAGGCACATTCATTGCTCACCAGTGCAAAAGGTAAACCAGAAATTCTTTGCCTAGTTTTATATGTTAGGTTGTATGGTTCATGTTGGTGGCACCTTTCTGCTTTTACTATTTTTGGTTTTTTTAAATGTACCAGGTCGTCCATCCGATACATGACCAAACTTTTTACTTAACCGAAGAGCATAAGGGGAAGCTCAAGGTCGAATATGGTTAGTATACTAGTTGCACTAGCTTTTTGCTGTTGTATACTTTACTTATGAGGTCTTTATTTTAAGTAGGGATTGAGCCATGGACATTTGTGCAATCGCTTGGAGATGCTGTGTTTATCCCAGCTGGGTGTCCTCACCAAGTTAGGAATTTAAAGGTACAAAATCAATGGCAATACAAGTTTAATGGAATTAAGCTTTGAAGTTTAACAACCATAATCTCCGTATTTTTAGCTCTCATTATCTTGGAATCTAACATATGATGGCTCAATCTTAAATTTTGATTTCTAAGTTGCTCACTATGGTGTAGCCTTGTTTGAATAATTTTAGGCATTGAGCTAACAGGAAAACACCAATAATGAAAACATCAAGATTTCTGCTGAAGATTTGACCTGTCTCGTTTGATTCAACAAGAATTACTTGTTCATAGCCACTAGTTTCCATGAGTTAGTAAGAAAACAGACAATACCTTGACAGATGATATTTCAGCATTGAGAGATTTCCACGGAATCATCCAGGGACTGTTAGTATTGGTCTTGGTGAATATCTGGATAAGAACCATAATGACCCACATCGACTAGATGATTCTTCTATATATACTAAATTCAGTTTTGGCGACGTCAAAATAGAGTAGCATGAGAAGTTAAATTAGATGCTAGTTATTTGGGTGTATGTTTTGCAATTTAGAAGTTGCTTTTGGTAGAAAATGGCGGGCCATTAAAGAGAAAAATAGTTTATTGAAAGAAAGTCATTATAATTGCAAAATCAACACACCCATAATAAGTTAATGACCCAAAATCCACATTTTCCAACTCCTGTACAGCAAGAAATATCAAATATTGTTGTGCTCGCTTGTTTGCTGAATATTTTGAAGTAAAATTTCAGTCGTGCATCAAGGTTGCACTTGACTTTGTATCACCTGAACATGTTGGTGAGTGCATCCGCTTGTCTGGTGAATTCCGGGTACTGCCACAAAACCACAGGACAAAAGAGGATAAGTTAGAGGTACAATGGCTTCTCTGTTTTTCAGCTGTACTAAAGTTTTGAGCATTTGTAACATAAGCGTTGGGAGTGTTGGTGATTGCAGGTTAAGAAAATGATTTTGCATTCAGCAATAGAAGGTGTGAAGTTCATAGAGTCTTTTGTCAAGTAAGCCAATTATCTTCTGTATACCAAAAGACATTTATACTCAGTGCTGTTTTAACACTTGTTTCTGTCCAGGAGCAATGGCGAAGGAATGTAAGAGTTGTTGAAGGAAGATGAATCACTGCAATCATCAAACATCAAATGAATGTTAGTATATAAATAACACTGTTAATTCCTGTGTGAAGTGCTCTTTTTGGGTCTGTAGAGCAGTCAGATTCTGCTAAAATTGTTGCCAGCTTTACACTACTCTCTACGAGTAATTGAAACCTCATATGAGAAGACACAATTTTATCATCTTCAAATTGTAAACGACCCACGATAATATAACAGGGAGAATTTTGGAATGATTTTAGCTTTAATAAAAAAACTATTTTCTACGATTTTGAAGTTATACATGTATCTAAATTAATTATAATGATCCCAAAAATGGCTATTGTATGACAAATTTTCATTTTTCCACTGCCCCAATTCAAAGAGAGAGACTGACACAAAATGCAAGGCATTTAGGGCTCGTTTGGTATCATTAGGAACGGAATGATTCCGAATCAATAAAAAAAACTATGTAATTAGGTTTGTTTAGGGTCTTTTTACACATGAGAATCTATCATTTTCATGTTCATTCCTTACCCTTAACCGATCTCATTTTATTTTCATTCCATCTCTTCAACTAAATTGGTTGGAGAGTAAATTAATTTATATTTCAAAACTCACATTATGAAATATCAAGAGAATTGAATTACATTGTTAATCCATCTAACTGATATTTAACAAAATTTATTATTTAAGTTATCACTTTGAGTTACAATCTATCTAATTTGAAATACAAATAAAATTGTAAAATCTATGTAAATTACATTAAAAATAGATTTTATAGATTTAACACGCGAATTTTATTTATTTTGACAAGGTGTTTCCACATTGTACTTCATAATAACTTAATTTAATTTCTAAATAGTTAATCAAATTATAAACAATTTAATTTGGATGATTTATAGTTACCTTCAAATTGTTAATGTGTTTATGTTCACACATTAATAAACCCGATAAATAAATAAAAAATTACTTCATTAAACCATCCTTTATAAGTCTCCTTTACACTAAACAATCCTTTATATATATATATATATATATATATATATATATATATTATCGTAAAGAACCACCTCTTATCTATCTTTATTAGCAACACACCACCCATTTACATTTTTTTATCCCAACTTTATAAAAAAAATCTTTTTTCCCCCCTTCTCATTGATAAAACAATAGAAAAAAATCAAATTTTCGTCCCAACATTATAAAATAAAAAATATTATCAATTTTCTTTTCGGTACCTTTCACCTTCCAATTAATAAAATCAACTTAAACTTGACTATTTGGATAATCAAATAGGCAAAATAGACACATTTAAATTAATTATCATATGAAACATAACCATTAAAGCCATATATAAATACCATAAATACATAAGCTTTGATTCTCAACCTATAGATACACCCGATATGAAATTAGATTCCCTAAATCTACTTATACTAAATTAAATTTATTGTTAAAAAAATCACCAGAAATCTTTATTTAAAGTCTAAGTTATATACAAAACATATTACTACACTTATGCTCGTAGGACCAAAAACCAAAGTATATATGAAAAAATTTTGGATAACCCGTACACAAACTGTGTTTGCGAATGAAAATTTTGGAATAGCTCTGAGAGATAGTTTTTGATAAGAATAATAATTTTAGACTCTCTTTTTTCCTAGTATAATTTGGATAAAAAATGAGAAATGAGTGTTTTTTTTGTTAATGAAGATTAATAATAGGTGGTTGTTTGAAATTTTTTTTTTTATAAAGGATGGTTTAATGTTAAGAAAAACAACATAAAGGATAGAATTTACTCTAAATAATATACATAGAAAAAAATGGACGAGTATTACTAACTACCGTTTTTATACTCTAATTATATATATAAGAATGACGAAAAATTTACACCCTTTGCAGCATTTTGGTGGTGACAATGCAATAGTTAAAAAACACCCGTCTTCATCATCCTCCAAATACCCCACCTAGGGTCCATTCGGTTGGTCGGAAATTATTATGGATGAAGTTGAAGTTGAGATTAAAGATGAAAAATGAAGATGAAAATGATGAATTTAAAATTAAATTATTGAGTATTTTGTGAAAAAAAATTATTAAGAGAATGAAGAGAATTATTATGGATAAAATTACAAAAATGAGTATGAATAAAGAAAAGATTTTATGACTTGTACGTGATTAGACTAATTACTTAAAATTGCCCCCCCCCCCCCTAAAAACATTTGGGTTTCCAATCTTTGAATGTGTATAGTCTTTTTTTTTAAAGTTCTTTGTTCATTTGAATCACAATTGGGAAGAACTATGAATTCGATTACAAATATGTTAAGTTTGTTGAACAATTCTAGCAAACTTAAAGGAAGAAATGGGGTATGAGGCTAAATTTGAAAACTTATGTATCAGCTAGACTAACTAGCTAACTGAACTCTGGATTACAGACCCTCCCACCCTAATACCAGCTAGACTAACTGAACTTGGTAATGTATTGTTATTTTTTTAAAGTTATATTTAATGTGTACTTACAACACAAGTCATCTCTATCTATTTACACAAGCCCAATCGATTTGTTACACAAGCCCTACCGATTTTTTACACAATCACTATCGATTTACACAATTCGTCTCGATTTACATAAAACATATATATTTACACAAACAATCATTTGAAAATGAATAAACATCATGAATACCAAGGTTTTTCAAATAGAATTCGAATGATTTTACTTTCTAGAAATGAGAATAACAAAAATCAGCTCATCTTTGAACAATTTAGATTTTATATGCAATTTGATCAATTCAAGCTGAAAGACCATGACATATGATTAAAAGCCTGTGCAAACCAGGCACGTCAGCACGGGTTTACAGGTAAAACTCATGCATGTCCACCAAATCAAGCTGAAGCACCTTAGAATTCTCAAATCCCAAATGCAACATATCGAAATCATATTCCATCTGATCTTGATCATCAATAAATCAACATAAATTAACGAATTTGGCATGAGATGGCTAAAGCAAAACTTGACTATTTGTCTAAATCACGCACTATAGTATAACAATGCCATTCGACTAATCGAAACAGAGCTTCGTCTGAAATCTTTCAGAGCTTTCAGAGCTTCATCCGAGGTCATTGATCAAAGAGAGAAGGAGACTCAACGTGGCTCGAAAGCTTTCAGAGCTTCGTCCGAGGAGAAAAGCTAATCGAAACAGAGGAGCGGGACCAAGTTTTTCACGCCTAACTCAGTCGAAGAGAGAACGGCTAATCGTAACAGTGGAATCGTCGATGTTTACTGAATCGAGCCCTACGTCGATTCGTAACAACAGTGGAGTGTCGTCACCGAGAACCGCCGCCAAGAAACCGCCACCACCGTCGCTTCTCTTCCGGAGCCACCACCGTCGTGTCTCTAACAGGGTCACCACCGTCGTCCGAACTTTCTCTTCTCTAGCCGCCAAGCTTCATTTCTAGATTTGCTAGGGTTTCTCTATATCTAGGGTGAATTATGGTTTTTATTAAATCTCTTTTACCCCTCTATTTAATTTGTTTTTGAATTAAAAATTTCTCAACTAATTTAAGGACCTAGGTTATTTTTTTATATAAAATAGGTCCTACTATCCCATTTTTCTCAAATTAATATATATTATAAGGTATTAGACATAAATTTTAATATATTATAATTTAAAAAAGTATATAAATATAGAGTTAAGAAACATTAAAAGGACAAAAAGTATAGAATTTTGTAAGGAAATGTAACGGAAAGAGTATTAAGAAACAAGAGTATTAAGAAACGAAAGTTTAAAACCACACCATTGTACATGGTACTCTAATGTTGGGCGTTAATGTCATTATCGAAAAGTACTTTGAATTTTGATGTCTTGTACCACATTAGTTCCTAATCCCGATTTTTATTATATATATGTTGATTTGTTCTCTTAATATTCGATAATTTTATAGATTTGTGGGTTTTACGAGGCACCATTCACCCACACCAAATAATCGCGCCTTAAACTCGTTTTGATCTAAAAACACAATCAAGATCTTCTGTATACCTTTTTATATGTATCCTTTCGCGTGATTGATTGAATTTATATTGGTTATTATTTTTCTCATAAAACAGTAAAATTTTAATCCATAATTATTTAGCCTCAACCAATCACAAAATAGAAATATATGTATCACTGATACGGGAGATCCAATTGATAAAAACTAACACTTTTCCAAGATTTTCCAAGATTTTATGATTGGACAAATAACTCCTCAGACAGAGCAGCTTCCTTTCAGTTTCTTTTGTCTTTTTGCAGATGGGAAACAGAGGATGCCTGAAGTGAAGTTGATACGACCACACCATTAGAGGGACAAATCTACGTCTACACGGAGTGTAGGATTTTACTTTTACACTATCAATGTTAAAATAACACGTGTAGGATAGAATAGAGTTATTAGTTTTCTTTTACCTTGTTACATTGGAAAGATAAGCATGTAAACTATATTTTTGTTTATCTTTATTTTATTTAATTGTATTCATAATAATTATTATTAATAATATCAATATTAATAAATATAAGATTATTATTAGTATAAATATTATCATTGTAAATTCTTGTTCTTATTATTTTGTTGTTATCATTAAATTTCCGTTCCTATTATTTAATGATTATCGCTCGTTCTTGTTATATAGTCATCGTTAAACTCTCGTTCTTGGTATTTTTTCCATTATCGTTAATTTGTCGTTCTCGGATTTTTGTCTTCATCGTAAATTCCTATTCTTGTAATTTTGTTGTTATTGTTAAATTCTCATTCTTGTTATTTTGTCGTTATTATTAAATTCTCACTTTTCTTACGCAGTCGATATGGTTAAATTGTCGTTCTTGTTGTACACTCGTTATTGTTCAATTCCCGTTCTTTTTTAAAAAAAAATTGTTGTGATCTTACTATCGTCAAATTGTTAATCTTGTTTTTATATGAACATTGATCTTGTTTTTTTTTTTATAAACGTTGATCTTGCTGTATAATCGTTATCGTTGAATTCATGTTCATTTTTATGAATGCAAGTTGATATATACACATATTCTATTATTAAATTATTTATATTTTATTCCTACCAATCATATGAAAAGATTTCTAATATAATATTTTATTTCTACTCGTTGTTTTATATAAGAACACTTTTCAAATGAAAATTCAACCGGATTTAAATTTCAAAGCACCGTCATCACATTCTATTATTATTATTATTATTATTATTATTATTATTATTATTATTATTATAGAGAGAGAGGTTGACACAAATCCCGCAAATGTCAGTCATGTCCTGATCCGGCGGGATTTCATCCTAAATTGAAAATATTGTCTCGAACATGTCCCGTAAAAACTATCCAGGACAGGATACAAGTTTAAATACTTTGCGCGACACGTAGGCGAAACGAACGTAGGCGCGACGCATAAGCCTTATTATCTCTATGTTAGCATAGTATATAGATTCGTGCAAAGCATGAAAATTAAACTAATATTTACGTAAATTACACTAGTTTAAATATTGTCCCTTCTTTCTCTTATCAAGTTAACTCCACGGGTTATTTAGTTGTACATCCGTGGGAGGTCGAGATGAGTATATATGATTTCATGTTGGATCTTTGTTTATTTTTGAGAATGTCCAAATCGCATATGTATTCAAGGAAATAAATTATTCTTGATATTTGATCTATTGAGAATATCAACAAACAATACTGATTTTTTTTTGACGATTCCGAACTTCGTGTTGCAAGATTTGTTATTATTTCCATCATTCAACCAATATGCATACATTAGTTTATTTTCTTCTTCTATTTACTTGTTTATTTAACTTTATAATCTAGTTAAGATAATTTTAATATATATATATATACTAATTTCACAAATTTATTTAGTTAGTCTATAACTAAGATAATTTTAAATGTAAAAAAAAAGAAGACATTTAGATTAAAAAAATATTTATATAGAACTGTTACTTTTGATTAATAACACTCTTGCTTTTAAAGTTCATTTCGTTTACACGTGTAAGCATCGTAATAAAAAGTGTAAGAAAAATGGGTCAGTATGAGTGTAAACGTATCACGGTCCCCATTAGAGGGTTACCTTAAATGACTCTGTACATCACTATCCGACTAAAGCAATCATATCACCGTACCGGTAGCCGGAGTAGCGACCTAGCTTCCTAGCAGCTAGGGTTGCGTGTTTTGGCGGGAATATTCACCTGATACTAAACTTCCCTAATACAGACAAACAAACAGCCACACAGGCCCATCCATCATTCACTTTTCTTTCCTATTCTTTTCGTCTCCTTTCTTCAACTTTTCCTCTTTTTGTCTCTGCTCGGTATCCACTACAATGCAAGATCAAGGTGACGCCCATGACAGCGCACTGGAAGAACAACCGTCCGTTAAGGAGGAGTGTCAAGCGTTGAACACGGAACAAGGGGAACGTGCTTCTGGGCGGATATTGCGTCGGAGGCTTAGTCCAGACGATGACGAAGAAACTGCTGTTCTTGGGTCGAACAAAGCTACGGCCGGGAAGAGGGGAAGAGGAAGGGGCAAAAACAGGGGCACACGAGGCGCTCCTGGAAATGACTCAGAGATAAACAAACAAAGCAGCATCGAAGTTGATCCTACGGGCGAAACCCCCTACAACCCTTCGAGGAAGAGAGATAAACATGTCTGTAATATCAATTATACTTGGTTTAAATTTTGATTGTTCTATTGTAAGGTTGGTTTCTGAAATCATGTAAACGCAGGGGGTTGTTCCTAATTGCAACATGTGCCATCAATGTCAGATGAATACCAAAGAAAGAGTCATCCGCTGTACAAAGTGTAGTAAAAGGCGTTATTGCTCAGATTGCATTGCAAAATGGTTTGGATTACAATATACCTTTGACTTCCTCAATTCATGCTGTTAGTCTGGTTCTTGTTTGTTGCCTGCTTAGATATATAAGGTTCATTTTCTCATCTTCTGCTCATGAACATTTGACATGATTGTCGCTTTGCCAAATTATAGGTACCCTGGAGTATCAGAGGAGGCGATTGATGAATGTTGCCCAGTTTGCTCGGGTAACTGCAATTGCAAGTATTGCTTGGACATGGACAGACTGCCCAAGGAGGATCGTCTCAAGGTTGACCTCGCATCTCTCATAATCTGTCTCACTTCATATTGAATACTTCTGTATGTTTATATTCACTGTATTTTCTTATAGGCGATTCAATGTTTGAACCTAAGTTTGTAACGGACTTGCCTTGTGGTAGAGTAGAAGATTAGTAGGTCACTTCACAATTAAGCATACTGCTGAATAAACAATTATTGTAGATATCCAACTCTTATAGGCGATTGTTGAATGTCCACCTCGCAAGTATTACCGTCTCTTATGTAGTTTCAGTGTGCGTGATTTCCATATGTTGCCATGTTGGAACTTTAACGAGTTTGTGGTTCGAGAGAGATAATTCTACAATTTTAGCGAGTTGTATCAAGTAAGAATTCACCTTAAGAGCTCTTAGAATCCCCAGCGATTATAAATGTTGGTTTTAGATTATAGAATACTGACTGAGTGTGAAGATAGTTTGATATGCAAGTGTTGAAGTTAAAGGCTAACAAAGCCTTGTTCTCTAGTCATTGTTTCCTCTATTTAGTTCATGTTTTTAGTGAAGCTGCACCTACACTCCAATTTATAATTTCTGATCCTGGTTATACTATTTTTAATAATAAAATATATGATGGAAAATTCCTGCAGATAGAAGAAACAGCAAAATTTGAATGCACCAATGAAGAGAAATTTCAGCACTGGGTGTACTTACTACAACTCATATTTCCAGTTCTTAAGCAAATCAATGAGGAGCAAATCCTAGAGAAAGAGGTGGAGGCAAAGGTTCAAGGTATTCTTTTTGGGCAGTTTTGATGATGGTTTGGTGTTACAATCTTATTCTCATTATCTAAATCTGTAAACAAACCAATACAAGCATTCTTCCTAGTCAAATGGTCAGGCCTGAAATGCTGCCTTCATGTATGACCTTGGCCTTGCAACCTTCCCTATGATTGATTTCAGTTTTGATCTATTTTTTATGCCTCAAAATATGCAGTGATATAATTTTCATCCTTGGAATATGATAATGCTAATGCATTTGATTTCTTTGTTTTGCATCTTCTGTTGTAATTGTTCAATTCCCAACCTGATAAAACAAGGCAGACGTGTTCTTTTCCAACACCTACAGCTTTCCTTTATCTGGGGTTACATCCCTCTCCAGTAATTTTACCTGACATGTATATGGTGCATGGTGAACATATTTCTATCAAGATGCTGTAAGGATAAATGATGATACAGCAGTTGTTTATTCATTCACAGGGCTGACCGTGTCAGATCTGTGTCCACCGTATGCTGGATGCCCATCTGACGAGCGGGTCTTTTGGTACTGTTATTTTTGAATTACCTTGTTCTCTTCACCATCTCTATAATGTCTTTGGCAATGGCTGATTTGATAAATGATATGTTATTGCCTGTTGTAGAGAAAAGGGCTTATCAATTGTGCTGACATGTGATATGTTTTTGGCAGTGACAACTGTAAAACATCTGTCTTTGATTTCCATAGAAGCTGTCCTACGCACCCTTATGATTTATGCCTTACCTGCTGCCAAGAGATCCGTGATGGACAGTTGCAAGGAAGTGAGGAAGGAGAGGACATTGAGTATGCCGATAGAGGATTTGAGTACTTACATGGGGAAATTCAAAACATCAGACTTGTCAATATAGCACCAAGTTCAGAGAGTGAAAAATCAAAGTCAGAGTGGAAAGCAAATGAAGATGGTAGCATTTCTTGTCCTCTTTCAGACTGTGTTGGCTCATTGCTTGAATTGAGGTCTATGTTCACAGAGAGTGTATCAGAGTTGGTAAAGAAAGTAGAAGAAATCATAACAAGTAACAAAAACATAGAATCTGAAGCTCCTACACAGATTTGCTCTTGTATACCTACAGATACAAAAGCATTGTCCTGTGTAGATGCTGATGGAATCAACCTGTACTGTCCGGATGCCAGAAAGCTTCAGCAAGGAGAGTTGAGACATTTTCAGTGGCATTGGGCTAAGGCAGAGCCTATAATTGTTAGAAATGTGCTTGAAACTACATCTGGGTTGAGTTGGGAACCAATGGTTATGTGGCGTGCCTTTCGTCAAGTCACGATGTCTAAAGGCAAACACTCTGATCTTGATGTCAAGGCCATTGATTGTCTAGACTGGTGTGAGGTCTGTTTTCTAAATGTCTCAATTTGCATTTGTATTCCTTTTCCATTTTTTTTTTGGGAGAAAATAATGGTTCTCTCTCCCAAAATCAACAGTTATTTAATTGCTTGTTTTTCAATTTTCATATTTTATATTGTCCGAGGATGATAGGCTGCAGGGAGCATGTTTTTTCATATTTCAACTGTTAATGCTTGCTGTTGCTTCTGTATTTGGAGCAGTAGTACATGTTTTAGCCTGTGATGAACTGTTCCATCAGTCCCACTGGATATATATTTGTCTTTTACAAATCAATACACATTTATTCTTGCTAATGTATCATTATTAATTGGTGTTTCTTCAAAAAAGGTGGAGATCAAGATTCGTAGTTTCTTCGCGGGTTATGTTAAAGGTAGACATGATGCACACAACTGGCCTGAAATTTTGAAGCTGAAAGATTGGCCACCTTCTACTGAGTTTAAAGAAAGATTACCACGTCACAATGTATAATTTATTTCTGCTTTGCCATTTAAGGAGTATACTCATCCTCAACAAGGTGTTCTTAACATTTCTGCTCACTTGCCTGATGGATCATTGAAGCCAGACATTGGACCAAAGACTTACATTGCATATGGGTTTGCACAAGAATTGGGTCGTGGGGATTCTGTAACTAAGCTTCATTGTGACATGTCTGATGCGGTATGCTCAAATTTTCTGAACTGCATGGTTAATTAGGGTTTGTATGGACACTCAAATTATTAAGTATAGTAGAGATGTATGTGTGGGATTTTTTTTTCTTTCATATTTGCTGTGGCCCAGGTAGAGGACCCATATGAAAACTATATATGGTTGCCCCTTACATTTTTCTTCAAAATTTGCCCCTTACATTTTTCTTTCAAATTTGCTCCTTTTTCCTCATTTTGCTGTCCTTAGAATGTAAATTTAATCAAAACTCAAGAGGTTGTGATGCAATGTCAAGCAAACATTTTACATGATCTCAATATTATAGCTTAGTGCTTTCTCTGTGCACCCCACTACACATATCCTGAAATTTTATGCTCATCTTGAATGTAATTGTGTGAAAGGCATACTGTTTGTTTTTTTTGGGTACTAGAACTTCCAATTCATGTTTTTTTTTTTTGTATAGTTTTTATTTGGATAATGCAAACATTTGAATTTGGATGTTTCAGGTGAATATCTTGATACACACAGCAGAAGCCACTTCTCAAACATCGCAGAGCACAATTGACGAACTGAGACGAAAGCACATTGCTCAGGATCAAGTTGAACTATATGGTGGTGAGAATGATACTAAGATAAAGAATCACTCCCGTGGGAGGAAAAGGAAGAGAGGATTGAATGTGGATACCCGGCAAAAGATAGGAAATACAGTAAAGGTTAATAATGTTTCAAAGCTTGATATTAGTGGTGAGAAAGATTCTTCAGATGTGTCGGAAAAGAGTTTGGGCATGCGAGAGGCGGCAGAAGGTGGTGCTTTATGGGATATTTTTCGCAGAGAAGATGTCCCCAAGTTAAAAGAGTACCTTCACAAGCATTATAGAGAGTTTAGGCACATTCATTGCTCACCAGTGGAAAAGGTAAACCTAAAATTCTTTGCCTAGTATTATATGTTAGGTTGTTTGGTTCATGTTGGTGGTACCTTTCTGCTTTTACTTGTTTTGTTTTTTTTAATGTACCAGGTTGTCCATCCGATACATGACCAAACATTTTACTTAACCGAAGAACATAAGGGGAAGCTCAAGGTCGAATATGGTTAGTGTACTAGTTGCACTAGCTTTTTGCTGTTGTATACTTTACTTATGAGGTCTTTATTTTACGTTGGGATTGAGCCATGGACATTTGTGCAAAAGCTTGGAGATGCTGTGTTTATCCCAGCTGGGTGTCCTCACCAAGTTAGGAATTTAAAGGTACAAAATCAATCTTAAATTTTTAGCTCTCATTATCCTGGAATATAACATATGATGGCTCAATCTTAAATTTTGATTTCTAAGTTGCTCACTATGGTGTAGCCTTGTTTGACTAATTTTAGGCATTGAGCTAACAGGAAAACACCAATAATGAAAACATCAAGATTTCTGCTGAAAATTTTACCTGTCTCGTTTGATTCAACAAGAATTACTTGTTTATAGCCACTAGTTTCCATAAGTTAGTAAGAAAACAGACAATACCTTGACAGATGATATTTCAGCATTGAGAGGCTTCCAGGGAATCATCCTGGGACTGTTAGTATTGGTGTTGGTGAATATCTGGATAAGAACCATAATGACCCACATCGACTAAATGATTCTTCTATATGTACTAAATTCAGTTTTGGCAACATCAAAATAGACTAGCATGAGAAGTTAAATGTAGATGCTAGTTTTGGCAACATCAAAATAGAAAGAAAGTCATAATAATTGCAAAATCAACACACCCACAATGAGTTAATGACCCAAAATCCACATTTTCAAACTCCTGCACAGCAAAAAATATTTGTGCTTGCTTATTTGCTGAATATTTTGAAGTAAAATTTCAGTCATGCATCAAGGTTGCACTTGACTTCGTATCACCTGAACATGTTGGTGAGTGCATCCGCTTGTCTGGTGAATTCCGGGTACTGCCACAAAACCACAGGACAAAAGAGGATAAGTTAGAGGTAATGGCTTGTCTGTTTTTCAGCTGTACTAAAGTTGAGCATTTGTAACTTACTGTTTACATAAGACTTGGGAGTGTTGGTGACTTGCAGGTTAAGAAAATAATTTTGCATTCAGCAATAGAAGGTGTGAAGTTCATAGAGTCTTTTGTCAAGTAAGCCAATTATCTTCTGTATACCAAAATACATATATACTCAGTGCTGTTGTAACACTTGTTTATGTTCAGGAGCAATGGCGAAGTAATGTAACAGTTGTTGAAGGAACATGAATCACTGCTATCATCAAACATCCAATGAATGTTAGTATATAAATAACACTGTTAATTCCTGTGTGAAGTGCTCTTTTTGGGTCTGTAAAGCAGTCAGATTCTGCTAAAATTGTTGCCAGCTTTACACTACTCTCTACGAGTAATTGAAACCTCATATGAGAAGACACAATTTTATCATCTTCAAATTGTAAAATGACCCACGATAATTCTCCAGTTCCGAAATATATCCATATTTATGTTTTAAAAATTTTAAAACGTGATTACCAATAAACTAACAAGCTTCTCCAATAAATTTTAAAAATATATCCATATTTAAATTATTTTTGGTCAAAATAACCACCTAAAAATCTTCACCATATCTCTTAATTTTCATATTTAAAACCCTAAACTCTCCTAATGTTTTGCTATATATATATTGGTCGAATTAACCACACAATCACAAACTTATTTTTTTCATAAATCCACAATCTTCTTATGTATCGTAGTTCCAGTATGTAGTAGCTGATTTTTTTTTTATACTAATCGAGCACTGTTCAAGTTATTATTGTGAGTTGTATTGTACTTAAAATGTGTATCGGTTGAATGTAGGTGGTAATGCTTCAATATGACAATGTTAATATAATGAATGACATAAAATAATTCTCCGAGAATTTATGTGAATTTGGATCCAAGATCATTTCAATCGATCATGAATGGCGATGTCAGTTTGAATGTTCTTCGATGACTTCGTTTGTGTAGCTTTTATTCCTTGAGTTGTTAGTTATTCCTGAAAATTGAAAATTTAACATTAAATTAGATTCACGAGCTTTATAATTGATCATGAATGTGGAGTTTGATGTTGTGATCTACTAGCCATTAAGGCGGTGTTGCCAATAATGTCTTAGATTTGATTATGTTTGAATATTTTGTTTGACTCAAAAAAACATACATGTAAATATAAATAAATACAACTTGTGTTGTACGAATCAATGGGAAAAAAGTTGTATTAGAGATTTTTGTTATTTAATGCGTTTATTAAAAAATCTATTAGATATTAGAATGTCTTATATTAATTGTTATTAAGATGAAATATTTAGTAATTTGAAATATTTATTGATGATTTTTAAATATAAATTTAAAAATAATTTATTTGTTATCTTTTTCTATTATCGTAATCCCTATCACAATTCACAAGTATAGGAAATCTCCCGGGTGGTCTAATAATTCTCCCGGGTGATATTGCATACTATTTTTAACAAATTTATAAACTTATCGTGTCAACCAAGTATAATTTACATTATTTCCATTATGTCTTTAAAACAAAATTCAATTTATTATTAATTTACACAACATACTTCCACATTTACATATTTTTATATGAATATTAGAAAAACATGATTTTGCACTCCACTAATAAAATAATAAGAAATATTATTTTTTACTTTAAGTAAAACCCTCACAATGCGGGCACTAAACTAGTTTACGTTAAAATAGATTTTATAGATTTAACACGTGGATTTTATTTACATTAAAAATTGTAAGAAGAAGAACGAGGAGGAAGGACAAACTAAAAGCTGCCATGGAAGATGATAGGAGAAATGAAATCAAAGGAAGGGCAGAAATGAGATAAGAAATCTGCAATCTCACCTTCATCCCATTAATATGGGGATGTCGTTTGAAGCAAATCTTAATTTTCATCCTCTTCATCTTGTAATACTTAATTTCAACAGTCAGATCTCTTGTAACATCACGTAGACATGGGCTCGGTTTGGTTCAAATGCCGAACCGGCGATTTAAGTTTGCCGGTTTAGGTTTGGGCCGGTTTACGGTTTAGATTTGTTAAACCGTCGGTTTAGGTTTTTTAAATTTTTTTTTTTTAAAAATTCATTCCGATGTAAACCGACGGTTATAACCACCAAAACCGTCCGTTTGAACCGACGGCTTTGCTTCAGAGCCGGTTTTTTAATTTTATTTATTTATTATTATATTTTTAATAAACCATGGCCAAACCGGCAAGCCTAAACCTAAACCGGCGGTTCGGAAACCTAAACCGACGGTTTAGATTTCCGACCCATGTCTACTATCATGTATCAATAATGCATGCAACAATCATTGTCATCGTATTGATGGAATTTGTGTTGTTTATTATTATTTTTTAAATACTATCACTTTAACAATAATTTATTTAACTTCAACTAATTAGATAGTAGTAATACATGAGATCTTGATTGCAATTTCAATCGATTTACTGAACGCTGAACTTAGTGTTAAAAACTGATTTATTTATTTTTCAATAAACTTCATCCTCGTTCCCGTAAGTTGGTGAACCGAACAGACCCCTAACCAGTCCCGAATTCTGACACGTAAATCAAACCGAAGGCCTATGATCGGTGATAACCCTAACTGGACCTGGTATTTTTGGTAATTACAGATACTTTTTGGTAATTTTGCATAGAACACAAGTTTAGAAAAATGAGTTATGATTAAAACATGAAAACAAGGATTCCTAAACAAATTTGAAAGTACGTGAAGTCGTGAACTTGCATTAAATAAATAAATGAATAAAGAGGCAAAGGAGGAGACTAGCCGGTCGAAGTGCATGTAGTTGGATGAGACTATGAAACGTAGATTTTATGTTTGTTGTGGTTGAGATTAAAAGTTGACGGTATTAATTTAGGAGACATGTTGATTGGTTAAAAATGAAGTCACATGGATCCAACACCCATTCCGGTGATCAGATTATAATAAATTAGTGTTTAATTAATTCTGTATTTGAGGTCAGATTATAATAAATTAGTGTTTAATTAATTCCGTACTCGAGGTCCGAAAGTGAAATTGGTTCTTGGATTGAAAAAGCGAATTTGAGTTTAATTAGTTCCGTACTTGGAGCCTGAAAGCAATATAGGGTTTAATCAATTTCGCACTTGAGCTCCGAAACTAAAATCGAGTTTGATTTGATTATGCACTTGGAGCCTGAAACCGAAATTAAGTTTAATTAATTACGCACTTGGACCCATGAAACCGATTTGAATTTAATCAATTTCACACTTGGACCCAAACCCGAATCATTTAAAATAAATTATAAATTAAAATGATGGATTTGATTTCACAGCAAAATTGAGTAATTTTTAAAATAAAATATATGGAAATGTCTATGGCCCATAACATAATTTCAAGTAATTGTCGTACCATATTTTTACTTCGATCCGAGTTTCTTTTATTTGGGTATTTAAGATTTTGCCCACAATTTTTTTCGAGTTCGAATTTTACCTCTTAGTTTTGTAATTTCCGACATTTGCTCTTCTCCTCGACCATGGTCAAATGTTAAATGACGTGTTACTTTATATTAAGAAAAATAATACTAATTAAAAAAAAAGAAAAAAGAAAAATTGACCTGCCTCCTTCTCCTCAACCTATCACCAGATTGGATAATCATGCTCTAAGAAATAATGAATTTGGCCCGAACCGGCTGAAATTTAAAACACTGGTTGTTTGTTTCAGTAAAATGATTTGAATATTTAAAGACTTGGTACAATTCACCTTCGAGTCGTGACATGTTAATGCAACATAATGCATAACGCAAATAATGAATTTTCAGTTTTGTTTGCGAACCAATATGTTAATGCAACATAATGCATAACGCAAATTAATACAATGTGGCCATTCTCGATCACAATCGTTAAATACAACACAGCTTGAGCCTTAAAATACAGATTAAAAAAGAGAGAGTGCAACAAGACGACTTCACAGTCACATGAGGTCAAATGGGGTATATTAACGGAATCATCATGAAACTAAAGAGGCTTAAAAACATGGAAAAATAACAGTGTCGGGATATTTTCAGTTTATAGTTGGGTAGAGAAGGGCAGCAGGATATATATATATGTGGTTGATACATACTCATACTAATGCAAAATGTGCTGAGAAAACAATCTTGGTGTATATCAAGTACAGAGAAAGCACATATATATATGTTGGTATAAAAGAAGGCCAAAAGATCCTCAAAGCCAGAACTTTATTCAGATACGTTGCTGGTGGAGAGCCGACTATGCTTACGCTACACTGCTGGTGGAACCAAGTTCTGGTACTCTTTTCATCCTGCATATACCCAAGCCTTAGACCTCATCACATTATCTACAACACTACCTCCATTCTTCACTTCATTTTCACTTTTTAGGTTGTTAATTCTCGAAGTTGACAGTTCTGACACTTAAGCAATGAAATGAAACATACAATACTTGCTACCACAAAACAGCCCTCTAGATCAAATTATTGCAAGGCTATTTTAGATAGAAGAACAGACTAATTTTATTGCAATTGGGCTTGGATTTTTTTTTACCTGTGACTAGTTCCCTCCCTTCCAATGTAAATACTTTCATTCATATAAAACCAGCTACCGTTTCAATGCAGCCCCAAAAGATGAAGGGAAAAGAAAGGCAAGAGGAAATCATAAACATTCTAACGGGGCATTTCATAAGGCTCAATCATGACATCTTAGATTTAACATGCTAATTTTCAATTCTATATACACTATAAAACAATTTCAGTTTGTATTCAGCATCCTCTATCATCCAAGACAAAATTAGGCATATGCATTCATAAAACTATCCTTCCTAATAGTAAAAGAGAGGGATAGTATTATGCGCAAGAAGAAGAGAATCAAACAATAATGCATCACATGAGCTAAATGCACAAGCAAAGGATTTCTTAATCATTAGATACCTTTTAAAACATTCCCTACTGATTTGGATCCATTCTCAAAAAATGCGTGGTTTCAGACAGTCAATTGTTAACCAGGGTCAGTAGATTGAAACTATGAGAACTGACACATGCAAGCTCAAGCAAAATTCAAGTTTAACATCAAGGATAGGTTGAAAGCCTTCACACTAGAAAGCATTCTAGTTTGAGCAAAAACCAAGTTCAACACTTGCATACCCAGGGTGGTTCTAATCCATAGATTTAAAGTGAACATTATCTAGTCTAGCATAAAAGGTCTACCCATTTTTAGGAAGGAAAAAAATATCATGTTGAGCAACCATTTCAACAAATTCACAACATTTCTCATTGTTACTTCCCACCAGTGCAACGTTTAAATATCAATTTTCTAGCATCATATTGATTCTGGATAGACCATGAATCTAGAGAGCAGGAGGCTCAATCCTAAGTATTTATCTTATTAGGCTATAATTTGCTAGCCAAGAACTCACAAAACTAAGCAAATGTAATAAAAAGATAAGACACAAAAGAAAACTCAACTATCTCACACATATCTAGATCCAAAGTATTTATCTTAGCTATAGTTTGCTAGTCAAGAACTCACAAAACTAAGCAAAGGTAATACAATTACAAAGTAAAAGATAAGACACGGAAAGAACACTTAACCATCTCACACATTTCTAATTTTAAATTAAAGAGGCAATACACTTCCTAATGAATACAATTAATCACATTGATAGAAAAATACTAGTTTACAGCATCTGATAGGATTCAAAAAAACTTACCTCCCAAATTCAATCCAAACCCTCTTGTCTGGGACCTTGTCCTTGTTCAGAACTTTGTTGATCACTGCCTGAAGCCTGACCACCATCACTATCCCCACCAGCACTAGAAGCCGCAAATGTATTGAAAGGCCATGGAAGGGATATTCTAAACCTCCTTTCCGTATTGGGAGATCTCAGAGAAGCACCGTCAGATGATGCATCACCACTGCTAACAACGTTGGTGTCACCACCACCCCCCCACCCCCACCCCCACCACCACCACTGCCTCCAGCTACCCCAAGACCACTGAAACTCAATCCAGCAGACCTCGGATTCCCTCTTCTATTCTCATAATCAGGATCATCAGTGGGCAACTCATACCGACACACTGGACAGGAGTTATGCAATTCCAACCATGGCAGTATGCAATCAGAATGGTATATGTGCTTACAAGGCATCTGCTTAGCCTCAGAACCTAACTCGAAATCATTCATACAAACAGCACACTGTGCAGAATCCGAATTGATCAAGGCATCGGTGACGGCAACACTAGGCAACCCCTCGACTACCTTCTTTGCAGCAGGTGGAGTTCCGTACCGATTCGGATCGTTCTCGGCCAACTGCTGGATCAGCTGCTCGAGGCCGGGCCCGAGGAAGTAGTCTCCAAGATTCGACGGGAGTTGGAAGGCGGTGCCGTGGTCAGATGGATGGTTCTCGATCACGAATTGGATGTTTGCGCCGCTAGCCCTAAGATTCTGCAAGTGATTTTGCAAAAACTCGAAGGGGTTAAATTCGGTGCCTGCGGAGGAGAACAGAATTGGGCCGCGACCAGTGCCGCTACCGCCGCCAGAAACGCCGGCAGTTGTTCCGAAGGAAGAGAAACCGGGGGCGGGAGAGAAGGGAGAGGAAAAGAAAGGATCGGAAAATGGGTGGACTTGGGGGAAAACAGAGGAGGGGAAGAGGGATGGGGATAAATTAGGGTTAGGGTTTGTGGGTGAGGGCTGATCGTACTCTTCCAAGAAACCGCCATTGCAGTTAGGACAGAGGAGATCGGAGTTTGGGGAAGGGGTGAGGTTGACGACGCGATCGCATTGATAGCAGAAGTAGGCCTCAGATCGGGCCACCGCAACCCCGCCGGCGGTTGACATCTCTGAACAGAGAGAGAGGGCTGAGCCGCTGAAGAAGAAAAAAAGAGAGAAAAAGGGTTGACAGATGGATCTTGGTAGACTCAAGAATCAAGATATGGAAGATGGCCTCGGACACCTAATCTGAAAATATCTTAAACATTAATATAACATCAAATTAATCCATACTACGATTAAAACTTACTAGAAAAAGTGCCAATAAAATGATTCTGTAATTAATTTGATTATTTTTTACTTATGAAATTCAATTACAGTAATAAATTTTCTTTTTATCATTATTTTGAATTTATTTAAAACGCACATAAAAAGCGGGTAAAATGGGGGAGTATGCCATTTTTTTTTTATAGAAATGAACACTAAGTAGGCTATTTTTCATTTAGAGAGACAAATTAGGCCTTTTTTACTCAAGTTCAAGTGTTTTAATGAAAGCCCGTGCCAGAATCCAATACACAATATTAATAAATCTTATAGTTATTGGGTTTCGAACTCTGGATGAGAGACCCTTATACCAATTGGACTAGTTGAACTTGTGTATTCCATTATTTTTTTTGTAATGTTTACTTAAAACCGAATGTTAATACACAATATTGATACACAATTTCAAATACACACTTCCGTCGTTTACAAAAGTATGTCGTTTACACAAGGTCATGTTACACAAGTCTAAGCTCAATCGAGTTACACAAGCCCATTCGAGTTACACAAGTTCAAGCACAATCGAGATACACAAATTCAAGCGCAAACGAGTTACACAAGATCAAGCCCAATCGAGTTAGATGAAGCCTTAAAAGACAGGCATGTTAAGAGTATAACATGTGGATCGACGGTACTATAAACACTGGAACTGGACTCGTAATCGTCAAATTGAGGCTCGAATAGGTTTATCGGATAATAGTGTGAAATCAGGCAAGAAGATTCGACATGAAAAAGCCAACCTCCATAATGTGAAGACTACTTCGCGCCGGAGAAGGAGATTGCTTTGCACCGGGGAGGAGAGGATCCATGGAGTCTCACCGTTGCCGAATTGAATGGATATACGCTATTAGGTTTAGCACGGTTTCGGGGCAAATGGAGGAGAGAGAACCTATTAGCAGTTTTATTTATAATTTACCCTTTTGTCCTTGTGATTTAGTATGTTAGATTTAAAAATATATCAAAAAAAATAAAAGGATCTATTTTGTATCAGCAATACAAAATAGGTCCTACTACCCAATTCTATGATACCAAAAAATTAATATTTTAACATCCATTCTTACTAAATTAAGATAGAAAAAATACAATTTCAACTAGCAAATCTTGGAATATTTTCATTTTTTTTACATTTTATAAACTATTACAAAAAATTTCAACAAATTAAATCTCCTATAGATATACTCTTCATATTTATATATAAAAAATATATATAGAAAAAGTTACGGTATTTATTTATCGTTATTAAATGTTGTGTTACTAAAAAGAATAGTTGTAGCTTTATAAAAATAAATTTATATAGAGATATAGTTCTAATCCTCAAAAGTTGCTTTACACAAGTAAAACAAACCATTCATTAAGAGAATGTGGAATCAAGGGTGTGTTTAGTCACAGTCGGAGATTTATTATTTCAAACCTTCAATAAAACCATACAATTTTTTGGTTTCAAAAATGGTTTTGAGATCTCGGGGAGTTTGAGTATGAGATTGTAAAATCTTCGAGATAAAAGTTACGGGAGTTTTAGAATTCAAATTAAGGAAATGGTTATTATTGGTATGTATTGAATGTCATTCACATATTCAATCAAGTGGTCGAGAGGGACGAAGTCTCCTTGTTTGGGATCCAAAAAAGGTAGTTTTCAGGCCCTTCATCTGGCTGTGCCATTTCAGTTTGACTCTATTTGATACTTGGACACCATTATCTTTAGGGTTTTGTAATTCTATATATTATATTTTCCTTGCCTATGAATTATTTGTTCATTTATAATCCGAATTTCTCAACAAAATTTCTCTAAGTGGACATGTAAAGTTTTAAGTGAATTTCTATAAATCTGGGTGTCGTCTGTTTTGTTTGTTGAAATATTGCGCTTTTTCATATTTATCGCAACATGTTTGAGTCTTCCTTGCTCCTCTCTTCATTGTTTGAGTGCTCGTTCCTCTAATTTAAATTCGATACTTTTAAAAATTAACGCCTAGACCGAAACTCCATAAATCATTGACTAACCTTGATTATATGTTTTGAATTAGTTGTAATCTCAAGTACCGTCTTGTTTTCATTGGTATCAAAGCCAAAAAAAAAGACGAACCTCCTAATGTTGTCGTGGCGAGGGGAAAGAATGAAAGAGGTGAAATCTAAAGAGGACAATGAAGAACAAGGTTGCTACTTGGTGGATATAAAAAAAGGAGAAGAATACATGTGATGCAGTTAATGCCCAAAACATAAGAAAAAGAGGTTGTCATTTTTGGCTAAACACAAAATCAAAGAAGGGGAGCATGATTGATAGTGATAGAATCCTTGATGACTGAAAGACATAGGCAATTATTGAAGATAATATGCTTAGGGTTATTAATTGTAATTATGTTATTTGATCCTTCTAACTTCAGGGTATTTTCCCTTCATGTATATAAGCGATACATGACGAGTTTTCAGGCACATGACTCTTTTGATATTCATTGTCTAACATGGTATCAGGGTCTAGTTTTCTTCTCTTTAACTTTCCTGTGAGAATACTTCTCAATCACTAAGGCTTGCTTCTCAACAAAGTCTCAAGCTTCATCCACTGGTTTCTGCATGAAAGTACCTCCAAAAAGTAACTGCAACTTGAATTGAGTATCCTCATCAAGTCCCTTGAAGTAAATTTTCAGCAACTCAATCTTAGGGATCCCATGATGAGGACAATCCAGCATAAAGTCTTTGAACCTCTCCCAAAACTTAAACAAACTCTCCTTATCCTTCATTATGAAGGCATTGATCTTCCTCTAAGTTCAGTAGTCTTGGAAGGTGGGAATAATTTGGTGAGGAATTCCGTAGTCATCTCTTCCCAAGTGCTAATCCGCCCGTTTGGTATTGATTGATACCAAACGAGAGCTTTACCCTTAAGAGAAAAAGAAAAACCTCTTAGCTTATGATTGTTACCTTCCATACGGGGCGATATTACCATATCCATTAGAATCTCGTATTTCATCAAGTACGACATTACGACGGCAAAGTACTGACGCGAATGAACGTTCTACCGACGCAAAAGGTCGTTTGCGACGGCAATCCGTCGCCATCACTGCCGACACCAACTATGGTGTCGCAAAAGGGTATTGCGACGGCTATTTGCCGTAGTATACCAATTGCTACGACATTTAGCCGGCGTTATCCGTCGCAAATAATCTCCCCCATGCGTCGTTAGGCTGTCAATTTGTGATGACAAATCGCCGTCGCAAAAGGTATTTGTGTCGGCACGTTACCGATGTGATCTTGCGATGTAAATGTGTCGTAGTGTAATTTACGACGGCATATTGTCGCTATAGGTATTCATTACGGATTAAACTGTCGTTGCAAAAGTCATTTACAACGGCATTTACCGTCGCGAATACGTGTCGTAAATGCTTCATAGTGTCATTTGCGATGACATTAACCGTCGTAGAAGCATCGAAAGCCTTTTGTGGCAGTGTCATCACAAATGATGTCGCAAATGTTTAGTTGTTAAAGTTTCGTTGGAAGTCCTCTATAAGGCTACACCGGAATTCGATATTTTCAAATAATATCTAAATAAAAACTCATACAGATGGAAACCAAACACTATCCAAATTATAAAAAATGTATATCTTAGATTTTAAATAATTAATCATTCATAGTCTATTATTCAAAATAATTCAAACCTACATCATTCAAACTAAAAAATGTCTAAGATTATTCACTTGAAATGTTTTCTTGGTCAACTTCTTTGCTAGCGGCCTCTTTCTGAACTTCATCTCCAATGGATTCATTTTGATAATTACATGGAGCACCCTGAAAGACATGGCATTAAAAATAATTAGCCTTTGATAAAAATTCAACATGCATATAGAGGAAAGTTGCAAGAAGGTCGAGCAAATGCAATAAGAATACCGAGATATCTAACATCTATAGACTAAAAAAAAATTATGGTAAACAATGTAAATAATTAAACCAACCTGCACATGTGAATTTGAACTTCTTTGATCATTTCTCTCAAATACCATGAAACGAGCAATTATTGGTTCATATTTGCTCTCAATTCGTCGGATGACCTCATCAACAACGTTTTTAGTAAACTCATCATTGATGTTTTGAGTAACCTTTGCAGTGATGCTTTCAGGAACCTCTGCAATGACCTTTTTAGTAATCTCCTCAGTTAGCTTTTGGACAAGATCTGGTGTGCTTGTACATGCTAATGGGTCTGGTGGATGCACTGAAGTAGGGGATACACCTACACCATATGTCCGACAATAACCATGGCCGTAGGTCCCAACACTAAATGAAATATTTTGTCTCTCACAGCTGTAAGTTCTCGTTGATCTTCAGGTTCTTGACTTAAGAGTTCGTTGAAATCATTCTACGTAAAGTTTACACAAATTAGCTCAACAAAAGAAAACACAATATATGTAATAATAAGAATGAATAACAATAGTAACAAACGTACAACAAGAAGAAGCAATAAACTTACAATGGTTTCAATGACATCACTATCATTTGGGTTGCGTGCTTTTATCCAAATATCCATTTTATCAGTACGATGCCCATCTTTATCCAACTGTCAAGTACACCAAGAAATTAAAATACAACTAGGTACCTATTAGAGCAACAAGGGGAAACAATGTACATTAGCTCTCATTTCGGCAAAGGACTTTCGACCGGTAATATGAGGTGGTCCATGCACCTCGCGGTTGCATCAAAAGTTTCCACACCTACTTCCGATAGTTCTTTTAGTTCTTCAATTAATGGCTCCAAGTATACATCTATCTTATCACCGGGACCTTTTGGTCCATCGATAATCACAGAAATATATATATATATATATATATATGGTTGCTTCAAGATAAGCATTGGGGAAAAATTGTATGGAACTATCACAATAGGCCAAGTACTATGATTTAGATTTTGCGACCGAAATGGATTAAATCCATCAGAAGCAATTCCTAGTCGTACGTTCCTTCTATCAGCTGCCAAACTTGGATGTTTACTGTCAAGATGCTTCCAAGCAGGAGAGTCTACAGGATGCCTATACACTCCATCATCAACACGCTTCTCCCCATGCCATTTCATGAGATTTGCTGATTGTGATGTTGCATAAAGTCGTTGCAATCTTGGAATCAAAGGAAACTATCTTGCTTGCTTTGCCGCTCTTTGTGTTGTAGATTCATTTGAGTTTGAACCCACATTTTCCCATCGAGATGCTTTGCATATCAAACACTCATCAATGTTTGCATTTTCATTTCTAAACAACATACAATCATTAGGGCACGCATCCACTGTGGTAAAGGTAAATCCCAAATCCTCCACTAACTTTTCAGCTTGATAGTAAGATTTCGGAAGATTGACACCTTCTGGCATAACCTCACTAAATATATCTAACAAATCTTTGAAAGAATTGTTTGTCCATCCATGTAAGCTTTTTGCTTGTAAAAGACGCACAACAAAGGACAACGTAGTGTGCTTTTTTGAACCAGGATACAAAGGTGAATTTGCACCTTGCATCAACTTCAAAAATTCTTTAGTAGACTCGGCTGGACCTGGTGTGACATCCTCACTTTCAGGAATACGATTCTCATCTTCCGTTGTTGGTACATTAGCTGATTGGTTGAAGGGGTATATGTCATAATTTGAGTAATTAAAGGTTCATTACATATTGAGCAAACTCGTAAATCACAATTAATTTGAAAAGTTAATGTCCTACGTTACTGCAAGTAAGCACGTTCCCTAAACAAAACAACTAGTCAATAAATTAAGCAAACTCATAAATTAATTTCATATCATAAATCACAATTAATTTGAAAAGTATGTCTAGAGGCAAAAAAAAAGAGCCAGCAACATAGTCGCTTGCTCAATCTATTGACTAGTTTAACAATCGACTTACACTATCACTATGGGAAAATACGGGACATACCTGTGTACAAGTTGCAAGCCGAAGGAACGAAGAAGACAGGAAATTTGATATTGCAAGCCAGACGAGTTACAATCGAAATCGGAAAAGTCGATATTGCAAGCAAGTCGAATCCCTTGCTTTGCCAATCGAAATCAGAAAAGTCAATATTGCCAGACAAGTTGCAAGCCCGACGAAATCGAATCCTTGCTTTAACCGTGTCGCGAAATCGGGAAAAGATTGTGAGAAGAAGATAATCCCTTGTTCTGTGTAGAAGGAGGCCAACCTTGCCGTTGAGAGCGGAGGACGAAGATTTGAGGAATTGGATTTAACCTAATTGCCTCTCTTTAGTTTTTATATTAAACTTAGAAAAAATTGTTTGAATTTTAAGATATTTTTATCTTAATTAGACGAGAAGATAATGCGAGTTAAAAAAATATAAATATCCAATAATAATATTAATTCAAAAAATAAAAATTAAAAACCTATTGACAAGCGTATTTCCTAAGGTCGTTATTATAAACTTATCAAGTTAAATCCGAACTTAATACTAACCAGTGTATAGTGATTAAGTAAGGGTCGAACCCAAGGGAGTTTATCGAGTTTTTATTATTTTAAATATTGATTTGGTAAAAAAATGGGGGGGAGGGGAATTTAGATTGAAATAAAACAAGACAAAGACACTTATAAAGTTGGTGAAAAATTGATTTAAAGAACTACACTAGGTTGGATCTTAGCATACACACTACTTGGTTGATTCTTTTTATAAGTTGTTCACCGATGTTCTCATCTCGATCGTAGATATGTGTTAAGCCAACCGGCATTAACACAACTTAACTAGTTTATTAATGCGTAAACCTACAAGATTAAACCACAAGTTAACATTCTAATAAAGATAAAGAGATATAAAGAAGAATAAAACAACCCGTTAAATCTTTCTTTATAGTTATTTCCTTTCCCTTAGATAATCGCAACCAGTTTTTACCTATAGGTTTGCTACTAGATTAAGGACCCGAACCCGGAATCAATTAACCCTAGCATTTTACATGAATTAGTACAGTTAAGGTGATCAATCTAAGTGGATAAAAACATGCAAACATAAGTTAAAGAACAAGGAAAATAACACAAAGGATAATGAACTTGAACTTATATTAGAAGAACTTACAACCAAATAGTAATGTAGCTTCAATCAACCCAATGTAGCCAAGGGAGCTTAGAAACTCATTACAAAAGACACTAGAAAATAGAGGTTTTTGGGTGAAAAATGAGATGAAAATAGCTATAGCCAAGGGCTCTATTTATACTACAAAATGCATTAAAAAGGAGTAAATAGGTTGTGCAAACAACCACAATTAAGAATGGATTAAAGTCTGTGCAAACAGCCACACTTAAGGCCTTAAAGCTGACGAAAACACCCGAGTAAAGTCCTCTGACGCTAACCCGCACCCGCGGCCAAGGGCGCCGCAGGCGCGGTTTAGGCAAAAACGTTCCATCTTCTTCTTGGCCGCAGGGGCGGCTCGTCACACCCGCGGGGGCGGGTTCTTCAATGCTCTTTGAAACGTCTGACTCTTTAACTTCGGGCGTTTCTGGTGAAGATCCGCAGTCGCGGCCCAGAGTCACCGCGGGGGCGGTGACACTGGATCTTCGGCTTCACAAGGCCGCTGGCAAGGGCGCTGGGGCGCCGTCTTCGCTTCTTCAGGATGGGTCACCGCAGGGGCGGACAAAGGCGTCCGCGGGGGCGGTGACAGGCTCTTCTTGGCCGCGGGCGAAGGCGCTGGCCGCGGCGCTTGTCATGGGTCTTCAGGGTTGTCACCGGAGGGGCGGCCAGAGGCGGCCGCGGGGGCGGTGACATGCTTCGTTCGGCGCAGGTGATGCCGCTGGCTGCGGCGCTCGGCAAGGGTGTCACCGCAGGCGCGGTGACACTTCTCCGCGGGGGCGGTGAGGCACCAGAAACTTGTCTCCGTCTCTTCACTTCAACTCCCAAGTGTTGCTAATACCTTCTTTTGCTTCATTTTGACTCTTTTATCTGGATCAAGGCATTAGTAACATAATATGACTCAAAAACATAAAAACGACTCTAAAAACTACCTAAATTGATAGTGATTCCATCACCTATCAAACTCCTCCATACTTAGACTCTTTACTCGTCCCGAGTAAACAAAACATCAAACAAATCAGCACAAGTCTCAGAAAATATGGTGTAGTAGAAAGATGAGGAACAAAAGAGAAAAAATGACCAAAGAAAGTGAGAAAATGTGAGAAAAAAGAAAATGTGAGAAACTACCGTCCTTATTGCTCCAAGAGTGACCTACCGGACATCCTCCTTATGACTCCCCTTCTTATGTCGTCAACGCCGGAAGGAGAACCTACACTCGGTATCGCTCATTTTGCCAAGGAGCCCTTTCGGGTTTTCACCTTGCCACTCTTCTTCTTTTCATGATGATCTCACAAAATTCTCACATCCCTCAAGTCCAATTTTGCACCAACCTAGAGTTGGTCGGACTACCTTCTTTTTGCCTAAACCGCCCTCTCGGGTTTTCGGTTTATCCAAGAATTTCTTGCCTTTTTCTCAATTCTTTGGCTTTTTCTCTCTTTTTTTTTTTTGACTGATATGAATTACAATTAGGATTTTTAAAACAAACTCAAATGACTAGAAATGCATGATAACTAGAAATGCATGATAAGTACCCTCCCCCATACTTGAAGAACACTTTGCCCTCAAAGTGTGGAAATGAAAGCAAAGATAATATGTGAAGAAGGGCAAAAGAAGAAGCTCACTAATGGGATGGTCCGGCTGGACCATCCGGACCGTGCTCCGGAGGATACGGGAAGTGGCTGAAAAAGTGCTCCTGACGTTGGTACAAGCTGTCAAGGCGGGCTTGTTGTGCGTCCATCCGAGCTCCGAAAGAGGTCTCAAAGTTGGCTTGCCAAGCCAACTGCTGATCCTCCATCCTCCTCCCAAAATCTGCCTGCCACGCCTGCTGCTGCTGGAGCATAGACGTCTAGTAGCCGGTCTGCCACGCCTGATGCTGCGTGGTCAGAGCCGCCATCTGAGCTAGCAGACTGGCGTGTGTGGGGTCATCCTCCTGTGCCGCGGTGGGCATCTCCTCATCATCATCATGAATGGGAATGTGGTCCTCCTGTCTGACCCTGCTGGAGCTCGCCGCATGCCGCTCAATAACGGCGACCTGTGATCGCCTCGGTACGTAAGGGTCAGCGGCAATGTAGAGATCGGAGAGCTCATCTCCTAGAGGTAGCGGCCGGGGCAAGTATGTGACGTGGCTCCCATCTGTAAAAGACAACCAGAAGAGGTTCTCACCATCCCTCCTCAGGAGCTTGCAGCGCCGAAGAAGAGCCTCGTCGTAAAATGGGATTGCTAACCCATCCTCCAGCTCGGTCAGGTCCATAACCTGCTCTGCAATAAGGGAGATGATCCCACCTCCAACAATGTCACGTGGCTCATCCTTCCTAATCCGCTTCAAAGCGGTAAGGAAGAGGGTGATCCAATCCGGCACGTTGTCACATGCCGCGACACAAGCATAAAGTAGTGGGAGGTCCTTGAGGGCCACTTTGTTTTCCTCCTTGTGTCCACATAAGACACACATGATAATCTTGGATAGGAGCCTCAAACAGGGGTGAGTGAGTTTGTTGTTGTACTCACCCCCTGTTTGAAAGCCGGAGCCAGTAGCCGCTCGCCAAAACTCCACCAAATCCGGTGTAGGAGCTCCCTCCCACCATTTTTCCGAAGGGTTCTTAGAAATCCCGAAAGCCTCCTGTAGCTGAGAGAAGGTGACCGTATATTTCCTCTTATTGAACTTGAAGGTGAGGCCGACACAGATGTGGTCCTCAAGCTCCATGCTGAATGTGGCCACAAACTACCTGGTCATCTCGGGGTAGGTTTGGGAACTCCTTCCTAGGAATTCCCCGAGCCCAACATTGCTCAGGAAGGATTGCATGCTTTCCAACATGCCCAACCGCTCTAACGTCGGAATGTGCAAAAACCGAGTTGCATAGACTTGTCGGTTTTGCACAATCTCGTATCGAGCTTTTTCCCTATCGGTCATCTTATATTTTCGTGTAGAGTCCATTCTAATCCCAATTCTTAAGCAAAGGAGTTAGATTTTCACAAAGGGAAAATAAGAGATGACCTTTTGTTTTTATCCGCAGGGCGGTATGGCGCAAGCGCGGTTTGAAGACCCGCGGGGCGGTGAGGCGCGGTCGCGGCGACAACGAAGCGCGGTCGCGGCGACAACGAAGCGCGGGGGCGGGAGAAGACAGCGGGAGGCCGAAGACAGCGGGCGCTGTTGGCTACTCTTGTGGTGCGTTTCCGGCGTCCGTTTGTGCTCCCGACGGTGGTTGACGGTGGCTTTGGAGGGTGGTGAGTGGTGGTGATAGATTAGGGTTAGGGTTTGTGAGATTGTGTGTTAGGGGAAAGGTTGTGCGGCCGGAAGGAGGGAGGAGTAAACCGAGGTGGCGCAAGGGCGGGTGAAGGCGGCGCAGGGGCGTGGTGACTGAGTGGCGCAGGGAACGGGCTTGACGGCGCTGGGGCGTGTGAGTGAGTGAGAGTGTTTTTTCGGGTGAGGTATGTGTGTAGAAGAGTGAGGGAGGTGAGTGGGTTAGGTCTAAAACCCCGATCCTATTTTTTTTTCTTTTCTGGATTAAACCGCAGGGGCGGTGGCTTGTCACCGCAGGGGCGGTGGCTTGTCACCGCAGGGGCGGTGACAAGGGAAGCGGAGACGCAGGCCCAACGCTGGGTGCGGCGCTGAGATCGTTCGTCAAGGAAAAATCCGCGGGTGCGGAGGTCTGTCACCGCGGGGGCGGTGACAGCTTGGTGTTTGCGCTGCCTCAGCGCTGGGAGCGGGCTGGGAGCGCTGTGTCACCACGGGGGCGGTGACATTGGTCCGCGGGGGCGCAGGGGCGGCTCGTCACACCCGCGGGGGCGGGTTCTTCAATGCTCTTTGAAACGTCTGACTCTTTAACTTCGGGCGTTTCTGGTGAAGATCCGCAGTCGCGGCCCAGAGTCACCGCGGGGGCGGTGACACTGGATCTTCGGCTTCACAAGGCCGCTGGCAAGGGCGCTGGGGCGCCGTCTTCGCTTCTTCAGGATGGGTCACCGCAGGGGCAGACAAAGGCGTCCGCGGGGGGGCGGTGACAGGCTCTTCTTGGCCGCGGGCGAAGGCGCTAGCCGCGGCGCTTGTCACGGGTCTTCAGGGTTGTCACCGCAGGGGCGGCCAGAGGCGATGGTGATGCCGCTGGCTGGCGGTGCTCGGCAAGGGTGTCACCGCAGGCGCGGTGACACTTCTCCGCGGGGCGGTGAGGCACCAAAAACTTGTCTCCGTCTCTTCACTTCAACTCCCAAGTGTTGCTAATACCTTCTTTTGCTTCATTTTGACTCTTTTATCTGGATCAAGGCATTAGTAACATAATATGACTCAAAAATATAAAAACGACTCTAAAAACTACCTAAATTGATAGTGATTCCATCACTTATCACTTATAAATAACTCATAAGGCTCCTTCCAAAAAAATCCTAATGATATTTGACATCCAAGTATTAGAATACACACAATATATATATATATATATATAAAATCTAAAGATAATATGAATTCAAAAAATAAAAATTAAAACCGAAAGATAACTCATAAGGTGCCTTCCAAAAATATCCTACAGATAATATTTGGTGCCCAAATATTAGAATACACAAAGAAATTTTTTTATAAAAATCTAACGATAATATGAATTCAAAAAATAAATTAAAACCTAAAGATAACTCATAAGCCTTTCGAAAGAATAATAAAGATAACATTTGACGCCCAAGTATTAGAATACACAAAAATTTTTTATAAAACTTTAAAGATGATCTAAATTCAAAAAAACCTAAAGATAACTCATAAAGTGCCTTCCGAAAAAAATGTCAATAATAATATTTGATGGCCAAGTATTAGAATACACAACAAAAAATCTAAAAACAATATGAAATCGAAAAATTAAAATCTAAAAATAACTCATAAGGTGCCTTCCGAAAATAAATCCTAAAACTAATATTTAACGTCCAAGTATTAGGATACACAAAAAAAAAAAAAACCCCTAAAGATAACTCATAAGGTATCTTTCGAAAAGTCCTATATTTGACGCCAAATATTATAATGCACAAAAAAAATTATAAAAATATAATATGAATTCAAATAAAAATTAAAACCTAAAGATAACTAATAAGGTTCATTCCGACAAAATCTTAAAATCTTAAAGATAATATTTAACGTCTAAGTATTAGAATTCACAAAAACAAAAAAACAAAAAAATCTAATTAAAGTTAATATGAATTGAAAATCTTTTTCTTAACACCAATGTAGGAGATGATATCATAATCTTTTTTTTTTTTACCCATATAGCAATTAAAAAGTTGATAGTGATTCTTATTGCATTAATGTTTCTCATACTAAAAGTTAATAGGAATTTTCAAAACAATTTTTCTGAAAACATGACCCGTATCAAAGAAATAATTAAGGAGTTGCTTGAGAACTCATGTTAAAAACTTAAACATTATCTATAAGAGCATATTTTACAAAGTAGTTGAGATACAAAGATAAATAATAGCATCATGAAATATTCCAACGATTAATATCCTATTTATTCCAAGCATCTAAAGATTTTAACTTAATTACTAACTTTCAAAATCCTAACCGCATGCTTGACAATGAAATTTTCGGGAAATAAGAGATGCGTTCTACCTAAAATACTTTAAAAAAAAAAAGGAACGTAATTAACTTAGGCTAATTATAAACCCTTCGAATATTTATTGCAAAAAAATTTAAAACTAACAAAATCGATCAAATCGTGCATAACTAGTGGAAGCAATTGTGTGAAATTACATTTAATACACCGTATCAAGAAGGTGAAGAATTTTTTTTTTTTATGTGATGATGCAAGCTAAACGTGTTTTGGATGGGGATGCAAGTTGACATCCAAGGGAGACAACGTGAGGTTATTTATGGACTTGTCTATCATATTCCTTTTATGAGATAATTTATCTAACAATGCAAACTGAACTCCTTTTTAAATGAGGAGTGTAATTAACTTAGTCTAAAACACTTTTAAATAAGGGGCGTAATTAACTTAGTCAAATTAAAAATCATTCATAAATTTTCAGCTTTCTTGTTTGCATCTCGACGATTCAACGGCGCAGAGACACATTTTACGACGGCACCAATTGATGTCGTAAAAACCCCACCAATAACGACGAAGAAAATTTCCGTCGCACTACCGTCGCAAAACCTCCCACCAATGGCGACGGCACCAAATGCCGTCGCTATGCCGTCGCAAAACCTCCAACCAATGACGACGACACTGAATACCGTCGCAAAACCTCCAACCAATGGCGGCGACACCAAATGCCGTCGCAAAACCTCCAACCAATGGCGACGACACTGAATGCTGTCGCAAAACCTCCAACCAATGGCGGCGGCACTGAATGCCGTTGCAAAACCTCCCACCAATTGCGACGACACCGAATGCCGTCGCAATGCCATCGCAAAACCTCCCACCAATTGCGGCGACACCAATTTCCGTCGCAATGATGTCGCAAAAAATACCCAATGATGACGGCACCATTTTCCGTCGCAAACAACTCATACAATAGCAACGGGAACCACTTGCCGCCGCAAAGTGCCGTCGCAAATC
Organism: Fagopyrum tataricum; assembly: GCA_002319775.1. Classification (NCBI taxonomy): domain Eukaryota; kingdom Viridiplantae; phylum Streptophyta; class Magnoliopsida; order Caryophyllales; family Polygonaceae; genus Fagopyrum; species Fagopyrum tataricum. The sequence continues at coordinate 11,437,001 of CM008280.1, forward strand.
AATTTATTTTTTGTAGTACGTGTTGATGCGGAGATTCTGTCTCTATCCCTCCAAACTGAGTATGGCGAATCATCTGGAGTACTTGCGGTCGCAACTCATGCTCGTGGGTTGCGGGATCTCCAAGTGTTTGTGAAAGTTCCACAAAGGGCTCGTATAGGATAGGTCTGAGAGGAGCAAGAGGAGGAACACGTGGAGGTGCTTCATTTTGAGGCAGCTCGATTGGTTGCATTGGAGCTTGCCTCTCATTATTGAGCCGAAGCATCTCTCTCATTTCAGCTCTAATCTGGTCCATCTCTCTCCTATTTGTTTCCTCTCTTTCTCTAGCAGTCCGTCTTTCAGCTTCTAGTTGCTCTAAAGCATCTTTAAGCTCCGCTTCATAATCTCTATTTTGAGCTATTTTGGAAGCTTTGTGGGCTTTCAGTCTCCGTCGTAACGTCTTTTCAGGTTCGGGATCGTATAGAACTAGTTCTTTTGAACCCCAATCTCCTTGCATACACCGTGAAAGGAACCTAGAATCGTGAAAATTCCAAAATCAAAAACAAAAACGAGATCAATAGTACAAGAAAGACTTACACTATAAGAGATCAAAAATGCAAATCAAATGAATTAGTCCCCGGCAACGGCACCAAAAACTTGTTCGCTAATTTTAAACCCCTATAAATCCTTATCAATGATAATAAAGACTAACAAGTTAGTAAAACAACGGTATGCTTTAAATTTGTAAACTCACAATAAATACTCAATTGCAGCGAACCCACATTGTATGGATCATATGCAGAAGATTAAGTATTCCAAGGTCGATCTCAAGGACTAAGTGAATGAATTGCAATTATGGTCTAAAATAGAGTAAATCTATAATAAGACAAAAGGTTGGAAAAGAAGGGAAGAAAGAGCAAATGTTTTTGTGAAGAGTTTTTAAGTAGTTCGCAATCAAATGTCACCTTTGATTGAAAACAGTCTAAAGCAAACAAACAAATACTCAATTAATGGAGAAAACGGATTCCAAGGATTCAAGGTAATTGCTTATACACATGGACTCAGGATAACTGACAAGGCATCTAAGGTTGACAAACCACAAGGATGAACGTTTCTACTATGATGGTCTATTAACGGGTAAGTCTCAAGACCATCTAGTTCTAATCCCAACTACCTATTACCGGGTAAGTCTCAAGGTAGAGAGGAGGGAAATTCTAAACAAACCAGATTAACAACTAAGGATTAAGTAAACCTTTATCGGGCAAGTCTCACGAATTACCTAACTCGGCAGGGAATCAAGGCACATTCTCTCCAATAGAGGTTTTGACCTCTATTACCTATGATCAATTCTCTTATGTATCTAAGAAGGTATATCACCGGGTAGGTCTCACTTCCAAATTAAGGATTCTAAACTAGACTCAAGTCCAGACTAATCACTAGGATTTCAAGGCTATTCAAACCAAACATAAGCACAAACTATTCCATCATTGTCCAAGGTATAAACAAATCCCTATTCACCCTGGAACCATAAGGTTTCTAGCCAATAATCAACATAGCAAAATCAATAATCAATTCAATTGAGAAATTCATAAAAGATGAAATAACAAAGGGAATAAAGAAAGTACTCAACTTTATTAATCCAAAACCAACAAAATGATGAATCCTAGTATCGCACAACGTATCTTAACTGAATGAAATCTAAAAGGCTGAATCTTTCCTAAAACTCAACAAAGTCCAACAATGGTGAAAATGGTGAAGACAAGGGTGCAGGGAAGGAGATCTCTCTCTCTATGAGCTGAATGGAAAATAATTCGGAACCCTATGGAAATAATCGGAGTTTTCCTTTTATACCCAACAACCTGCCAAAAGACTGGGCTGGGAAAAAGATCCGAAAATAAAATATAATCCGGCGCTCAGGGAAATCTCGGTCTGGATCTCGGCCGAGATCATCACGGTCGGGGCCGAGATTTCGACTTCGTCTTCAGCGTCCAGGGCATCTCGGTCGAACCACCCGAGATCATGGCTGAGATGGTCACCGAGATTTTGCAACAGAATGTCCCAACCTCGACCGAGGTACATGGATCTCGGCCAAGATGTCTCTAAACTCGGGTGTCTTGTTTCGTTTGCTCCAAGATCTTCTTCTTCTCCTTTCCTATGCTTGCATGATCGCTCCAAAGCTTCCATTCCGAAGCTTGATCCTGAAATGCATTATTTAGTTCCAGAACACGCCAAATTACCTACAAAGTCACCAAAATCATCTGTAAACATCTATACTTACAAAGTAACACTAAACAAGCATAAAGGACACACACTAAGGCTAAAACATGCATGCGGAAAGGAAAAATCTACCTATATGCTCTACCATACTAGGTCGATAAATCATGTTATCATCCACCACCAAATTGGTTTTGCATTACCATTTGGATCATAACACTCTTAGTTTTGTGGCACATTGTTTCCGAACACAAACCCAGGTGGTGGAATGTGTTTTGTCGGATCCATCCTTTCACTTAGTGTCCTTGGTGCATAGACTCTTCCTTAGCCTCTCCTAGACACTTATCTATACATCTCTTCATGAAGCATGGTCTTCTCTGGCTTGTTCTTGAGCTAACAACCTTTCTTCTAGCTCTAGAATCCTTTGCCTTTGTTGTTCATCTCTTTCTCATGCTTGAGCAATCTCTTCCTCTTGATTCATGGCTCTTCTTAGATCTCTTTTCTTCCTTAACTTGGCCAAAGTTCTTTCAATCTCCAAGTTAAGAGGTAGTAACTCCTTGTGGGTACTTCTTAACATACAAAGCTCTAAAGCCTTGAATGATTGACACAAACACTTGATGTTTGCAAACCCTACAAACAAAGACACGCACAAAAGAGTATCAAAAGTAACAAAACACTCTACACTACTAGAGAATTCTTTACAAAAGCAAAAGTACCTTAGATCTAAGATCAATATCAACTTTCTAGACTAACTTTGAGGTCTATGCTTGATGTAACTATTTACAAGTTAAAAAAGCCGAAATATATCTAAACTTTTTTGAGATAAATGGGTTATAAATGCACTAATTTTAACATTGGTACAAAGTGTGTAGGCTGGATTAATTACGGAATTAATTGTGTACCTTTAAGTTTTTTTCCCCCCATTTTTTCCATTCCCCCCCCCCTCTCATCTCTCTCCTCTCTCTGGCGATTCTCTCGCCTCCTTCTTCGCTCGTCCGCTTTCTTCGTCTTCTCCTTCTGATTCTTGTTTGTTGCTTCCTTTTCATACTTCGGATCGTCAATGGAGTTGTGTAGAGCCACTTTCTTCGTCTTCTCCTTCTAATTTGGGCGATTAAGGTTTTTTCAAATCAAGATCTAAATGGATCCCTATCAAAATTCTCTTAATTTGATAATCTTGGATGATGTTTCAAGCATCTTAGTATCCATTTATCAGTTGAAAGTGTCTGTCATGCTCAGGAAGAAGTCCTTGCATCAGAAGAACAGAGAAAGGTACCCTTTCAATATTTAGGTGCATGTCTGGATATCCTTGCAAATGCCGAAACTTCAAATTAGTCCAGAGAAAGGTTTATCAAAAAATGATGTTGATAATCTTCTATCTCTGCTTTATGATCAAGTGCCATCGAATTCTTTGCTTGTGATGTATCGGTTAAAATGTTTGATATATTGTTACAATATCCATGTCAGCTAACATGATTTGGACGATTTCGAACTAGGTAGAGATTGGAGGAAAAATTAGTCCTTTCTTAGCTAACTATGTAGTTGACTGTATTGTTCAAATGCTATGATTGATTGCTTGCATTCTCTTATTTCGCAATTCAAACAAGTGCCATTTACCTGCTTTGTCATAGGAAGTATCTAAATTTCTTTTTTAATCGGCTTGTCTAAGGCAAATTCTAATGCTCGAGAAGGACGTGTGATGATATTCAATTTGGTTGAGGCTGCTCAAGAGTTCCTTTCTGAAATTGTGCCCGTGACTCAAATAACAAAGCCTGTAAGATAAATAAATAATTCTTCCTTGGCATTTGAAATCAATTTCCTGCTTTGATCCAGAACCCATCTAGTGCTGCTTCTAAAATTGCTTCATTTCATTTCTTGTGGAACATTGTACTACATGATTCGTTTAGGAGATGGGAAAATTCTTCCAAAGTCGGGGAAAGTCTTTACAGCAACAAGCAATCGCACACAGACATGGCATGGGATTCAGCAGGAGATCACTGGGCGAGTGTAGAGAAAGTTGGCTTATGAGGTTACTACTGCTGTTAGAATATATGGTAACAATGTGACCTCTACTAATGTGAGTGCCACCTTGTGGGTCCAAACCCCAAACAAACGTGATCAATATGTAGGTGTAGCAAGGTTAGTACACTACTAAACAAAACTCGTGTTTTGATGAGATCGAATTAAGTCAACCTAACTAAACTTGTGTTTTGATGAGCTTAAAACAACTTCTCAAGGCATTTTCACACTGATTTTGTAACCTTGTCAATGAGCTGCATTTTCTTTGAGGGAACTAGTGATAGTTAGTAGCTAGTATAACTGATGAGATCGAATTTAATCCTTGGTAGTTGGTAACAATAGTAGGTTATGTTTAAAGTATCTCTTTTCTAAATATAACTTATGTATCCTTGGTATTGGGCAACTAGTGATAGTTAGTAGCTAGTAGCAGTGTAAACTAAGAACAGTAACGAATTTTTGTATTTGGATGTATCCTTGGTATTGGACAACTAGCAGATTTTGTGAATCGCTCACTTAACTCTTCATGTAAGTATGTAAATGAAAGAAGAGAGAGATAAAGACAAAAATAGAGGATAGTTTTTTTAAAAAAAATATTAATGTTAGGCACAAGAATAATAAGCTGGAATATTTGACAATTATGGGTCATTGCTAGCTGTTAGGGTTGTGTTAGGGCTGTGAGGGAATTAGCTAAGGTCCCCTGCAGTGACCTTAGCATTAGCATCTATAAATAAGGCAAAGTTATCCAGATTTTCATTTGTATTTGGCTTTAGCCTTTGGCTCTTTAATTAGGAGATTTCTTCTCTGAGATTGGCCATAATATTTGACAGTTATGGGTCATTTCTCTTCCTAATTTCTACACATAATAATCGAGTAACTTCTATGTATTGAATTTAGCAATAATGGATTTGGAAGGGAAGCAATGAGAAACATGCTAAACTACCACTATGGTTGTTATCTATGAGCAAACCTATTCTCAAATCTTAAACCAACTAATCTCTTATTTTTACATCATCGACATATTGACAACTATCCAAGATCTTGAAGAACATGCAACAATGGACATCACTAGAGCAGCAAAAAGCGTGACAACTCCTTTGGATGAGATGGTAGCTCAAATAATTGCTGAACAGAAAGTGAACCAAAATAAAAAGGAGATTAAAAATGAGGATTTATTCAAGTCTATGATGATATCAATAACTTAATATAGAAATGTGAATTTCATCTAAATGGGGCCGGGATGTTTGTGTAAGTAGTTTGCCAGAATGTAGTTGAGTTTTTGGGTTAAGTCACAGTCGATTTAAAGATTAATGACCAAAATTGGGACACATTTTCAATTGGCGGAAAGTTGTGGCTTTATATTATTAATATTGCATACTTGAATTCGGGTCTTTGTTTGTATTTCAATCTTCTATCCACTGAGCATCATATTTAAGACGGTAAAATTTCTTCCAAAATCATTGTTTTTCAAAAGATGTACGTCTTATTGATAGGTTGGTTGGGATGAATCAACAACAGGTGAGCGTCCAGCTCGGTCTCAATCTAGGATATCGAACCTGTTGTAACTCCTTTCTACATATGCCCACCTCCTCTTTTTAGACCAAAGTTTCCAAGACAGTCAAAATTTCCAAGAATTCATTAATATTGGGTAAGTAAAATCGAGTTAGTAACGTTGGGTATTAAAATCGGGTACCTAATATTGGGTAACAACGAAGTTGGGAAACCGAAGTAAAGTTGGATATAGAACGTTGACCATTAAAATCGGGTAACAACGAAGTTGGGTAACATAAGTGAATTTGGATGTAGAACGTTGGGTATTAAAATCGTGTAACAACGAAGTTGGGTAACATAAGTGAATTTGGATGTAGAACGTTGGGTATTAAAATCGGGTAACAACGAAGTTGGGTAACAAAAGTGGATTTGGATGTAGAACGTTGGGTATTAAAATCGGGTAACAACGAAGTTGGGTAACATAAGTGAATTTGGATGTAGAACTTTGGGTATTAAAATCGGGTAACAACGAAGTTGGGTAACAAAAGTGAATTTGGATGTAAAACGTTGGGTATTAAAATCGGGTAACAACGAAGTTGGGTAACATAAGTGAATTTGGGTAATAGAGTATAACGTTGGGTAACAAAGTTGGGTAACAAGGTTGGATAACAAAGTTAGGTAACAGGATTGGGTAACATAGTATAACGTTGGGTCCCTTCACAAATAGAAAGAGCATAGTTAGTGTTTCTATAAAATTTTGCCTACACACTTTGTTTCTTTGATAAAAAATCTACACAATTACCATTTTCACCCAACTTTTTTTAAGTCCGTATAAGTTTTGAGTGACTATTTAGAGCCACCAAAAGTAGAATATGTTATTTTTGTACAAACATTTTCAGGAAAAGGAAAATAAAAGTTTTATGAAAACATACTTTGAAATCTTAAAGCTATATACATAAGTAGATCTATATTACAAAAGTTTTTGAATATAAAAATAACATAAAAGATTTTTGAATCGAAAAACGACAAATTGACTAACTTCTAAACATATCTAAAGTATCAAAACTCACACAAATCAATCAAGAGAGGTTAATTCAAGAGCGTACTAAAATCAGCCAATGAATTATTTACGAGGTTCGAAGTCCAAAATTTTTGAAATCTCAAAAAAATCTAATTCACTCTATTATTTTGAAGTCGACAAAGGATTATAAAGAAGAAATTGAAATATTTAAATTAAACCAATATGAAAAGCATAAACTCAAAACCAGAACTTTAATGAGCCCAATAACCCTGAGTCCAATATACATTAATCATGGGCTTATTATTAAAATGAAGACGCAAATATTATTATCGTATTGACGACCTTCAACAGGTCCCACCACCTCAAACGTGCAACAACACCCAATGTTTTCTAAAGTTTATGTCGGCTCTCCTTTTGGATTCGATCAAAAATGGAATCTTTGAATCAACAATATATATTAAAACCTAAATAAAACCCACTTTCCTGCCTATAAATGCCACTAGATCGACATACACACAATCCCACAATCTCGTAAATCATATCACTCTTTTAAAATATCCTCCAAACCCTTTGGAAAAAGAGTAAATTAAAAAAAAAAAAAGCTAAAAAGATGAAAGTTGAATCTCAGACGAACACCGCCATGACCGACGCCTGGGATTACAAGGGCCGCCCCGCCGTCATTTCCAAAACCGGCGGCTGGATAGCCGCAGCCATGATCTTAGGTTGTTCTCCAATTCATCGACTCAATAATAAATATATATTATTACATATATTTATAAAAAAAATGTTATTTTGTGTTGCAGGAGTGGAAGGAAACGAGAGACTGACGACGTTAGGGATAGCCGTGAATCTGGTGACGTACTTGACCGGAGTGATGCACCTAGGAAACGCCGTCTCTGCTAACGTTGTCACCAACTTCCTCGGAACCTCCTTCATGCTTTGCCTCTTTGGTGGCTTCGTTGCTGACACTTTCTTTGGCAGGTATTTTATTACTAATTAATTTCCATATTAATATACACTTCAATTTTTAAGGAGATGGATATATTAATTTTGTTTTTATTAATGAATAATTTGTTGTCGGATCTTCGATCTTTGACAGGTACTTGACCATTGCCGTATTCGCCACTGTTCAAGCAATGGTGAGAATTATACTTATTGTCATCATGCGCTAATCAATTCATAATCAAATTTATTTTTAAATTATCATAAGTATTAACCAAAATATTTACTAATAATATAATACTATGAATTACTGTCTCCAGAAACTAAATAGTTTTAACGGGAGCCTGAACCAAATCCGAACGACTCATCAATTTATCAATATTATAAAGTAATCGATCTAATTATGAAAATGAGAATCTAACTGTGATTTTTTTTATTTTTTATTTGGTTTTTGATTCTTAATAAAAACTAAATAAAAGTTTTTTTTAATTATTATTCCGGAATGACATCTATTGACAGAATTTTTTTTAAACAAATAAAAGGGCAAAATAGCAGAAGATGGAAAAGTTAAGGTTAGATTTGCTATTTCATAACTTTAATTAATTATTATTCAACTTTTTTCATAGTATAAATTACATATAAATCTATTGTCTATAAAATTATAGGTCTAAAAGATATGGGTAAAAAGTTGAGGGACCATACATTGGTTTGATCCGAGAGATCGACAAAATAATCTGGTCCATGTTCAACTAAATTAAGGGTAGATTTATAAAATTGTATTAATTAAACCCATTAAAAAATCTCCTTCTAAACAACATTTTAAGATTTTTTTTATAAATAATCTCTAATAAACTTTATTGTAAATTTTAATCTCCGATTAATCCCATTTAGATTAATCTTCTAAACATTCTCATCTCCTATCAAACACACCCTAATTCATAATAATCTGAACATGAAACTGACACGACTAACTTATAAATTTTTAACCCAAAATTGACTTGATTATCACATAATTTTCCGAACCTGAAATCAACCCGATGTACATATAGTTGTTATATGCACCAAGCAATAGCTCGCCTCAAACAAGAAAATATATTACGAGCATATAGTTATAAGCTCGAAAAAAGTTTAGCTATATTTAGACACTAAACAACTAAACAAGTTGAATATGAGTATATTAAAGTTTGACTCAAACTTATTGATAATAATTAAGTTTGAATAAAGTGTGATTAGCTAAACATGAACATACAAAGTTGTGCTCAAATAGTAATATCTGGTAAATTGTCGGTGCAGGGCGCGATAATACTAACAATATCAACGACAATCCCAAGCTTACGGCCACTACCATGCACATCCGAACAAACAGGCCCATGCACGAAAGCATCGAGCACACAGCTAGGGATACTATACCTAGCACTATACATGATGGCATTAGGTACAGGCGGGGTGAAGTCGAGTGTATCCGGGTTTGGTTCCGATCAATTCGAGGAATCAAGCAAAGAAGAACGAGCTGAGATGAGCAAGTTCTTTAGCTGGTTCTACTTCTTCATCAACCTCGGCTCCCTCACAGCCGTCACCGTACTCGTTTACATCCAGGATAACTTGGGCCGTCGATGGGGCTATGCTCTATGCGCATGTGCCATTGTCTCTGGTCTCTGTGTGTTCTTGATTGGCTCAAAACGGTACCGTTTTAAAAGGCTTGCTGGAAGCCCCCTTACTCAGATTGCCGCGGTGTTTGTGGCCGCGTGGCGGAAGAGACACCTTGAGGTGCCGGCGGACTCGTCGGCCTTGTTTGACGTCGATGAGATTGCGAATGGGAACAAAATTAAGAAGCATAAGTTGCCTCGCAGCAAGCAGTTGAGGTTAGTTGTTAGTTTTTCCATTTTTCTTCGCAATATTCATTATAGGGTTTCGCTAATATTCACAAAGAAAAAGAAAATTATAGATAGCCTATCTAAATTAGAGATAATTAGCTAATTGAAAAACTAATTCTAAATTTTTATATTTTTATTTTAACTAAAATTAAAAAGGAATTTTCAAAAATATTCCAAATTTTTTAATGTATTTTTTTATATATTATTTTTTCCGGATTGTTGACAATTCAACTTTTATAAGTGAAAATATAAGAATTTGCCTGTTAACAAATTGTTAACATTTTGAAAAAGTCGATAAAATTGTTAAATATATATATTTGATAAAATGTTAGAAATCAAAACATTAAAGTTGGTGGTTAATTTTTCAATTATATAATTTTTTTTTTGGTAAAGATTATATAATTTAATTAGATTAATAAAAAAAAAAACTTGCCTATTCTCATAGGATCCAATCTCAGATTCGATGGACATTATTGTGCTCCACTTTTGTTTGGATCTTCTGCCACACTTATAGAAAATATTTTTAAAAAAATATTTAGATCCAGTTTATTTACCAAAAAATAGTTAAAATAAATAATTTTAATATTTTTTTATCAGCCAAATAATCAGATTACTTGGTTAGGGTACACCATAAACTTGGGAAATTGATATGTTTACATGCATAGATGCTTTCTAGATTTTATCCAACTCATTACAAAGTTTTGTCGAAAGATTTTATTTTAAGAGAAAAGTTTCACGATAATATAATTTTCATAATATACTTATAAATAAATATTAGTAATATAATGTTTAGTTATTTAATCATATAACTTAATAGGAGTAAGATATTTTAGTTTAAGATATTTTAGATACAGTACTAAAGTTGAGGAAAGATAAGAAAATGAATCTTTCCTCTTCACTTTTTCCTGCGTGATACTTATTCCAATTTTTTAAATATATTATGAGGCAATGAATTGCTTTTTAGGTTAATTATTGATTTTAAAATAACAAAAAATGATGAAAATTTTGAACTACTATAGTTGTCTTTTACTCTTTTCTTGGGTTTGACTACTTTTATTGTAAGACCACTTCAATTGGTTCACAAATTTCGGATGAAAAATGTTAATCATTGTGTTGAAATTAATATAGGTGTGAATGAATGATTGATCATTATTCATTGTTGTCCAAATTGTGTTATAAACTAATCATACCTATGTGACCGGCCACAATTATTGTTGGTGATAATCAAATTTTAACTCTAATGAAGTATGGAGGATTGTGAGTCTAACTAGCATATAAGGTACTATTAAACAAAAAATAAAGAAAATAATATATAGGCTATCGATTGATTTTTAAGATGGATTCCACCGAGCTTATGTGTTGGATTTGAGTTGTAGACACTTATATGTCCACTATCCCGGTTTATAGTTCAATTTGAATTTTAACATGGTAAAAGAGCCGTTAATCACTAATCGGTTCGTCAATCCTAATATATAGTTAGGTTAGTTATAAAGAGACTTAATGAGTAGATACTATATTCGTTTGTCACAAGTGTCACTTATGCATGTTTTCACTTTCACAAGTGGGACGTGTTGTAGATAATACATTTCCCACATCTAAAGTCGAAAGATCGGAAGATTGCAGATCTATTATGTATAGTCAATTAATTACCGATCTTACAATTGATTTTTGATGAAAACTTATTGAACATTTTTTTTTAAAAAAAAAAATTACGATATCAGTTTAAAGTTGTACGTATTTTATCATTTTGACCATTGTATTTTATAAGTTCAAACATAATATTCATAAATTTAAATAAGGCAAGTAAAAAACTGCATAAAAACATTTTCTAAGTAGAGGGAAAAACCAATAATATGAATCAAATTATTGTCAAGTAACAGTTAAATTTTTTTTATATAAAAATATATGAATTAATAGTATAAATAAGTTAAATTAAAAAATATTCGTAAAAGCATTTCAAGCTAAAAATTCTTTGTATAATAATACTGCATGAACGAATATGAACCAATTTCTATATATTATACATTAAAATGGGGAAAAAATACGGTTTTTAAATGAACAGTTTTAGAAATCCTGTAGTGTTGAAAATAAAATAATGAATTTATCATAGTATATACCTTTCCCGATTGTAGCACACGAATTATTAGTGCATACACAAGCAAATATAACATTTTTTTTAATCATGATATAAGAGATACTGAATCTTTTAATGTTATTGTAATCAATTGTGGTTTTGAAAACATAAGTTCTTTGAACTTACAATATTAGATTCGGGAATAACAGAAGAAAATATGAATCTGTAGTTAAAAAGACAAAGGAGAATCCAAATGGTAGGTGGGTTAGTAGTGCAATGGTCAATATTAATAACTAGAGTTATTATGATTTGATTATAATTCGCTCACTTTTAAATAATTTAATATAAATATAATTCTAAATTAATTTAATGTTGAGTCTCAAATCATTAAAAATTTGAAATAAAAAGAAAAAGTTGAGCATCATGCTTGTTTACCTATACTTAATTTCTGTTTTATTTAGTTTATAAATTTTTAATTTTAATTTTTGTGCTGTTTATGTGAAGATTGGTTTAATTTTCTATGAGTTTATTCGGGTTTATAAACTACTTAAAAATAAACTTATCCGAACAAGGTTATTTTTGCTTGGATGAGTTTATTTTTGTTAAAATTCGATTTTTGCCTTGTGCTTTTCCAACTCGATATTCTTTCTTTATTTATGTGTATTTCCCGTCATTCTTCGATTTTGTAGGGACATAAGTGTATTTTGAACAAAAATAAACCCAAAAAATAAACTACAAGTAAACAACTTTATATGATTTATATATAAATTCATTGAAAAATAAACACGAAAATAAACTATAAACCCGTTTATAAACTCAAAAATAAATCAATATACAAGTAAATAGGTCTTTAATTAACTTTATTTTCATAATTTTTACTTAAAAATGTACGTATACTTTATATTTTAGGATAAAGTGCGTATTAGATTAAAGTTATAGGGAAACCAATATCTTACATCCCACGCTAATTAAACTAACAATTTACTTTATAATCAAATTCTTACCCTAGCCTTCCTATATAGTACAAACTATAGTTACACTTGAAATTTCTTAAAATAAATTAATTGGTAAAGTCAAATTGAAAATGAAAGATACCTTCAACGTATACAAAATCAATTTATTTGGATGCACTACCAAATGGATGGATCTATACGTAGTAGCGAAGGGCCGTCACTTAGTTTTGTATATTTGTTGATTACTTACATTCATAAAATATAATATTTAATTTGTGTATCAAAATATTGAATATTATAATAACCATTCATTAAACCTACTCTTGACTTTATTGTCTTTTCAAAGGAGACAAATATTGACTTTGTCTTCCAACTTTTTCATAATTAATATAGGTTTTTTTTAAAGAGGTTAGAGTTTTTTTTAAATAAAAAATATTATATTTTTACTTTTATTAATATAGTATTTACATGTTTATTTATAAAATATTTATTTACGGTCAGAATATTACGATTCAGGATCGGACCGTAATTCGTTCAGATCTGCACCCTCCTACTTAACTTATCAAACCTTTAACTATTGTCGTTCCTGATGCATGGACACATGCAACATACAATGAAAAACTCAAAAAAAAAATGAAGCTAATTCCTATTTTAACCCTACAGGTTCCTCGAAAAAGCAGCAATCAAGAACCCAACCGACTCAAACCCAAACAAATGGAAGCTATGCACTCTCACCGACATAGAAGAAGTAAAAATGGTAATAAAATTGATCCCAATCTGGGCAACAACAATCATCTTCTGGACAGTCTACGCTCAACTAACAACCTTCTCCGTCTCTCAAGCCACAACCATGAACCGCAACCTCGCCGGCCACTTCAACATCCCCGCCGCCTCCCTAACCGCCTTCTTCGTTGCCAGCATCCTCCTAACAATCCCCTTCTACGACCACATCCTCCTCCCTCTCCTCCCCAACCCCCTCTCCCCTCTTCAACGTGTCGGCGTCGGCCTTGTCCTCTCCATCCTCGGAATGGTTGCCGCCGCCATCACCGAACTCAAGCGTCTCTCCGCGTCAAACCCTAACTCCGACATCACGGTTTTCTACCTCGTCCCGCAATTCTTCCTCGTCGGAGCCGGGGAGGCGTTTGTGTACGTCGGACAACTCGACTTCTTTCTCCGAGAATGCCCTAAGGGGATGAAGACTATGAGCACGGGGTTGTTCTTGAGTACTCTTTCGTTAGGGTTTTTCTTGAGCTCGGCGTTGGTTACGGTCGTCCACGCCGTTACCGGAACTCAACGTCCATGGATAGCGGATGATCTTAATGAGGGGAGGTTGTATAACTTCTATTGGTTATTGGCTGGTTTGAGTGTTCTGAACTTCTTTGCGTTCTTGGTGTGTTCGAAGAGGTATGTTTATAAGGAGAAGTGGCTTGTGGAGGAAGGGTACGAGGTCGTAGAAAAAGATGTAATTTGCCATGCATGATTTTGTGTTTAGATAGGTCGGTTTGAGTGTGGTGCGCATTCCTACGTGAACAAACTCTCATGTGTAGTGAACAAACTCTCATGTGTAATATGTGTAATCTGCAGATAAGTGTATGATGTTAAGATCGAGCAAGGAGATCAAATATATGTAGGATGATATTCGTAAAAGTGTTTCTTACGTTAATAAATGAAAATTCAAGAAACGTTGTATTCAAACAAATCAAATAACAGCGGCGGAGCCATCGAGTTTTGTCAGCGGGGCAAGACAATATCCTTACAAAAATATTTTTACTTAATATATATATTAAAAATAAATTAGCAATAATACTTATTAATTAAGTTAATTAAGTTAGACTCATTATACTTCATTACTACAAACTAGCTAGAGTATAAATCGCAAAAAAATGCATGTCAACGATTAACGGGTAAATCGGTCTTCCAAGTTTTCATATTTTGAAAATGTTACATGATGACTTTTGTTTCAATGCTTCTAAACAAATTTCTCTCGATATAGCACACCATAAAATCGTTCAAAAACTTATCTCCCATCTTGTTTCGCAACTCTATGATCTTCATTGCTAAAAATGCCCATTTTGTAGCCGTTGCAACAGGTAGTACTAAAGCCAACTCAATTAGACGATATATCAAGTGAAAAACTTTGTGAATTCTTGCATCAACCATCTTCTTAGCAACATCTCAATATTTTATAATGTAGAATAACTTTTATTTGTCTTCATTTCAACACTCCACAACTACAATTGCCTTTTAAGCTCCATTTGATCACATTTTGAGATGTCATGTGGATATAACTCTGCAATGCAAAGTAACTTTGAATCACAAAAGCGGAAGAACAAATTCTTATGATCAAGACATAGTCACTGGAACATCAAGAGCAGCCCAATAAGAGGAGGCAATCTTTGGAAAATCCATAGTATCCAGGTGACACGAAGATAGAGGTTGGATGTCATCAAGGCAGAAAAGAGTCTGATATTAAGAAACAACATGCGCCTCCAATACCTCACTATCCTCCTCCCAAGCCAAATCACCAACATACAACCCTAAAACCCGTTTACGGTGACGCCAACGGTAGTAGTCGTACGAAAAAATCTTGTATTTTTGTCACCACATTTGAGCCACTGTTCCCTTGACTTTTGAAACCAAATAAGCTCCTCTTGCTCTAGGGTCAGATCCAAATCCGCCCTAAGACGGGCCTCCCGTCGATGAAGCGGTCAACCGTAGTAAGATAAGGATTCTCCTGAAGGCTTGAAAGCTTACTCCTAAGCACCTGTTTCATGCGTCTAACATGACCAAAAATCAAGCGATTCATGTTTTTAGTTAGATTTTCCCTTTCCGTCGGAATATTGATAACATGATTTATCGACTTGTTGCAGTCATGTATTTAGTTAGATTTTCCCTTTCCGCATTCATGTTTTAGCCTTAGTTTGTGTCATTTATGCTTGTTTAGTTCTACTTTGCAAGAATAGATGTCTACACACACTATTTGTCACTTTGTAGGTGATTTGGCACATTTTGGAGCTAAAACGATGTATTTGAGGATCAAGCCTCGAAGTGGATGCATTGGAGCGAGCATACGTGCACGGGAAAGGGCTAGGAATCAAGCCAAAGGCATGAAGGGAACGACCAAGGAGCATCTCGGCCGAGATACACTTATCTCGGGCTGAGATGAAGCCACTGTAGTAAAATCTCGGTCTATATCTCGGGTGGCCCGACCGAGATCCATGACGCTGAAGATCGAAGACGAAATCTCGGTCCCGACGATGACCCATCTCGGCCGAGATCCAGCCCGAGATTTCTTCCCTGAGCGTTATATTTTATTTGCGGGCCTTTTCCTTTTAAACACATTATATTTTATTTGCGGGCTTGTTCCTTTTAGGCCCAATGTTTTTTTAGCTAGGTTTTTATTATAAAAGAAAGCATTGGATTGATTCCAAGGTGTGTTGGGAGTCGCCCATAGTTTACCCTAGAGGGGGAGCCGTCTCCTTCCCTTCTTCTCCACCATTGTTCTTCATTAGTTTAGATTCAAGATTCAGACTTTTGTAGGGGTGATCATATGTCCAAAACCGAACCGCAATAAACCGATTTTCCTGAAACCTTGAACCGAACCTAAAAATTAGGTTCGGTTTTGGTTTGGACCTAAAACCTAAATTCTGAAATATTAGAACCTAAAACGGAACCTATTAGGTCGGTTTCGGTTCGGTTTAGGTTTTGGACCTGAAGGGACCTAAAAAGTAAACACTACGACTATCGATAGATAAATATAAGAAATATGAATAATTCAAATCCAGTAACGTAAAATTCGTATTTGCAAATACAATAAAATGATAAAGTTTAAATTGCTAACAAATTTAAAGCGTAGAAAAATAGCAATCCCAGTAAGCATCAAGTAGGCAAATCCACCAATCCACCGCTTTATTCGATGTTGATGCTTTACATCTACCAATCTACATGATAAGAAAATTATAGAAACAAATTAGATAATGTAAACTCATTTACTTATTCATAATACTTATCACCAATTCAACATACACATAAAGTTTATGACTAAACTCATTCATATTCTCGTAGTTTCTAACAAAAAAATAGGTTTTCGGTGTTAATGTCGGTTTTCCGGTTTTTAACCGAACCGAAATCGAAACCGATTTCTTAAAAAAACACGGACCGAAGACCGAACCTAAATTGTAGGTTTCGGGTTTGGTCTGGACCGATATTGTCGGTTTCGGTTCGGTTCGGTAAACCGAACTGAACTTGCTCACCCCTAGACTTTTGCATTGAGATTTGTTTGGAAGAGATTTTGGATTCAAGATTTAATACAATTGCAGGTTTTCATTCATTAAAAGTTAATTTCTTTCTTTCCCTTTTTGTTATTTCTTTATTTCCCTTTTGATATGATTGTTATTGGCTAGAACTTTGAGGTTCCAAGGATGACAGAGATTTGTTTATGCCTTGGATTATGATGAAATAGTTTGAGTTTATGTTTGGTTTGTTTAGCCTTGAAATCCCGGTGGTTAGTTTAGACTTGAACCTAGTTAGAATCCTTCTAGCTAGTAACCTAAGTTGGAATTGAGACTTACCCGGTGATATTCCTTCTTAGATACCTTAGAGAACTTATCCTAGGTAATAGAGGTTTATCCTTTATTGGTCGAATGTGCCTTGATTCTCTGCTAAGTTAGGTAATTCATGAGACTTACCCGGTAAAGGTTTACCTGACCCTTAGTTTGTAGTATGGTTTGTTTAGAATTTCCTACTTCTCTACCTTGAGACTTACCCGATAATAGGTAGTTGGGTGTAGAACTAGATGTTCTTGAGACTTACCCGGTAATAGACCATTAGCTTAGAAATGTTCATCCCTGTGCTTGCCAATCATAGATGCCTTATGAGTTTTCATGAGTCCACATATATAAACAATGATCTTGAACCCTTGAAATCCATTTTCTTTCCTTTAATTTGATTATCTTTTCTTTTATTCGCTTTTATAAAAATTGTTTTCAATTGAAGGTGACATTCAATTGCGAACGCCAAAAACTCTTTTAAAACCTTTTTGACTTTCTCTCCCTTATCTTTTCCAATCCCTTTCTTATTCTAGATCTATCCTATCTTTAATCATTGCTGCAAATTAATCCTCACAGTCCTTGTTTTCGACCCTGAAATACTTGTCCTACTTCTTAGGATCCATACACTGTGGGTTCGTTGCTATTTAGGGAAATTAATTACAGGTTATAAATTTAAAACTATCCCTTCCTTGTTTTACTAACCTGTGAGTTTCTATCATTATTGATAGGGATTTATAGGGTGTAAAACCAGCGAACAAGTTTTTGGCGCCATTGCCGGGGATTGGTTCAATTTAATTTGCGTTCTTTGATTATTTATAGTGTAGATCTTTCTAGTTACTTTTGATCTCGTTTTCTTTCTGTCTTTGTATTCTCTAGGTACAAGATGGATTGGAATAACGAGTTTTGCTCTTGGAGGTATCGTGGGGATTACATTTACAATCCTTTTGGAGAAAATCTCACGTCCCCACAACCTCAATTAAAACACCAACAACAATCTCGTGAAGAACGAATTGAATTATTGTTCAAAAGAATGAATGAGTCATTCGACAGGCTTGATGAAATGTTAGCTCCCTGGAAAGAGGCTCGACCGGAGGACGTGTGCAATAAGGAAATTGAAGAATTGAGTGTCGTTCCCGTCGAAGCCGAATTCGAGGACGAAGACCGGAAGAAAGTCGAAATCTCGACCTCCTCTGTATCCATCTTGGCCGAGATCACACCTATCTCAACCGAGATTTTACAACAGAGAGCTGGATCACTGTAAGAGCCCTATTCTTTCGGACCGAAATTGGACTTTAGCCGAGATTGGCTTTGGCCGAGATTGGCCTTGCCGCGCCCGCGGGCATGTCTGCCGCCCCTGCGGGTTTCCACCTCTGCGGCCCAAGGAACCGCCCCTACGGTTTCCGGCGGCTGCAACCGGTTTTGTTGACTTCTTTGCCCCGTGCTTTACCCTTTGCTTTACTTCTTTCGTTTCCTTGTTGAGCAAGGGTTACCTTCTTCACTTCCCCATTCCAGACCTACGTCCTTCTTGCTTCTCCTTCATCTTCTTTGATCTTGTTCTTGGTTCTCCTTGGAGTTTTGCTTGAGAGTTGTGTGTTTTGGTTGATGTTGATGATGGATGTGTGTATGCTAAGCTTGGAAGCCAGCTACTGAGGTGTGTGATCTCTCCCTGCAGCCTAGGACCACAAGGGTGGTAAGTGATCTTGCTTCTCCTTCTTTCTTTCCTTTGATTCTTCCTTCCTTAGCTTAGGATTAGAGGTATTGATCATAGATTAATGTTGGATTGTGTATGTATATGTATGTGTGTGAATTTG